>CM075515.1:5265000-5700000 GCA_037950675.1 Hypophthalmichthys molitrix | reverse complement strand
CAAGTTCTACGAGGACGGGAACTCTTTTTACAAGTTGGAATCTCAGAATTATGGTAATTCCAACATGGAATGACACCTTTGGGTCAGTGATGTAATGCTTATGTATTTTAGCATTCTCATGCTGTCACAGAGAATGATGGGAAATATAGTGTTGTCGTGTAACAAAAAATTAACTGCATCTGAAATCATGTACTGAGTAGGTACTACATTTGAATATGGGTAGTATGAAGGAAATTTGTTCGTACTACATCCGCCATTTCATTACTGTCACGTTATTTACCAGCGCCAGTTGCATCACGTCACTGTCATTCATAAATCCTCTCCCGTGACCTCATGGGATAGTAAAGTGTCCATCAAATGCACACTTCAGAATCTCGCTAGAAGTAGCAGGTCATCTGGGGACTTTTCTCCTACTGTTTTTCAAATAGTACTATGTATTTGGACATACTACTCTTTTGGCATACTGTTTTTCACGTACTATATAGTAGAGAAGTTTTCGATTTTGGACGCAGCGTAAATTGTACTGTAAACATATAAGTAGGGCTGTCTCCTAACAGTCAACCAAATGTTAATCAATGAAAAGAGGCTTGGTCGACCAAATTTTAATTGGTCAGTTGGTTGCAGGGGAGAAAAAAAAGGAATCACGGAGTCCAGACGGAGAGATCGTTAACACGGCTGGTCCATGTGGTAAATCCAAAGTGTATGATCTTTTTGAGAGGGTAAAGGATGACCCCAAAAAGATGATGTGCAAACTCTGCTGGCAAATGTTCGCTTATCATTCATCGATTCATGTCAGTAGCCTGACGTTAACCACTTTACATGGCCGCTCTTTCTAACGCTAATGTTAACCTAGATAAATGTGCACTATTATTTGGCACATATCTAAGTGTTCATGCGGAGCATCAAAGCTAAATTAGTACTGCGCTTAATGCATGACATGTTTAACATGTTTAACATGCATTTCTGTCAATAGGTGTACTGCAGAGATTCTGAGCCAGCATTGTCAACCTCATCTATGCAGCCAAAACTTACTATTATCATAAACCTGCAATTAGTCGACTAATGGCTTAAATGAACCAGTCGACTAGGAAACATATTTTGTTGATCCTGGAACAACATCCTTGTCAGAAAATGTAGTCTTAACCATATCCCTACCGCTAAACTTAAAACATGCTGTACTTGGTGAAATCAAATTCACCAGATACTGTAACTTAAAGGGATAGTTCACCCAATAATTTACTCATCCTCAAGCCATTCTAGGTGTATATGTCTTTCTTCTTTCCGCCAAACACAATCAGAGTTATATTAAAAATATCCTGGCTCTTCCAAGCTTTATAATGGGAGTGAATGGAGGATGAGATTTTGAAGCCCAAAAAAGTGCATCCATCCATCATAAAATGTACTCCACGCGGCTCCAGGAGGTTAATAAAGGCCTTCTGAAGCGAATCGATGCGTTTGTGTAAGACAAATATACTTTTTTTAAACTTTATAAAGTTAATTAACAAGCTTCTGGCATGACAGCCATTCGCATTCGACTTGCGCCTAAAAAGCGTTAACTTCCATGACGTAGTACACAATGGCGTACACATTGCAGCTAAATTCGTTTGTCAGTTCACCTTTTAGTGCTTAATCGCGTTCTGTACACACACATAGTTCAGTAAAATACGGGAGTGACAACCGCATTCTAAAACCGAATTAACTCCAGAAAAATACAGGTAGTGACAACCGCATTTACAGAAATTCTATGCAGTGTGTACGGAACCAAATTGAACAATTAGTTGTTAATGACGTTTAACCTTCATCGGAGATGTGTCTCTCTTCTGTATGTGCGGTAAATCCCAGGGAAAGCACGAGCCTTTTCTCATTCGAGTTGCCAGATCTTGCTAGAAAAATCAGCGAACGAGAATAAGCCCATAATAAACCTAAATAAATCCAAATGTTTTATGCTGAAAATAAGACCAAAATATCGCGATTCATGTCTGCTCACTTTAATAACTCAATATTAAGTTAGCTTTATGAGACGAGCTTAAACAATAAGCCCTAAAACGTTTATAAGAGTGATCATGGCAACACAGAAAGAGCGCGCTCTGAGTGAAACAGGCTGTACAAGCATAAACAAAACACGACGCCTCCGTCGAATGTGTTAGTGTGTTTAGTTAAATTGCTGAAAATAACGAGTGTTTTGTTACTGTAATATTACTTTAGTCACAATAACGGATACCAAACACGAGAGACGCCAAAACGTCGCTATGGTTTCCAAGCTGTCAATCATCGCATGTTCGAGAGTGAGTCGTGTTTCGTACACACATGTAACGATAATTTAGGGGATTCACTCCTGAAACTTACAGTGTTTACGTGGCCAATGACATAACGTAGTACGTCATGGCGTAGTGTAGAAAGTCATGGCATTGTGTACTACATTGCAGAAGTTAATGCTTTTTAGACGTAAGTTGAATGCATATGTAACCTGACCCTGTCTTATCCACATCACATAGGGGAACCCCGAAATTAGTGATTCAGGCAATTAGGGCTCATATATTTGTTTCCTGTTCATTCCATTTTTATTCTTATGTATTTGTTTCCTTTTCATGTAAAGCACTTTGAATTGCCATTGTGTATGAAATGTGCTATATAAATAAACTTGCCTTGCAAATGGCTGTCGCGCCGGAAGCTCGTTATTTTACTTTATAAAGTTTTAAATGAGAGTAATTAATTAATGACAGAATTTTCATTTTTGGGTGAACTATCCCTTTTAACTTCTTTTTCAAAAGGGTAGCTTGACCATAGATAAACTGCTTTGAAATTATTAGTAACTTTAATAGCTTGACATGCCAGTTTCAAAGTAGCTTTCCCTAAGCAGCAGAATCTGAGCCGGAGAATCAGACATGATTTCAAATGAACAATATCAAAAGGCAGCTCTTATTTTCTTTTAGGAGAGATCTGAAGCTTAACTGATAAAAGGCCATTGTGCTGTAGAGCTCAACAGGCAGGTTTATGCAGCTGGTCTCTGGAAAGATCAAGTCAAGCGGAGCACAGAGCACTAATGCCCGTCAGATGGGCATGGCTGGATTGCCACCGGACACACAGGGAATCCACTGCTGTGCACCACTGACTCCAAACACTAGAATTCACCGGATTTTACAGTAAAAGCAACATTGGAATGACATTCACAAGACCTGCAATATGACAATTTTTCAGAGGATATTCAGCATAGTACCTCATTTTATAAATTCTGTTTTGACTGGAATGTGAATGGGTGGAAAAAACTGCAATATCATTCAATATTCTTGTGTGATTCATAGCAATTTATAATGGGAAACTTTCTTGAACTGTCAATTATTGTCTGAAGCAAATTAGTACTGGACATACTGTACAGTAAAAGCCCAAGTATACTTCATTTTCCGCTCCATCTTGCCACACAGTCGTGTCCACACAGCTTTTGAAATATATTCAACCGGTGATGAGCCTGGATGGATGAGTTTGACACATGCAGTACAATTGCTTTTCTATACTCTACAAGACATCAGAGGGCAGCACTGAGTCGTGTCATTCACAGGACATTTGCTCGTAAGGACAGAAGAAGAAAAGTAGCGAATCCGCAATTACATGCAGAGTTTACAACAAGAACCAAAACAAAAAAGATGGGGAATGATATGCTGCTTTGTTTACACTTTTTGTACCTTCTTCTACCCTTTGTAAGACTTTCGTTCATCTTCGGAACACAAATGAAGATATTTTTGATGAAATCCATTGACTTTGATGCTTCAAAAAGTTAGAGATCGTAAAAGTAATCCATATGAATTGAGTGGTTTAGTCCAAATTTTCTGAAGAGATCTGCTTTATTTGATGAACAGATGGAATTTAGGCTTTTAAAATTTTTGTTGAACAACAAACGTACCGTAATTATTAACAAAATGTAATTTCTGGTTTTAGCAGATGCTGGATGGCTCTCTGGTGTTTGTTTGTTAGAGGTTTTGGGGAAACTCACACATTTAATTAGGGACTAATGTTTGCTGAGGTGTTTCACCTTGTTCTCTAATTTTTAATTTTCTTCACTTTCACTTCCTCCTGTTTGTTAATTCTCAGCTTTAACAAGAGCTGAAATAATGACAATTAATGCGAGTAATTAAGGCTCATCAAACAGGACTACTGTCAGTGTTAATGAGATGAGTAAGGAAATCTGTTGTACAAACCTGCAGTGCTGCGTAAAAGAATACCTGTATCTGTATGTAAATGACAGAGGAATCCTTGAGTTCATTTTAAATGAGTTCATAATCATGTTTTTACATTTAATATTAAATGGCTTCAAGAATTTTAAGAAATCAGTGCCTAAATTGATTGGGCAGTATTTTTGAAATACTGTACAATCTTATGAGACGATATACAATACAGATGTTAATTTGGTTGGCGGCATTGATATTTATTTTACATTTTTTTATTTCAATAGATCAATTTATATAAATATTATATTATTTCATACAATTATTGTAATTATATTACTCCAAAGGCCTAAAATCCTGTGTAGCATTAAATGAATAATGTAATGATACTGTTAAATGAAATAATTTTGCAAATATCAGTGTAATTTTTCATACTGTACATTAATGCCTGAATTCACTTGAAGCATTTGAAACGACTGATTTTTAGTGTTTAGACAAAATAGTGTAAAACAATAACTTAATATTTCCCTTTTATCAGTTATTGGCCATAACATGAAAACAATTATTGGATTATTGGTATAAGATAAAGTTTTAATAACAGTATATTTTATTTGTTATCTTTATTTCAGATACCGATTTTTATTTATATATATATATATATATATATATATATATATATACCGTCTGGTTTGTTGTACACTTTAAAAAAAAAGTGTAAAAAAAAAATGTATTGTGTTTCTTGCCATTTCTTTGTAATTGTGAAGTTTACTAGAAACTTCTGAGTTAAAATTGTTGCTACACCAATTTTTTTTCAGTATAGTTATATTAGTGGGGTTGCTAATGCTGACCAACTTTGGCTGTTTTATTCCAGTGGGGTTTAAAATGATCAAAAGAAATGACACGGTTGTAAAATCTTTGTCGAGATGCGGTCAAGCTATCAGAAGTTTTAATGTGGTTGGTGGCTAATGACACTAGTCTAATCTCCTCTCTCCTCTATTTATAAATGAGTCTGAAGATACAGCTTGACTTCAGTGAGTATTTTGTTATCTGAACCACTGGGACAGGTCAGATGTCAAGAGGAATTTTATATTGCGCTTTAAATGATAAATCACACGAATTTACAAAGCATAAATACAGTCTAAGCTTTCTGAGTAATTAAAAATACAGTAAAATTGATTCTGGCTTTAATGAGGGCCAGAGTGTCTCAGGAGAATCTCTGTATTAAAGTACCTGTTCTGTGGAAGGCTGTGATTGGCTGAGGGCGGGTGTGTCACTCTGTGATTGGATGGAGTGAGCAGTGCGATGTCTTTGATCAAGCAGCTGCTCTGGATAATCAGAAGCATGTGAATTCCCACAGCTCATTATCTTAAGAGGTGCACCAGCAGGTCGGCGCTCACGCTGCCAGATCACTCAAGTGTCGTACCGTCACGTAGCTTCGCTAATAACAACAACAGCTTTATCTTAGCTGATAACTAGCAGCAGACGGCAATTTGCAATTTTCTTGGCTTGTGCGAAAACCAGTGGTGTCTTGTACATGGAGTACAGTGTGTACTTTGACAACTTAAGCAATTAGATATAATTGCAATCCTCTGGTAATAAAATTTCTCTCACTTCTGGATTGTGGGTAGGATTAAAAGTTGAGTTATAGCTTCTACAGATAAATATACACTACTGTTCAAAAGTTTATTCAGAAGGATGCATTAAATTGATCAAAAGTGACACTAAAGACATTTATAATGTTACAAAATATTCCTACTTTAAAAAATGCTGTTCTTTTAAAGTTTCTAATCATTAAAGAAACCTGAAATCAAAAATGGTTTGACAAAAATATGAAATAAGAAAATGTTTCTTGAGCAGCAAATCAACATATTAGAATGATTTCTGAAGGATCATGTGACACTGAAGACTGGAGTAATGATGCTGAAAATTCAGCTTTGCATCACAGGAATAAATTACATTCTAAAATATGTTAAAATAGAAAGATATTTCACAATATTACTGATTTTACTGTATTAATAAATGCAGCCTTGATAAGCAGAGGAGACTTATTTCAACAACATTAACAAATCTTACCAACCAAAAACTTTTGAACAGTCTGTTTGGATATATAGATGGATATATGGAGGGTTGTGAGGTAGAGATGAGGAGGAATATCAGTCCTGGATACGGAGGCAGAGCAGAGAAAATCTGCATAAACAACAAAGCGAAGCCCCCAGCCATCAGAATTCATTCGCAGACGCTCAGAGGAGCAGGAAATGGACGTCTCTGGATTGTGTCTCTTCTCACTGTCTGTCTCTGTAATGGGATTAAAAGGCCAGATCTGAGTGCTACCATGCGGTTCTGCTAGAATAAACACCAGAACTGCAGGACAACCGGCTCTAGATCCTGAGTTTTGATTAACCAGACGTGTGTGAATAGATTTTTGAAGTTAAATTTAAAGTATTAATCTGCCGTTTTCATTTTCTCAGCCATGAAAACCCACGCCTGCTAGAACAGCACATCTGCCCTTAATAACTGGAAATCCTTTTCTGTCGCCTGAGTCATGGATGCTGGATTTTCTTCCATTCCAAGTGTTTGGGATCCTCTGAAAAAAGGCGTGTGTGTGTCAGATTTTGTTACTTGAGGACAGTGTGCAACTCTTTTTTTAAAGCTCTAGAGGTGGCTTGTGATTATATTACACTCTTAAAAATAAAGGTTCTTTATTGGCATGATGCAGAAACTTTAAAATCCATAGAATCTTTCCATTCCACAAATGGAAATGAGGGGAGGGGGGACCGGGATCGGAAAAGGTCCACGAGCCGGGCCTCAAACTTGGGTCCCCTAAGCTCAACGGCGATATACAGGTGCTGGTCATATAATTAGAATATCATCAAAAAGTTGATTTATTTCACTAATTCCATTCAAAAAGTGAAACTTGTATATCATATTCATTCATTACACACAGACTGATATATTTCAAATGTTTATTTCTTTTAATTTTGATGATTATAACTGACAACTAAGGAAAATCCCAAAATTAGAATATTGTGAAAAGGTTTAATATTGAAGACACCTGGTGCCACACTCTAATCAGCTAATTAACTCAAAACACCTGCAAAGGCCTTTAAACGGTCTCTCAGTCTAGTTCTGTAGGCTACACAATCATGGGGAAGACTGCTGACTTGACAGTTGTCCAAAAGACGACTATTGACACCTTGCACAAGGAGGGCAAGACACAAAAGGTCATTGCAAAAGAGGCTGGCTGTTCACAGAGCTCTGTGTCCAAACACATTAATAGAGAGGCGAAGGGAAGGAAAAGATGTGGTAGAAAAAAGTGTACAAGCAATCAGGATAACCGCACCCTGGAGAGGATTGTGAAACAACCCATTCAAAAATGTTGGGGAGATTCACAAAGAGTGGACTGCAGCTGGAGTCAGTGCTTCAAGAACCACTACGCACAGACGTATGCAAGACATGGGTTTTAGCTGTCGCATTCCTTGTGTCAAGCCACTCTTGAACAACAGACAGCGTCAGAAGCGTCTCGCCTGGGCTAAAGACAAAAAGGACTGGACTGCTGCTGAGTGGTCCAAAGTTATGTTCTCTGATGAAAGTAAATTTTGCATTTCCTTTGGAAATCAGGGTCCCAGAGTCTGGAGGAAGAGAGAAGAGGCACACAATTCACGTTGCTTGAGGTCCAGTGTAAAGTTTCCACAGTCAGTGATGGTTTGGGGTGCCATGTCATCTGCTGGTGTTGGTCCACTGTGTTTTCTGAGGTCCAAGGTCAACGCAGCCGTATACCAGGAAGTTTTAGAGCACTTCATGCTTCCTGCTGCTGACCAACTTTATGGAGATGCAGATTTCATTTTCCAACAGGACTTGGCACCTGCACACAGTGCCAAAGCTACCAGTACCTGGTTTAAGGACCATGGTATCCCTGTTCTTAATTGGCCAGCAAACTCGCCTGACCTTAACCCCATAGAAAATCTATGGGGTATTGTGAAGAGGAAGATGCGATATGCCAGACCCAACAATGCAGAAGAGCTGAAGGCCACTATCAGAGCAACCTGGGCTCTTATAACACCTGAGCAGTGCCACAGACTGATCGACTCCATGCCACGCCGCATTGCTGCAGTAATTCAGGCAAAAGGAGCCCCAACTAAGTATTGAGTGCTGTACATGCTCATACTTTTCATGTTCATACTTTTCAGTTGGCCAAGATTTCTAAAAATCCTTTCTTTGTATTGGTCTTAAGTAATATTCTAATTTTCTGAGATACTGAATTTGGGTTTTTCCTTAGTTGTCAGTTATAATCATCAAAATTAAAAGAAATAAACATTTGAAATATATCAGTCTGTGTGTAATGAATGAATATAATATACAAGTTTCACTTTTTGAATGGAATTAGTGAAATAAATCAACTTTTTGATGATATTCTAATTATATGACCAGCACCTATATGCCAATGCGCTGCCCACTAGGCTATCGGTGTCAACATAGATATATATGTTTATACCGGTATGTGTTATGTGCTGTTCCTTTGTATCTTATTTAGTTCCTCCAAATATTACTTTGTACAATCTACATTCCTGCAAAGATGACAAAATTTACTAGCAATTGTTGTCCTGCGGCAAAACCAGGGCAATCAGTGTTGCCAGATTGTGTCGATGATTTCCAGCCTAAAAGCTCACCAAAACTCACCCACTCCAAGAAAAACCCGCCCAAAACTTTAACTGCCAAAACAATGTCATATAATTTTAAAACAAAATAAAAACAAAATAATTATGACAAAATAAAATAAAAAATAAATAAATTTCCCAGGAAAACAGGTCAAAACAGGGCAAATACTTCAAAGAGAATTAGCAAATATGACTAAAATGTCCAGATGTAAACTGTCAAAACAGCAATCAAAAAATTAACATTTTGTTTTTAATTCTTTTTATAACTTTTATTTAATCATTTTTATTCTGCCATAAGTCATATTCTGAACCCGTCCAATCTGGCACCACTGAGGGCAGTTGGGTTTTAGACCAATCATGAAGCGACTGAATGAGGCCATCAGTAAGTATTGGGATATTTTGCTAAAAATATGATCATACCGAAGAATAGCATGAGAACTTCTGTAGCTCAAACAGTGGAGCATGGTGTTGGCGATACCAAGGTTTGGGTTTGATTCTCAGGGAATGCATAAACTGATTATACTGTCTTGAATGTAATGTAAGTCACTTTAGATAAAAGTGTCTTCCAAATGATTAAAGTGACTCTGTTATGCTATTTGAATTTCCTACAATAGATTTACATGAATCCAAGTTCAAAAAAGACTTTAATGTTCTCATAAGATACATTGCAGAATCACCTCATTTCTCAAAGCATCTGAAAACGGTTAGTTCGAAGATTCTGTCTCTCTAAACCCCTCCTTTCCAAGAGCCTGCTCTGCTCTGATTGGTCAGATGCCCCAGTCTGTTGTGATTGGTCTACCGCTTACAGAGCATGTCGGAAACAAAACGTCTATTACCATATCTGAATTTCAGCTCCAGATCTTCCTCAGCACTTGATACACAGTGAAATAAATGATGCCGTCGGTTTTTCTATATCAATTCGAGCGTGAATCCTCATGCTTTGGAAGTGCAGCAAAGTGGATTTGCTTTTGCAGCACAGAAAACAGCATCTTCTGGACATGTCAACAACACGAACCAAACTCTTCAGGCCTCAGCTACAACTACAGTGTTTGAGGGCGGGACAAAGTAGACGTTGTTCACGGACAGCCAATGAAGACCATAGGCTGGCATTATGCAAATTTTTTACATTGTTACATAGGTATGTAACAGGAAGTGAGACTGGAATTGCTGACGACTCGTTTAGGTAGTTCAGAATCGATTCTTTCATTTCATCTTTAAAACTTTGCGGACCTTTTACCTTCATAAACAACTATATTACACACTGCATGAAAGCTAATTGATACAGTTATGGACTCTTATTTTGATATTCTGTTCTGTTTCCTTTAGTTCCTGTTTCCCTGCTCTGTTTAGTTTTGGTTTCCCTGGTTTATGTTTATGTCCCTGTTTGTTTCTGTAATTTATTATCATCAGCTGTATCTTATTTAGTTCCTGATTATCCCCTGCATATATACTCTCTTCAGTTTAGTCCTTTACTGTCGGTTATTGTTTATGTTTGTGGTTGCGTTTCCAATGTATTCCTGATTAAAGATGATTCTAGTTCATTCTCTTTGTCGTGCGATTGTTACAGCCACCCTTACACTAATATAACGGGGCACTTTAAATGTAAATCTAAACTTTATTATGTCCTTTACTATAATCTCAGTAAGCTTTTGTTATGTTTTACGCATGCGCAGTAAGATAATTTGAGCATTTTCCTACAATTCAGTTTGGACGAGCAACTTTTGGAAAATCCAAACACAAGTGTGGACGGAGAGCATTTTGAAATGTTTTCAAATGTACCTGTATTAATGTAGACCTAGCCTCAGTTTTCAGCAAAAGTCAAAGAGAATCTGAGATCTCATTTGTCATTTTTATTTTGTGCTTCCTGCGTTATTAGCTGGCTAGTGTTCATTAAAAAGCAGTTTCTCCTGAGAGCTCTTAAAGTTCACTTCGTTTGTTCTGCATCTGTTCTGATGAGAGGACTAGAGCATTTTCAGCATGATTACTGTGACATTTAAGTTAAAAAACAAATGCATCTTTCTCTTTTCTGCCACTGAAAATCTTGGCAACAGGATCCTCGCTGGCAAATGTCAGATTGTGTTATTGTTTACTGGGACTCATCAACAGGATTCATTTGCTAGTTCGGCCCCAAAGCAAACTGAAAACCCGTTCCAATTAAACACAAGGCTGGTCTGGGAGCCACTGAGGCTTACAGATCAATCTCTGTGTACTTTTGGTTTCAGCTCTCCAGGCAGTGAACAGAAAATGTAATTGACCGTTGGCAAAGACCCTCCCACTTTAGTTACTGTTGCTACATCCAACAAGCCATGCCGCTCTCACTTAGTGAAAAATACATCACGGAGCAAAGAGGACACTGACAACGTGTCGACAGACAAGACAGTGCAAGTTACTTTTGATATGAAGCAAAGTCTTAAATTTCAAATATATTCAAATTTAAACAATAAATACCATTTTGTGGCTCTTTAATGTGTCATGACAGATCGCTGTAGCGCCTCTTCATTGGCTCATGAACTGATCAGCTCTTCCTACTAGTTCATTTATACCATCAAATAAACATGAACGAACATCAGAAGGAATGTTGTTTCAACTGTGGAAAGACGTCAGTACACACCATTTTTCAAGTTCAAGTCCACCGACATGAATTTACTACCTCCCCTGACTGCTTTGTTGGACATAACGATGGATTCAGCATTATGACTGGTTAGATCGCCTGTCAATCAAACTCCCGGCGAAGGGTCAATTGGTCAATATACATGCGTCCCAACATTTTATTAAACAGTTTAATATTAAATATTATGACTTTTCAAATATAATGTTGAATGGCTATATTGCTAATTTTATCCAAAGAAATTGGAAAAATAATATATTTAATAATGGTATCAGTGTGTTGGTGAGGATATACACATTCAGTATTATTTTTATTATCCAAGTTTTATATATTATGTATATGTATATAATAAAAGTTTTATTATAGTTTTTAATGGTTTTGAAAGAAGTCTCATGTTCACAAAAGCTGCATTTATTTGATCAAAAATACAGTAAAAGCAGAAAAAATTGTGAAATATTTTTACAATTTAAAATAACTGTTTTCTATTTGAATATATTTTAAATTGTAATTTATTCCTGTGATGCAAAGCTGAATTTTCAGCATCATTACTCCAGTCTTCAGTGTCACATGATCCTTCAGAAATCATTCTAATATGATGATTTGCTGCTCAAGAAACATTTATTGTGTACAATTGTACAAAATATTTGTGTACAATATTTTTTTTTCAGGATTCTTTGATGAATAAAGGTCAAAAGAACAGCATTTATTTGAAATATAATCTTTTGTAACATTATAAATGTCTTTACTGTCACTTTTGATCGATTGAATGCATCCTTGCTGAATAAAAGTATTAATTTCTTTAATTCCTTTTCAAAAAAACAAAAATAAAAATTCTTACTGACCCCAAACTCTTGAACGGTAGTGTATAATGTTACAAAAGCTTTGTATTTCAGATAAATGCTGTTCTTTTGAACTTTCTATTCATCAAGGAATCCTGAAAAAAAAAAGTACACAACTGTTTTCAACATTGATAATAATCATAAATGTTTCTTGAGCAGCAGATCATCATATTAGAATGATTTCTGAAGGATCATGTGACACTGAAGACTGGAGTAATGATGCTGAAAATTCAGCTTTGATCACAGGAATAAATTACTTTATAAAATATATTCAAACAGAAAACAGTTATTTTAAATTCTAATAATATTTCACAATATTACTGTTTTTACTGTATTTTTAATTAAATAAATGCAGCCTTGGTGAGCAGACGAAACTTCTTTTAAAAACATTAAAGATCTTAACGATTCCAAACTTTTGACCGGTAGTGTGTGTGTGTATATATATATATATTATAACTCTATAGAGAAAATAAATATATATTTGTATGGGGTGAATGTGAGGTCAGTTCCTCTGCATCAGCACTGACATAATCAAGACTAATGGAAATGGGAGACCTATTATCCTAATGAAATGACATCACAGGGGTCAGAGGTCATGGTGTGGCAGATAGATGCAAAATGAGGTGTTCTACCACCATATTAAGTGTTAATGTGAGTCTGCGATTGTTAGAGGCAAAAAAGCTGATCAAATAGCTTTCATTTTTTTTTTTTTTTTTTTTGTCCACTGTAATCTGCCACTGTTTTTGTTTATTTTTGTTTATGCCTAACCCTTAAAATTGACTTTTTTTATTATTGTTATGCTATTAATTATACGTCTGTTTCTCGCTTCTGGGATTCATTATAAAAGTTCCGGCAGTTTGAGTTTATTTAATTCTTTATATTTTGACACACATATGTTAATGTGACAGTCCAGTGCTTCAGAATCTCTCTATTTCCTTCTATTTCAGCAAATTATTCATGTGTGATATAAATACACATTTACACAGATGGATGTCGACTCTTCCCGAGTGCCTTAGCAACTGGTGTCTCACAATACAAATTTCTCACAGTTTCTCGCCCACCACCAAAACTCTCGCCACCGCAGAGAGCGAAAAATTCACCACAGCGATGTTTGTTCAGCTAAATTTGGTTTCACTCAGATGGCATTTATACAAAATGTCTTAACTGATATACATCTGTGCTGCTGGATAGAAAAAAAATGACCATAAAATCTTTTAACAGAACATATAATTTATCATGCAATCTGAGAAAATAATTAACATGAAGTATTCTGAGACTAAATGGCAAACTCTTCATAAACAGTTTTTTTGAGATGAAATACTCCTAGGAAGGAGTGCAGAGGTGTTTTCTGCCCCGAGGTTGAGTTTTAATATGACATCTGCTTTTAGCCAATTTGTTTTTGGCTTGAATCATGATTACTTGCGAGATTTTCGCTTCATGCCCGTCCAAATCTAAATAATCAGACAGAAAGTCAACATGGGTGAATTTCTGTTCTCACTGAACACTGTTCTGTTGCTACGGATCTGACACTATCTACTATCTACATTCCAAGTATGCAACATTGACAGATTTGTTGATTATATAGGAGCGTTCACACTGACAGCATTTTATAAAAGTCATTTTCAGGGAGAGTTGGCGATTTGAGGCAACATGAGCGATAATGATAAATGATGTGACATGATGGGATCATATTTTAGAGATTTTGCTCAGATTTTTGTAGATCTTAAATGTAGTAAAGTCTAGTAGATTTTAAATGCAGCTTTCAAATTAAATTATTATAATTTTTTTTTTTTTTTTGCCTTATGTCCCTTAAGGAACAGAGCAAATCAGGACTGTCACAATATATATATATATATATATATATATATATATATATATATATATATATATATATAATTGGTCGCATCAGTGCAGGAATTGTTGCATCTCCATTGCAAGCAAAGAGACATGGTGACTTGCATCCCTAGCTTGCAATGTAGTGAAGGTCTAGTGTGGCCTCACCCCTGACATCCTGTCTGAATCTCCCACATGGCGGATATTAAATCTGTAGCCGTAAGATGATTCACATTTTCCTTTACCTCTTAAAAGCGACTGATTCTCTTGTCTTGGCAGCTAATAAATTGCTTTTCATGGAACTGAGGGACGCAGCACTGAAATATTTGGTGGACAGTTTGCTCTAAATAAATTGCTCGCTGCTATCTGATCACGAACCGTTGTGAGGAACTGATTGGTTTCTCAACAGAAGTGTTTGGAGAGAGAGAGAGAGAGAATGGACAGCAAACACTTGTTTTAATAGAGTGGGAATGATAAAAACAGCTGGTGCTACTGCTACCTGAAGTTGACATCAGAGAAGGGGTGAAGGCCACGGCCTCTGACACTGAACCAATCTCTTTCCCGTCAGCTCAAGTCCTTCCTGTGATGTGAGAGTGAAGATCAGAGGTTGATTAGAGCAGCTTTGAACTGCTTTCTTTATTTAGTCAATAGCTAAAACCAGTAGAATTAAAAATATCTGGGTTCTGAGAGTATGGATATGAAATCTGGATTTGAGGGGAGTATAACATTTTCCATTATATGATGGACAAAATTGTGCAAAATATGTTTGATGAGATTCATAATTAAACATTTGTATCTGTTTGTTGCGCATGCATCTGTTAGGGGACTTTGTAAACATTTTGAAAATGCAAACAAGTCTTAATCTAACCCTATATAATAACCCACCAAAAACTGAGGGTGTTTCATGTAAAAGTAAAAATTAAGATGTTACACAAAATTGAAAGAAATACAGTAAAATAATAGGGCAAAAGCAAAGATAATTGATTATATAAATCAGTTTTATATCAAGAACATAAACACTGTCCACAAGCAAAAAATGTGACACTGCTGCTCTCGTGTGGTGAGTGAGTGAAATATAAATGATGATGTGTAACAAAAATACATTTCCTTCTTTCGATGGATGGATGGATAGATAGATATTCTATCCTTTATGGGTGTTGTAAAATATGCTAGGCTACTTTAAAAAAACAAAAAACAAATAAAAAAAATAAAAAAACACGTAGGCTAGTCTATGCAAACTTTTTTTAAAAAGATCTTTATATATTCAATAAACTCTTCCATTTCTGACTATTATTTTATATGTCAGGTGTTAGGCTGGTTATTTTATTATTTTAAAGTTTCCGCTAAGAAAAAATAGTTTATTACAACATAGCCTACTAAACAACAGGAGTGGTAAAACAAAATGAACACAGCAACAATTACAATATTAGTTTATACTGCTATATATTATTATTAATTAATTAAGCAATTAAAATAGATTATTAGTAACAATATTGATTAAACTAGGCCTACTTGTCTTCTATTATAAGTTTGCTTGCATTCCGCTCTTTGTGTCACGTACAGGTTTGTTTTTCTTCCTAGCGATGTTTTATTTTCTTGCTTTAACTTGATAGGCTACTCTTCAGCTTCTATACCATCCTAACACCATCAGTATTTGTCAACACGTCAGTATTTGTCAACTCCGTCAGTATTTTTTATATTTGTCAACTCCATCAGTATTTGTCAACACCATTAGTATTTGTCAACACCATTAGTATTTGTCACCGTCAGTATTTGTCAACTCCGTCAGTATTTGTCACCATCAGTATTTGTGAACTCCGTCAGTATTTGTCAACTCCGTCAGTATTTGTCACCATCAGTATTTGTGAACTCCGTCAGTATTTGTCAACTGCATTAGTATTTGTCAACACGTCAGTATTTGTCAACACCATTAGTATTTGTCACCGTCAGTATTTGTCAGCTCCGTCAGTATTTGTCAACACGTCAGTATTTGTCACCGTCAGTATTTGTCAACACCATCAGTATTTGTCAACTGCATTAGTATTTGTCAACACGTCAGTATTTGTCAACTCTGTCAGTATTTTTTATATTTGTCAACTCCATCAGTATTTGTCAACACCATTAGTATTTGTCACGTCAGTATTTGTCAACTCCGTCAGTATTTGTCAACATGTCAGTATTTGTGAACTCCGTCAGTATTTGTCAACTCCATCATTATTTGTCAACACTGTATTGATAGCCTAATGTGTGTGTGTGTGTGTGTTGTGAAAAGGCTAGTGAGGCAAATAGAATTCCATAGTTTTGTCATTTTAACTGAAAAAGAATATAACAATGCTTTGGCGAAAAACTTTTGTGTAACTTAAAGAGGGAGAACTGGAATATAGAGCAATTATAAACTCATCATATCAGAAGCCCTACAGATGATCACCGAACAGGGTTGTGACTACGTGTTTTCAGTGGCACGCAGTGGGAGGAGGTGAACGAGAAAGGTACAAACATCTCACAAACCCTATAAAGAAAACAATTGCAGATTTTTTATATATATAATTATATAGCAGAAGTACATCTAAAGTTCACACATCTTTCACTTCTGCCTTTGATTGTAATTAGGGAGTAAGAATCGGACTCCTCTGAACATCGATGTGATGTTAAGACATCAACACCAAGACTGGTCTGGGAAAATGGCTCCTTCTATTTTAGTATGATAAATGCAGGTGGGTCATTATCAAAATATGTTGACAAACCTGTTTCTTACTTCTTAGTCATAGAAAATATTTTTATGAAGGCTTAATTTTATAATACAACAGTTATGCAATAAAAATTAAAAAATTTATATAAAATAGACTACTTTATAGTCCCACTCTGAGTCTCCAAAATGCCCCCTTTCATCTGGTACACCACTTGTATGACATTCACAGTTATTTATTTATTTTTTAATCAAACATTGAAAATACAAAAAGTAAAAAATAAAAACTTTCAGAATTTTTTTTTTTTAAATTGTGGAAAAATTGTTTGCGTTTAAATGTTTTTTCAGTGTTCATGTTACAATAGTTAAATGTTTGCATGAAAGATTTTCTTAAAAAAAAAAGAAGTAAAACATTTTAGTTTGATCAGAGGTAATGATTTTGACACCATTTTAGAAAAAGATTTAATAATCACTGATATCTCAACCAGTCCTTCATGTGTGAAACTAAAATAATGTACAAAAGTCAAATGACAAGATGTAAATTCAATTCAAATTCAATTCAAAATTTTTATTTGTCACATACATGATTATATGGAGAGCATATGACCAGCAGTGAAATGTAAGTCAGGTCCGCTCCATGGACAATACAATTTTTAAAAAATACAAACACAATAAAGATAAAAAGGCAATAAATAAAATATAAATTATAAAAATTACTATGTGCAAATGTCAATGTCAATATACTCAGTAAATTACTGATAATTAAGTTAAGTCAGTTAGAATTTAGGAGCCTGATGGCCTGGGGGAAAAAGCTCCTCCTAAGTCTCTCAGTTTTTGCCATCAGGCTACGGAAGCGCCTACAAGATGGCAACAAAATAAAAAAAGAGTTACCAGGGTGATTTTTGTCCTTAATGATTTTAACAGCTCTGCCTTTACAGCGTTTAAGGTAGATGTCCTGCAGAGAGGGGAAAGCAGACCCTGAAATGCGCTCAGCTAAGCGCACAACTCTCTGCAGGGCTTTACAGTCTTGACTGGAGCTATTCCCATACCACACAGAGATACACTGAGTCAATACACTTTCTATGGCCCCTGAATAGAAAGTTTTCAGGATTGCTGGTGAGACCCTGAATTTTCTCAGCTGTCGCAGATGGTACAGTCTTTGCCTAGCTTTCTTAACCTGAGTTTGAATGTGGGTAGTCCAAGTCAGGTCCTCGGAGATGTTTACGCCAAGGTACTTAAATCTAAGTACCATCCAAGGTACTTATATGTTTATAAATACTTCCCATCAGCTTTAAAGGATTAGTTCACTTCAGAATAAAATATTCCTGATAATTGCCAATCATTTTAAATTAGTGTTTTTTATGCTGTGTGATAAGAAAATGTCCTCATTTCAGTGTTATCAAAGACAGTGTTGTGCAGCAGTAGTTTTCCATTGCCTTGGTAATTTTTTACTAGTCAGACGACGTCAGGAAAGACACTGCTAAAATTATTCAATAATGTTTAAGGTGTGATTCTTTTTATTCATGTATGTATGCATTCTACTTTTCAAAAGTCGGTAAGACTTTTTTAAGAAACTGCAATATTTGTGCCTAATGTGTCAAAAACTTAATAGTGTTGATTTTTGATTGAAAAGTGCATATTTTCAATTCAAACAGCCATAATTGAGAAAAGCTGAGTAGTTTGCATCACTGGATGTTACTGTCTGTCTTTTAACATTTTCCCCCAGTGTACTGGGGTTTTAAAGTAGGGGATTATATCCCTGTGGTCTCCTTGGGTTGGAGTATGGTGGATGAGAGTTATTGGCAAACTGCAGCCTGCTTTCTCTTGTTTGCTTTCCTGTCTAAATAGTGTTAGGGACATATCTCCGCTTGGGATAGCCTTAAGGGTTGATGCAAGGTGAACAAAATTAGGTGGGCAATATGGTTCCCTCTATTTTATTTAGCTCCCTATCCAACTATTGTTGGGTCCTGAAGTAGGGATATTATTCCCCTTTAGATGGGTACTCTACTATGGCCCTGGTTTGACAGTGCCTATGAGTAAGTTAGCCTATGGGGCATCCCTCACTATGGGCTAGTGCTAAAAGAAAAAGACGAAGTGCTGGCTCTAGTGGGTCTTAGGTAGAGTGCCTTTACTCAAGGCAGGGTATGAGCTGCTCTCCCCCTGTGTTGTGGGGTCTTGAAGTAGGGCCAGATCTCCCCTGCGGATCCCTTGGGGTTTAGAGTCTGGGTGATGAGAGTTACTGGGCACACTGCATTATACCCTGCTCTCATTTTTCTCCCTTTCCTGAGTACGAGTAGGGATGTAGGCTCTTCCCAAGGTTGTGGCTAATTACTGAGGTTTTATTGCCTTGCATGCGCTTTTTGGTAAGCTGCTCTTTAGGATACCCCTTAGGATTGAGTATTTGTCAACTCCGTCAGTATTGTCAACATGTCAGTATTTGTCACCGTCAGTATTTGTGAACTCCATCAATATTTGTCTCCGTCAGAATTTGTCAACTCCGTCAGTATTTGTCAACACTGTATTGATAGCCTAATGTGTGTGAGTGTGAGTGTGTGTGTTGTGAAAAGGTTAGTGAGGCAAATAGAATTCCATAGTTTTGTCATTTTAACTGAAAAAGAATATAACAATGCTTTGGCGAAAAACTTTTGTGTAACTTAAAGAGGGAGAACTGGAATATAGAGCAATTATAAACTCATCATATCAGAAGCCCTACAGATGATCACCGAACAGGGTTGTGACTACGTGTTTTCAGTGGCACGCAGTGGGAGGAGGTGAACGAGAAAGGTACAAACATCTCACAAACCCATAAAGAAAACAATTGCAGATTTTTTTATATATATAATTATATAGCAGAAGTACATCTAAAGTTCACACATCTTTCACTTCTGCCTTTGATTGTAATTAGGGAGTAAGAATCGGATTCCTCTGAACATCGATGTGACATACAGATGTCAATACCAAGACTGGTCTGGGAAAATGGCTCCTTCTATTTTAGTATGATAAATGCAGGTGGGTCATTATCAAAATATTTTGACAAACCTGTTTCTTACTTCTCGGTCATAGAAAATATTTTTATGAAGGCTTAATTTTATAATACAACAGTTATGCAATAAAAATTAAAAAATATATATAAAATAGACTACTTTATAGTCCCACTCTAAGTCTCCAAAATGCCCCCTTTCATCTGGTACACCACTTGTATGACATTCACAGTTATTTATTTATTTTTAAATCAAACATTGGAAATACAAAAAGTAAAAAATAAAAACTTTCAGAATTTTTTTTTTAAAAATTGTGGAAAAATTTTTGCGTTTAAATGTTTTTTCAGTGTTCATGTTACAATAGTTAAATGTTTGCACTTTCAAACTGTTTTAGGAAGTCCTCATATCCAGCGTGAATGAGCCACTGTCCAGGGGTCTCCTGGGGGAAGTGGCCCAGCAGGCCGGATGTGGCCTCAGGATTGGAGGAGAGCAGCAGAAAGGGCTTGAGGTGGAGCAGCTGATGAGAGAGAAGAAACTGCAATGGGATGAGGTGGCCTAAATGGGTGAGAATGTCATCATGTTGATATGCCCTATAAAAAAATCCAGCTAAACCCGTTTTTTAGTCATGTCACCTTTATTTGCATATTATATACAAAACAGATTTCAAGCTTCATCAAATTCAAATTCTGCAGCTCTAGAAAGACAATAGTGTCATTATTCAGCCAGGGGCATCCGTTTCGGCTGAAGTTCAGCTAAAGTCAGTTCAGTTCATTTAAAAATAATATTTTAACTCCAACTGTACTAGATGTACTGTACACCTAATTTATAATAATTTATGAATAATTTATTGAATTCCTGAGCTCCTGTATGTTCAAAAGACCTCTTAACATACATAATATTTAAAAAAATGCTGAATGGCGTCCAATGTGACGCACCTGTGGCTGATCTCATTGCAGCTAAATACATCTGTCAGAGACCCGCCGGCCACGGAGCCATTCGGGAGTTTGCCGAGTACATTCTGACGCTGGAGAAAAAGAGCACGTCACAGGTGCACCAGGATCGCATTGACAGGGCTCATTTTTAGAATGTATTCCAGTTTCTAGTTTAAACAGTCAGTTTGTGTCGCTGTGATAACAAAACATGATTTGAATTAATAAAACACCTGTGTGTCTCCGAGTTCTACTTTATCTCTTTTTCTCTTCTGTATATTTACTTGTTCCTTCAAATGCAACATTCATTTACTTATTGCCAATCATTTTAAATTAGTGTTTTTATGCTGTGTGATAAGAAAATGTCCTCATTTCAGTGTTATCAAAGACAGTGTTGTGCAGCAGTAGTTTTCCATTGCCTTGGTAAATTTTGACTAGTCAGACGACGTCAGGAAAGATACTGCTAAAATTATTCAATAATGTTTAAGGTGTGATTCTTTTTATTCATGTATGTATGCATGTGTATTCTACTTTTCAAAAGTCGGTAAGACTTTTTTAAGAAACTGCAATATTTGTGCCTAATGTGTCAAAAACGTAATAGTGTTTATTTTCAATTCAAAAGTGCATATTTTCAATTCAAACAGCCATAATTGAGAAAAGTTGAGTAGTTTGCATCACTGGATGTTACTGTCTATCTTTTAACATTTCTATCTCAAAACACATATTAAATGTTTTGCTATTTACATCTTACCTTACTCTCTTTCAACGTTAAACTGACGCTTCACGCTGGAATTAACGCTCTGTGAACAATAGACTCTTCCTACTGTGATTTGAAATGAGTCTAACTTGAATAATTATTGGGAAGGACTTGTCCCCCTTTATTTAAGTTAGAGTTGAACTGCTTTCCCCCAGTGTACTGGGGTTTTAAAGTAGGGGATTATATCCCTGTGGTCTCCTTGGGTTGGAGTATGGTGGTTGAGAGTTATTGGCAAACTGCAGCCTGCTTTCTCTTGTTTGCTTTCCTGTCTGAATAGTGTTAGGGACATATCTCCCCTTGGGATAGCCTTAAGGGTTGATGCAAGGTGAACAAAATTAGGTGGGCAATATGGTTCCCTCTATTTTATTTAGCTCCCTATCCAACTATTGTTGGGTCCTGAAGTAGGGATATTATTCCCCTTTAGATGGGTACTCTACTATGGCCCTGGTTTGACAGTGCCTATGAGTAAGTTAGCCTATGGGGCATCCCTCACTATGGTCTAGTGCTAAAAGAAAAAGACGAAGTGCTGGCTCTAGTGGGTCTTAGGTAGAGTGCCTTTACTCAAGGCAGGGTATGAGCTGCTCTCCCCCTGTGTTGTGGGGTCTTGGAGTAGGGCCAAAGCTCCCCTGCGGATCCCATGGGGTTTAGAGTCTGGGTGATGAGAGTTACTGGGCACACTGCATTATACCCTGCTCTCATTTTCCTCCCTTTCCTGAGTACGAGTAAGGATTGGCTCTTCCCAAGGTTGTGGCTAATTACTGAGGTTTTATTGCCTTGCATGTGCTCTTAAGGATACCCCTTAGGATTGAGTAAGGTTAACTGAAGTATGGTGAGCAATTTGTACTCCCCTGTTTAGTTTACCTCCATCTACAACTGTTGTTGGGTCTTAAAGTAGGGTCTTTTGCTCCCCTTTGGCTGGGTATCGTGTAAAGTGTGCTTTATAGGCCTCTGTAATATGACCCAAGTTCAAGAACCTGACAAGTAGAGGTGGTTTACCTGGTAGCATTCCCCCTTGTTATTTTGCACTCCATAACTTAGACCAGTGAATTGAGCCTTTTATGGATCCTGGAGAAGTACCTTTGCTCAAACAGGGCATGTTTGCTCTCACCTAATTGCTCTAGGGTATTTGGTAGGCTTTAATAGGCTACTCCCTAAAGGCTTTGTCAAAGTGCTGGCATAGGTGAGGCATTTTTTTTCAGAGCTTTGGTATTGACGCCTGTCCCTCAAGGAAGGTTGAAAAGCTCGGGACTTTCCCTGATATAGGGCATAAATGCTTGGGTATCTTCTACTATTGGAAGATATTGTCTTAGGGAGTGGTGCCATTATACAGTCTATATGAGTCATTTTGGATGTGCCCTTGGGGTTGATGTGCTCTTACTTCCTAAGTAATCCGTAGAGACAGTTTATGCTATGCCCATTATGTTTGTGCATATTCACAGCTTAATGAGGCATACATTCTCTCAGCATGGTGTAGTATCCCCACAAGGACTTCATGATGCAGTGTTGAAATTCCACTTCGAAAGGGAACGCCTAGGTTACGTATGTAACCCCAGTTCCCTGAGAAAAGTAATAAGATGCTGCGTCTCATTGCCATGGTTGATGACGTGCAATACAGGTACCCTTTTATACTCACAGGTACTCCGTGATTTACTTCATTGACTTCCGTCTGCCAATTATTTATTGGCCTGTGTTTACACGTGCTTCAAACACCGTTCACGCTGATGGCGTCCAAATAACATCAACTCCATGAAACATTGTCTTGTTAACTTTCTCAGGGATACATACGTAACCTAGACTTTTTATTGAAAGCCCATTTACAATATGTTGAATTTTCAAGTGTTATCATGTGATGGAGAGAAATATGCAAGAAAAGTTTCTTGTTCCATACATCTGTTCACAAATATAGCAACAAATGTCAAAACAGCTATTTACCAATCAGAATCAAGGACTGGAACTAGCCATTTTATTAATTTTAAACAACAGTTACTTTTCATGAAATACACAATACATGGAACCGCAGCAACACAGAGACACAGTGGTGCATTAATACTGATGTAATGAGGTCACAGATGTATGTTTGTAGAGTAGTTTACAACGGCTTCAAGTCCTTCTGGACCTTCTGGAATTAACAATCAGTTTTCCCCATGTGTAAAATGTGTTCTGTTATGATGATTGAATGGAAAAACATGACCTTTAGATAAGAGATGACAGAGCCAAAGTCATTTAGAGCCTAATGAACTGAGTAGGAAATAAATTATTTCAATATAAGACAATGTTAGATAAATTTAGTTTGACTTCCCATGGCACACTGAAATTTTGTCAGACTGATAAGGTTCCAGCCCAGGTGCTTAAATGATATAAAAATACACCATATATCCTTTGTAAACAAGGAATTGTTTACTAGACTATTACTTTTTTTCAGATATCAACCAAATTTGCATGTGTGGCACCACAAAAGATGAGGGCGTATGCCCTGGGAACCTGCTAACACGGAACAGACTTCAACTCCCCCAATGCTCAAAACTATGCCCTGAGATATGCACTTGTGGGAGGAGGTTGCAATGGTTAGGGTGGAGCACTTGTATCTCATAAATTATAGCGTGCCCTTCTCTCCGGCCCCTTTGCTTGATGCCATCACACCTGTGATCATATCTCCAGCCTCATAATCATACATCAGTTAAACAATTAGTCTATAAAATGTCTACTGAGTTTGAACTTTGTCCAGGAAGAAAAATCGGGGGCTCCAACCCCTGTTTTATCATCGCTGAGATTGGACAGAACCATCAAGGAGACATAGAAATCGCCAAAAAAATGATCCGAATGGCCAAGGTAAAGTACTGCTTTATCAGATGTGAAGTCTGATACCGTGTTAATGCCGTTTTTTTTTTCATGTTTCACCCTGAGGGCTGTTCACACAGAACACCTTTTTACATTCCACTACACTAACTTTCCATAGTTTTTCAATTTAAACACGCGCTAGACATGTGTTTGACCATTCTAAAACTGTGGCGCAAAAGTTAAAAGAAATTAAACTTTTTTTTTAAAAAAATGCAAACTTAGAATCTTAGAAAGTGAAATTCATTTTTCATCCAGAATTTATGTTTGTTGTCAACCAAATCCACTTCTACTACCCCTTTTATCTCCATTCAGGACTGTGGAGCCGATTGTGCCAAGTTTCAAAAGAGCGAGATCGAACACAGATTCACCAAGCAGGCTCTGGAGCGTCCCTACACGTCCCCTCATGCCTGGGGCCCGACCTACGGGGCTCATAAGCAGCACCTGGAGTTCAGTCACCAGCAGTACAGAGAACTGCAACAGTACGCCAATGAAGTTGGCATCTTCTTTACTGCATCAGGGATGGATGAGGTGAACAAAATAAAGAGGGTCCCAACGTTTATTATATATAGCAAGAGAATATATGCATGTTAAAATGAATTATGATTTGCAAATGTCCCTCAGAGACCCAGTAGATTGAAATGCATCTCATAACTTTTTGTCTCCGTACCTCAATCAGATGGCTGTAGAATTTCTTCATGAAATCAATGTGCCGTTTTTCAAAGTTGCCTCAGCTGACACCAACAATATCCCTTACCTGGAGAAAACTGCCAAAAAAGGTAAAATCCATTTCAAAAGAAAAGTCCAGAAGCTGTTGTTTCACAAATTTAAGAGTTGTTGCTGAAAACCATTGACGGAGGTCTGTCATATTCACTGCCAAGGTCACAATGTTCCTCTATTTACATAACATTTCAGACACCATCCACAGTGACTCACAAATAAGAACTGAATCTGAGTAGCTTCTCTTGTGCATTTGAAATCAGTTATTCTGGAGCACCTGGGGAATTACGTATTGACAGTTCTGATTGGCCAGAGAGCAGAGCGAATGAAACCTAGAAATCCTGGTGTGGATTTTCTGGAGTTTCATGTTGGACTGGCTGTGTGAACTCATCTTAATGTGTTAATGACTAAAAAGTTGACCTTATTTTCTCCCAGAAGCAGCCATTTCTTGAAGCTAACATTTTGGCATATTTGTGTAGGTCGTCCCATGGTGATTTCTAGTGGAATGCAGTCTATGGAGACCATGCGCTGTGTTTACCAAACCGTCAAGAAGGACAATCCCAATTTCACGTTCCTGCAGTGCACCAGCGCTTATCCACTGCCACTAGAGCACGTCAACCTCAGCCTGATCCCTGTAAGACACAAATAGCTTTAAACTCATTTTCATAATTTTCATAAAATACTGAAGAAAATGTTTAATTTTAGCAAAGTAGTTTGAAAAAGTAGTCCTTTTCCTACGCAGGAGTTCCAGAAGGAGTTTCCGGACATTCCCATAGGCTACTCTGGACATGAGACGGGCATCCATGTGTCTGTGGCTGCTGTGGCACTTGGGGCAAAGGTCCTGGAGCGTCATGTGACCCTGGATAAGAGCTGGAAAGGCAGTGACCACGCAGCATCACTGGAGCCGGCGGAGCTGGCGGAGCTGGTGAAAGCCATCAGGACCGTTGAGATGGCAATGGGCTCGCCAATCAAACAGATGCTGCCCTGTGAGGCTTCCTGTCACAGCAAGGTCAGATATAATGGTCATTCTGACAGATTTTAAAACCAAAAAATGATTAAAAGTCATTATATCAATGTTTATGTTCTTTCTTGCAGTTGGGGAAGTCAGTGGTGGCCCGGAAACCATTGCAGAAGGGTCAGACATTAACTCTCGACATGCTGACAGTAAAAGTGGCCGAACCGCACGGCATGAGACCGGAGAACATCTTCAAACTGGTTGGCAAGAAAATTACTGTGGACCTGGAGAAAGATGCCACCATTACTGATGCCATAATAAAAGACTGATGATCAGATACTCCAAAACTAAAGGAGCAATGAAGGGGTCTTTTACTTTTAATAAATCAGAAATATGACGTCTTGTATTGATTTTGCCTAATGTCTTGCTATATGTTTGCTCCATGTTGTAACCTGTCTTGCAGACTATAACTGTCTCTGAAATTGTGGTGAATAAACACTTTGTCAATTAAAATATCTTTATCTCAATCAATTTGAGCTCAATTTTGACTCTACATAAGTTGGAAGAAAAAAAAAAAGGATGAGGTGGTATGGGGGCACAGGTGGTATTGGATTATGTCACTATTTAGGGGCATCAGAGTGGCCCTAACAGCCGTGAATGCTCTGTTTGAGCATAATATTTCAATGAGTGTGTGTTTCAACAGTGGGAGTGTACCTACCGGGTTGTCATCCTCTCACCCTTAATGGGAAGAATTGATTTACTGCCCGGTCCCCTTCAAAATCTTTCCCAAGCCCAGAGTCAGCTTATTTAGGAGTAAATAACTAAATAAAAGGGAAGGGTAGAAAGAAGATAAATGTATAGATTGCATATATACATTCAATAGTGCTATCATAATACTAGAAACAGAATATATAATAATAAAACTATACATTGTCAGTAATGTAGATCAATACATGTGTACACATTTACACATACATAAACATATACACATACATACAAATATTTATATATCTATAAATATATTCCCCTTACTCTCTTTCTTTCTTTGTAAAGTTGCTGTTAGGAGAGTTTAGAGAGTGTGTGGGTCCGGTGCCAGGTTTCTGATGTATATTGAGATGAATCAGAAATGGGTTCCAAATATCAGTAAATATAAATATATTTTCATGTTATTTTTTCTAATGTGATATATTCTGTAAGAAGGTTAGTCCAGTGATTAATATGTATATATTTTTTTTGATAGTGATGAAGTATTAATCTTGTTCACTTTCCACAAAGCTGTCACAGTTGTAGTATTCTTGAAGTAATTCATTTTCTTAATTGAAGTTGGAAGGAACAATGTTTATTTTGTATTACAGCAATGGCAACACGTCTCTAAGACACTTTAGATTTGTTTTACTCAAAATAAATATTGTGAATAATTAAGAAAGTAAATAATGAGAAAGTATGCTGGTTTTGGGAAACTGGCTTGGTCTACTACCTCTGTGAAGTTGGCAGCCCATAAAATGAAATAATCACCAAAACTATACTACGTTTGTGTCGATTTGTGACGCGAAAACGAACATTTGTGGTGTTTGAGATATCAAACATTATTATTTTTTGGTTGTCTGACATCACTCTCCACCCCATGTCGTTCAAATCGCTACAAATAGACGGCGTTCATTTGTGCTCGGTTTGCGCCGTTAAAACAAATGGTTTGCGTTAAAACAAACACTGTAACCGTTTTCCTTCCGCAGGTATAACAGATAGCATTTGGAAGCTGCGATGTCAATGTCAACCCCATTTTGTCCAAATCACAGAAAACTGGTGTTGTTCGTTTGTGCCTCGAAGCTCAATACCTCAAAACTGCTCAGAATGCAGAAAGAACCATATGTCATGCTCGGCCCGGTTGCATAAACTTGTCTTACAAGTTAGTCATCTATTTTTTTTCTTCAAGATAGGTCATAGTTACATGAAAAGGTAGATTGATCTAACTTGAATCTGAAAAGTAAGACATTACCCCTTGGTTAACTGCTGTTCGGTCAGACTAATTGTCAGAATCAGAACCAGAAAAAGCTTTATTGTAAAGTGAGCTTGCACACAAAGGAATTTACCTTGGTATTAAAGCTTCCAGTACACACATATAAATATAACAAGACACATATTAACGTTTAATAATAATAATTAATAGTAGTTTAACCTGTGGAATAGTTCAATCTTATTTTAAACATGCCATTGTGCAGCGGCTGCTCAAAAAAACTAAATCTCAGTCCAACACTTCTGAATAATTATTATCCCATCTCTAAATGACCATTTTATCAAAAGTTCTGGAGAAGGTTGTGTTTAATCAGCTTTCTTCATTCTTACAGGAAAATTTCCACTGAACGTTTTCCACTGGTTGTGCTGGGTGACAATGCAGTGGGGAGAGGTGCCGGAATCTGTGGGAATCCGCTCTGTGGGATGCTGATCTCCTGGAGCACCAAAGGGTCCTAAAATCTGGAACATGCAGTTGAGGCCCTGGTGTAGGTGCAGAAGGTCCTTAACAATCTGGAACACGCAGACGAAGGTACCTTGGAGTGAAGGTTTGCTCTCCTGAGCTTAACCTTGTTGCAACTGTCATTACTGTCTCGCTGGACGGAAACTCTGAACGTAGTGTTTGTTAATGTCTCTTTCCTCACAGGCTGGAGGCTCAGAACGTGGTCGTCTCTGTTGCTGCCTCACCAGCTGTAGACTCAGATCATGGGACCTGTTGTTGTCTCTCTGGATGGACTGTTGTGTCTCACCCTAGGGGAGACTCAGAACTTGGTATATCTGTTAATGTCTCACTCCTTACAGGGTTGAGACCCAGAAATTGGTATATCTGTTAATGTCTCACTCCTTACAGGGTTGAGACCCAGAAATTGGTATATCTGTTAATGTCTCACTCCTTACAGGGTTGAGACCCAGAACGAGGAGTGTCTGTTGAAAGGGTACCTCTATCCCTTTCTGATGAAGAGGAGATTGCAATTTGGCAATTTGCAATTGCAATTTGCAATTTTCTCCATTTGAGTGCTGTGATTGGCTGCTGGCATCGGAGGGGACACACCCACCCTTCTTTCTCCTGTGGAACTCATTTGCATAAAGCACAAAGTTGGAAGTCTTTACAGTGTCTTTACCTTACTAATGCATTTCTCACTTTCCAAAGCACCACCAGAATACCTTTGGCAATATTCTAAACAAATAGAGACTAAACATGATGCAGATTTTAGCTCCAACCCAAATATAACACACCTGAACCTGATTTTTTTTCTTTACGAAGGTAGCTTTTGTTCCTTTGTTCCTTTACGAGATTTCAAAGACGGTCGGTTTTGTTTCTTTACCAAATTCCGATGATGGTTGATTTTAGTCCTTACTATATCTCAATGACAATCAGTTCTGTTCCTTTATGAGATCTCAATGATCGGCGGTTTTGTTTTGATATGAGATTTCAATGATGCTTGGCTCTGTCCCCCTTCTAGATTTCAGTGACGGTCAGGTCTCGGTTGGTTTTGTTCAGTTCTGAGATCTCAGTGACAGTCGGTTTGTTTCTGTTATGAGATTTCAGTGACGGTTGAATTTGAAACAATTCAAACCATAGGTTTCATTTTGTTACAAGGTTTCAATGACAGTCGGCTTTGTTCCATTCTCAGATTTCAATGACAGTCGATTTTGTTCAGTTACAAGATCTCAATACAGTATGTTTTGTTCTTTTACGAGATTTTAATGACAGTTGGTTTTGTTCCATTACAAGTTTTCAATGATGGTCAGTTTTATTTGGTTATGAGATTTCAATGACAGTTGGTTTTGTTAATTTCAATAACGGCTGTTTTTTCAATGCAAGTCGAGTTCGAAATGATTCAAACTGTTGGTTTTGTTCAGTTACAAGATTGCTATGACTATCAGTTTTGTTTCATTATGAGATTTCAATGAAAGTCAAGTTTGAAACGCTTCAAACTGTTGGTTTTGTTTTGTGACGAGATTTCAATGATGGTCGGTTTTGTTTCTTTGTGCTTTTACGAGATTTCAAAGACATTTGGTTTTGTTTCATTACGAGATTTCAATGGTTGATGGTTTTAAGGACTGAGTACGAGTACCGATACTTATTTCTAGTACTCGCCGATACCGATACTGATGCCTATACATTTATTAATTTTTTTTTTTTTTTTTTTTTTGGTGATGTTGCAGTTTTCCAAGCACAACACAGCGAGACTAATGAATGTAGGAAGCTTCTTTATTATTACTCTAATGAAAAAAGTAATAATTTTTATGTGCTTGTCACAAACTTAAAGTGCAACAATTTCACAGTGTCCAATAACCTTCAAAGGGCATAATTACCAATATATATAATTGTTGTTATATAAAAAGAAATTTACAAACAAATTACAATACTACACATACTATAGAGATCAAAATTAAATAAACTTGTTTTTCAGATACAGAAGGTTTATTTACCATGTATACATTTATTTAACATATTTTGTTGTTTTATTAACATTAATGACAAATATGCCTACGGTCCCTTTAAGACCGAATCCATGGATACTGACACATATCCTGTTTTCACCCAAATGTTTACGTCCACTTAAGCCATAACCGACTGTATTTACGCGAGATACTCCACACGATGGACGATGGCATTTTGACAACTATGTGTGCATTTGACTATTCAGGCGCGAGGAGAACTGATCGCGTGCTGTCTGAGAGAACTGTGATCGCGCGCAAGAAAGAGAGAGAGCGCTTCTGGTCTGTCATTCAGTGCTATTCCGCCTATCCGGCCTTCACTAATCGATAACGAATTGTGATTAAAAGCATGCAGTTCGCAATGTGTGGGTTGTCATCATTAATTTTTGAGTATTTCCACATCTCTGAGGCTGACATTGTTTCTGCTGCTGCCGCCGGTGTCTCTGTGCACGGAAAATTCTGTCAGTTACGTCACGTGAGGTATCGGTCTTTGGTATCGGGGGTTAGTACAAGTACATGAGCTTGTTATCAGCCGATACCGATACTATACTGGTACTAGTGCATCCCTAGTTGATGGTTTTGTTTTGTTATGAGATTTAAATGACGGTTGGTTCTGTTCCCCTTCTAGATTTTAATGATGGTCAGTTTTGTTTGGTTACTGGATCTCTGTTGGTTTTGTTTCTGGGGTTTATTTTAACCCTTTATTCAGTACAGTTTATGGCGATTACTGGAGCATTGGGCAGTATGTGGTGTATGGACTGTTTTACACCAGGGTGACACCCTTTATACAACACAGGTTATTGTGACTGTATTGGGGCGCTAGGACCAACTCAGACCACAGGTTGATCAGAACTGCTGCCCTCTCTAACAACTCTTCCCACAGCTACCAGGAGATCTCCAATCCAGACATAGACCAGGCTCAACCCTGCTTAGATTCAGTGTGGGTGTGCAGGTGAAAGCTTCAGGTTGACCGCTGAAAGGCTACTCAATATTTTTCTAACCATAGACCCTCTTATGTAGAAATATAAATCTCAACAATGGTGACATGCTTCATGCCGCAATTAATTCTATAACAGACTATTATTAATTTGAAATTAACTGCATTACATCTACAAAAAAACACTCTGTGTAAGATTAGACCACTAGATGATGACAACCTCTTCATCATCAAGTTGTCAACATCACCTGACCACATTTTCCCTTGCTATTTTTGCCACAGCACACAATTTCATCAGCAAGAGAAAAACTAACACTAAAGGTGTTTACAAGACAACGATGTACTAAAACAGAAAGGTTTTTTCTTTGTACAGATGACATTATCAAAAATCCCCATTCACATGGATCTGCACAAATGACTAAAAACACTGTATTACGCATGCCAGACAAGTAGTTGGCAATGTCATTTTTTAAAGATAGTCTATGCGCCTGCGCACATACCCATTCTTTTACAGAGCACTCGCCTCATGCATGCCTCCTTAGGCTGGCCACACACTTAAAAATTTTAAGCCCGATTTGCACCCCTGAACATTCTGGAGGATTATAATGCAAAAAATCGGTTGAAACTGTCATTATGTCTGTGGTCTGCCACAGTTTTAAAATCAGTAAAGAATTGAAAATCAGTGTATCCCAAGGACATGATTTTTTGCATGTTTATTTTTTTTTTTTTTACTTACCCCATTGGCAGATAATTTTGCTTGTTTTAAGCAAAAACTCACTTAAAAAAAGAAAAAAAATTTAGATTGATATGTAAACTAGAAACAAGACAAAAATACTAAACAAGAAAAGCATTTTTTGCAGTATAATACATTACATTACAAACTCTATTACTGCAACATGAGATCATGCTATTACTCCAAGATGACACACAAAGACATCAAAAATCAGCACATAAATCTCAACAATGGTGACAATCGAACATGTCATGCTGCAATGCCTGCTGGGAACAATAGTACAAAACACCCAGCATGCATCACAGCATGAATAAATTATGCAGCTGAATTGTCCTATTATTTTATTTAATTTTAACTATTTGCTTTTATTTTTTATTGTGGTTTTTATTGTCTTTTAGTAGCTTTTTGTGTTTCAGTAAAACAGGGTTTGTAATTTAAAGTTGGCATGAAACGGAAGTTGTGATTGTCTTTTCTTCTCTACTGTGACATCTATCCGAGTGAAACGGCATCTGAAATGAGAGGGTGGGACTTGATTTCGTCCTTCGGGAATTGATTGGATCGTTGGAAGTTAGGTGTTGCTTTCGGTTCATTCCTATTAAAGTTGAGCCTTACGCTCGCACGTAAGTTAAGTGTGACACTCATCATCCATAGGAATGAATCTAAAAACGCTCCGGTCACTTGCTCTGCTCCAGTGGACACGCATTCTGACTGACTGAGCGTGTCCTCAGGTTCCTTTCCATGTTTGAGGGTACTGTACACCCCAATGACTGGCATCAGCGGTGGTTAATGCATTAATCTCTATAAAGTGAAGCTTACCCCAGCGACAGCATTTACCCCATACGTCACTGGAACTGCTGGCAATTCCAAATAGCTCCACCCTCGCGCCATAGCATGTGACAGGAAGAGACGATGAGTCATTTTTAAGGGGAGGGGAGGTTAATGTTTTTGATTAAAGATTATGAGGGCACATGAATTTAAAAAAAAATAATAATGAAGTGCACGGATAAATTATTGATAACAAATATTATGATATTCCATAAAAAAATAAGAATTGTCAATTTTGATTTCATGCCGACTTTAAATATATTAAGGGCAAAAAAAAAAAGTATTACATTTCAAATTATATCAGTAATTCAATGATTATTATAAGAGAAACATATAAGAGTTAAGAGCCCAACTAATGGGAACACCAATCACTATTGTGACTACAAATGAAAAACATTAGCGTTAAACTTCTGTTAATTCTCAATAAAAACTTCTGTAGACGTCTGACAGAAATAAAGTCAGTCTGGTCTTTTTTTATCTTCAGTTGATTTCATTTAAGGCTGTGGCTGAAGTCAGTTCGGGGAAATGTTATGTTCGCAGAACGTCCCCACTGGTGTTAAGGACGTTTCCTATAACATTCCCAGTACATTCAGAGACGGTCACGATGTGGAGTTCTTTTAAGGGTTTAAGCCTGCCTCTCCCACCTCCTCTTCCAGAATCAGCCAGTTCCTCGGGCCTGCCTCCGCTGGTTCCCTTCAGCCCCTCGGCTCCTCCTATGCCACCACTCTATTTTGTGGATTTGCCTCAAGCCTTCCGGTCTCCAGCTCCAACCAGTCAAGAGAATCCCTTGGCTCCGCCTCCATCCGTTGACCTGTCGGCTCCACCTTGCCCCCAATTGCCCTTTATTTCTGTCACACATCTACAGAAGTTTAGATGTTTCGTTTGAGGTCACCATCATGGAGGTTGGTGGTTGCTTTAGTTGAGCTCTTGACCCTTGACTATTGCAGAGTTGTTTCTTTATCAGCAATTGCAGGTGTTTTCAGAAAACTTTTTTGCTTTGATAAAGACAAACAACTGCTTTTTTGTAATTTTTTTTTTTTTTTTTTTTTGGCTTTTGGTATTGAAGTGTTATGTGAAAAGGAAATAATAAACTTAGAAATGTGAAAAAAATCATTTTTAACATTGAAGTGATTTGTGTAATATTGTCCAAAACTAATTAGAAGATAAATATGACTCACCTAGACATCAGCACTCATCATACAAACCTCAACAATGGTGACAATCAAAAAAAATTAAGCTGCATAATTTATTCACATCGCAATGCATGCTGGGAACTATGAATGTGTTTTGTATGCTGGCAAGAAGCATGTCACTATTGTTGTGTTTCATATGCCAAATGTTGATGTCTGTGATAAATGACACAAAATGCTTTAAACAAAAAGTTAACAATGACAGCGTTGCGAATTATATTTTTCACATTGGTTGGGTTTGATGCAGCATTTCAATTTTTTAAGTTAGCAATTACAGAAAAAAAAAGTCGATTAAACCACTTTAATGCAGTCATTTAAACCGACATGTTGATCTTCTTTATCAATGCAGAAATGTTTTCTGAAAACATGCAATTACTGATAAAGAAGCAACTCTGTAAAAGTCAAGGGTCAAGAGCTCAACTAAAGCAACCACCAACCTCCGTGATGGTGACCTCAAACGAAACATCTAAACTTCTGTTAATTCTCAATAAGAGCTTCTGTAGACGTGTGACAGAAATAAAGTCAGTCTGGTTAGTAATAAGTGAAGCTGGTAATGCTGTTTGTGGAGTTGTTTAATCAGATCTTCAGAGATTTAATGTCTTTTATCTTCAGTTCATCTAAAGCTGTGGCTGAAGAAAGTTGTAGTTTGTGTTCTTATTTCTCTTTCTTTCAGTGTTTGTTCACAGCAGGTGTTTGAATGATTGAAAGAATGTTTCAGGAACATCATACAAACCTTCAAATAACATTCTACTAACATTAAGGAAACTGAACATTTTTATGTTCTTGGTATGTTACAAATCAATGTTCCTAGAATGTTGAATTTTATATCAAAATTAAGTTGAAAGAACGTTTGAGGAACATTATACCTTATAAAAACGTTCCTCTAACGTCAAGAAAACTGGACGTTTTTTACGTTCCCAGAACCAACACTGAATATTTAGAGAACGTCTCAGGTTACGTATGTAACCATGGTTCCCTGAGAACAGGGAACGAGACTCTGCGTTTACCGCTTTGGGGAACGTCTCACGTGACCCGGTGTCTGAAAGCCAACTATCCAACAACTCCAATCTCTATTGGCCGGCGACAGCCTATGGCACGACCCGGAAGTATATAAGGAGCGCCTAGAGAATCAGTCAGTATCTTATCGTCTTGAGGGACTGTTCAGCAGGCAGCCCGAGGCATGGCATGGCAACGCAGAGTCTCGTTCCCTGTTCTCAGGGAACCATGGTTACATACGTAACCTGAGACGTTCCCTTTCGAAAGGGAACTCAACTCTGCGTTTACCGCTTTGGGGAACGATATACCCATGCCGCCATGAGAGTGCATGCCAAGATGGCTAGACAAACGTCCGGCAGTTCGAAAGAAATGCCATAAGCAACTCACCCTCGGGTCACGCAAGGCTGTCAGTGACAGCATTCCCTATGGCCATCAGCCCAAGCTGAGCCTAAAAGAAGTCTTCTGCAGAAAGCCTTCCAAGGCTGCTCAGAGCTTCTGGGACCAAAATTTCCATGGAAAAGTGGTCTCTTAAAGGGAATATGGCCAGGAAACCAAAAGGAACCCCGGCCAGTCACTAGAGGGGAACAAAGTCACTCTCAATGCCACCAGGGAGGCCGACCTGGTCTGATGAAGGACAAACTTAGTCTTGGCCAACCCTGTCTGATACACAGAATCTCCAAAGCGCATTCTTCAGAGAAGAGAGTAGGTAAGAGTGACTGCAAAAGAGCAGTGAGCAACTCGAACCCACGCGCAGAGATGGGCATCCTGGAGAGCAGAACTCAGCTGAGCGCTATAAACCCTCGTATTGAGGGGAGTATAATCCGCTCATCCTAGGATCTAGTCAATGTCCGATTAAAGCACTGAGGAGGCTGTGCGCTAGAAAGACCCCTGGCACAGGGGAGCACAAACCAGCCTGAGTGCTGGTCTCAACGGGAGACTTGAAAGAAGTCTACAACCAATGACCAGCTTAGGGAGCTAAGCACAATTACATAGTTAACCCAAAGGGAAGTACGAAGCTCAACAGACAGACCATACTGTAGGCACATAGTCATGGAGGCCGGAAAAAGGGGCCTTCAACATAACTAAAGTTCAGAAGAAGAACTAAATATAACACCAGAAACTCAAATCGCATGGTGGTATTGCAGGGAGGCCCATAAGGCCACTCACCTGAAAAATAACATGCTAAGCGCATGACCAACCACGCCATTAAGTAACTGTGAGTGCCCACAAACAGTCCATCCTAACACAGTCCAGCGAGCAGTGTACTCGGTAAAAGAACCTTTTACTCTTTAAGCAAGAGGAGTACAACGTACGCCAATGTAAGACTTGATTTTCCTGCTAAGACAAAACTGAGATCAAGTGCCCTACAATAAAGCAATAAAACTCATCTGGAGAGAAGATCTCAAAGAAATAGCATAGGACAACACCTTGCCCTCACAACATCTACAGGATGCAACCCCCCCCCCCCCCACACACACACACACACCCTCCTTCCCTTCCCCCTAACTCAAGTCACTGAAAGTTCTTCAAGATGTATAATGTAACTTGTGTATCTATTGTTTTTCCTCTTTCATGTTTGGTATCATTTTAAATGTCTCAGTGCGATTGGTAAAATGGTCTCAGTTTCACAGCAGTCACTTAGGTTATGAGGAAGTTTGAAAACTAAGGAGAATTCTGTCCTCCTTTTGTCTCTTCAAGAGATCTGATAACCCACTCCTCTTCCCCCAAAACAGGTGTTGGTGTAGTAAATATTTACAATCCTTTTGTTCTGGTCTGGGTATATAAGGTAAAGTGCAAAGCAGTCATGGGGGATCTTCTGTCGCCAGAAACCCCCATGCAGAGATGGTTGAATGTCTGAAGACATTCACACATCACTGTGTGTATGTGCATTTCTTTGAGTAATTGATGTTATGCATTTATTTCTGAATTGGCTTCTAATTGTCCAACTATGTAATTGACATGATACATTTTACTTGACAAAATAAAATGTTATATTTGATTTACTCTGGATTCTTCTGAAATCATTATGACTAGTAGATTACTAAAGTCCGTCATTTCCGTAAATCTGCGTCAGGACAGGTCAAACTAGAGAGCCCCATGAAAGGAGCATAGGGGCACATCATGGGACTTTTTTAGTTTGTCTGTTATTGGCTTAGCAAGTTGCAGTATCGTGACTAAGGAAACTGTATTTTTGTATGAACAAGCATGTGGCGGTTCGACTCAAATGCATTAGTAAACTCTGCACCCTCTGACTAAGAATCATAAACTGGCGAATTTATGTCCGTGAGAACGCAGTCGGCCGATGTGAAAGTCTCTAAGCGATGGTGGGTCCGTAATGAACGAATAATTGAAAATATGGGATACCCAGAATAATCAAATATCTAAATTAATACATAACGAATGATTAATTTCTAACTGGAAACACAACCTAAGAGTAATAATCATTTGAAATTGGAGTCAGATTAAACGAGTGAAATTAAGTGAACTTCACAGAGGTGCTGAAAAGACATACACGCGTTAACCTTCGCCCAGGCCGTCGGATTCCGTTTTTGGGCCGATGGGGGGTTCTTTACACCAACACGCGCTAAAGAAGGCCCCATGGGCCTATAACCTCAGCAGACACGTGGCATCAGCTCGTGGCAGTGTTATCAAGCTCCGGGCGGAACAAACCGACTACAAAGGAGGTTAATAAGTCACCCAGAGCCCTGGCCAACCAGCGACATAAAATCCCCTTTACTTTCTTAGTAAAGAAATATAAAGAATGTAAAAGGTATATGCCAGCATGTTTCCAAGGAGGCCTTGAGGGCCTACCTATCACACGCGGCGCCAGCTAGCGGCCACTAAAGTTCTAGGAGCAAAAATACAACTGAGTTAAAAACAAGGTAACTATTTAGCTCAACTAGAGCAACACGTGGCGCCAGCCAGTGGTCATACATGGGAAACAAGCTCAAAGGGAACCAGCTCTAGACCCAACAAAAAAAATTGTGGGTAACTAGCTACAACAACCTGAGCTAAGCCTATACATTCCAACAGGCAATGTACCAAAATTACATGGTACAAAAGATATGCTAACATGGTCTAAGGGAGGCCTACAAGGCCTACCACCTCAAACAACATGAGCATAAGCCTGAGGCAGTGCTAAGATACGTGAGCAAACTCGCGATCATATACCAACAGCGACTGAGATACAAGCTGTACTTAGAAGGAGGCTAAGAATAAAGAGCCAACAGTCTTTACAGTAGATGTAAAACAGCTGCTGTGGTCATGATCGATTGGGAGCTAACAGATCATCTTTTAATTCTAACCAGAAATAAGACTCTCTACACTCAACCTGAGTGTGCAATCCACCAGGTCAAGTCAAGTCAAGTCACCTTTATTTATATAGCGCTTTTTACAATGCAGATTGTGTCAAAGCAGCTTTACATTGATAATTGGTATATAATTTTGGCTGCACAGCAGCTCTTAAAGAATAGTGTCAATGTCGGCAGATCAAAGCACTGTTGAATATCAAATGTCAAGTGTCCCCAACTAAGCAAGCCAAAGGCGACAGCGGCAAGGAACCCAAACTCCAACAGGTGACATCAGATGGCAAACAGGTGGCAAATAGACTTCTGTGATAAAATGGAGAAAAAAACCTTGGGAGAAACCAGGCTTAGTCGGGGGGCCAGTTCTCCTCTGGCGAACAGTGCTTTGTTACGATTCAGGTTGCTATCTTATGTCTGATAGGATCGCAACATTCAAAGTATTTATTCCAGTTCAGTCCAGTTGAGGATCGTATTCATCACACCGGTATGGACGGTTTGTTGAGGAGCTGTGGCACTGGCTGTTGTGTCGATGAGGCCTTCACAATGGATGATCTAGTTGACTCAGTCTCTGCTGATACTTCAGGGCTATGTTGTGGTCGTGTCAAGGCGCCGGTCCTCGGTCTCACCTGGATACGGCCCGGATCTGGTTGACTACGGTAGACCTCGGGATAAACAGAAAGACTAATATTAGCGTAGATGCCATTCTTCTTCTGATGTAACGAGTACATCTGGTGTTATAGGAAGTGTTCCCGGTTCCGGCTGACCTAATTTATGCAGCCTAATCCTTTAACGGATTTGAAAATATAAATTGATAATGTGTTATGTGTATGCCAGGTTAAAGAGATGCGTTTTTAGTCCAGATTTAAACTGACAGAGTGTGTCTGCTTCCCGAACAATGCTAGGAAGATTGTTCCAGAGTTTAGGTGCCAGATAGGAGAAGGATCTACCGCCTGCGGTTGATTTTGATATTCTAGGTATTATCAGCTGGCCTGAATCCTGAGATCGCAATAGACATGAAGGACTATAATGCTTTAAGAGCTCGCTCAGGTACTGGGGAGCTAAACCATTTAGTGCTTTGTAAGTAATTAGCAAGATTTTAAAATCTATACGATGTTTAACAGGAAGCCAATGCAGTGTTGACAGAACTGGGCTAATATGGTCATACTTCCTAGTTCTAGTAAGAACTCTAGCTGCTGCATTTTGTACGAGCTGTAGTTTATTTATCAGGCGAGCGGAACAACCACCCAGTAGAGCGTTACAGTAATCTAGCCTTGAGGTCATGAACGCATGAACTAACTGTTCTGCATTTTTCATTGAGAGCATATGTCGTAGTTTAGATATATTTTTAAGATGGAAGAATGCGGTTTTACAGATGCTAGTAACATGGCCTTCAAATGAAAGATTGGTATCAAAGAGCACACCCAGGTTCCTAACGGACGACGCAGACTTAACAGAGCAGCCATCAAGTGTTAGACAGTATTCTAGGTTATTACGTGAAGAGGTTTTTGGTCCAAAAATTAGAATCTCTGTTTTTTCTGAATTTAGAAGTAGGAAATTACTGGTCATCCAATTTTTTATATCAGCTATGCATTCTGTTAATTTTGTGAGTTGGTAAGTTTCGTCAGGGCGCGAAGAAATATAGAGCTGAGTATCATCAGCGTAACAGTGAAAACTAACGCCATGCTTCCTAATGAGGTGATGCACTCAGTGAAACACAAACCCTACCCGGGGAGTACAACAAACCACCACGTTCTTAGATAGAGGCTAATCACAGCCTGCTATCACAGAAACAGGTGCTAACCTGTGGCAGCACTAGAGTAAGCTCACATATATTTATGTATGCAAGGCCAAGGCTTAGAACCCAAAGCAGAAATAAATGCTTTGTAATACATGCCATAATAAATGCTTTCATCAGACAGATCTGTAGATCTGTGCTGAACCCTTGAGAACGGAGGCTAAAAAACTAGCACCGTAGCTCAAACTTGAATATAATTCAAGGGGCTCACGGGAAGACATTATAAGGCATGATAAAGTTCTAGAAAGTGGGGCCTAGCAGCATTGCATAACTTATCTCCTCAAAGATAAGGGCCTACCACCTGGGAAAAACAGCACCAGGAAGGCTAATAACAGCCTATAACCTTAGTTGTTAACCTCAGCCATAGCTACCTACATAATACGAAGGGGAAATGGGCATACGGCCTAACAACTCCCTCAGGAGGAGGCCAGAACTAGGAACTATACAACCTTACAAGGGATAGTAATAATAAGGGTGATGTAATAGACAAACACCTAACCTAGCTCTAGCCTAGCCGCTAGCTATGGCCTACTGGGCCAAGCAAAGCCTGGGCTTCACTTTAAATCCTCTCAGATATGAGGAGAAAATGAAGCACTACAAGCCAATAGCGCCAGGCGGCCGATTAAAGCCGACCTGTGCACAAATAGTACTGAAGTGACGAGTGCTAACTCAAACCAAACTAACAGTATTAGCTGAGAAGCTACTCTAACATAGGAGGCTACAAAATAGCGGCCATAATGCGGCCTGCCAACCTAATGGTTCAGTTATTTTGCCCAAAAGAACCCCTTCTAACTTTACTGACTACATGCTCAGGAAAGCTATACAGGAAAAACAAGGTCTACACTTTTATAAACATAAAAATATAGACCCAGCTTACCTTCCTGCGGCTCGTTGAACGAAGATTTCTCCTCATTTTCTTGCATGAAGAAGGATGAAATCAAAAAGTTATTTTAAGCCTAAAAGCACTTTTCACTATCAAGCCAGAGGGCGGCCTTAGAAAAATATTATCAAAGGCCCAGCCGTCAGCCTGACTGTTAAAGAAGCACCTGAGCATGTATAATTAAACCAAAAACTCAGGAGGTGGAGGAAGAAGGGGCGAGGGCAAACGCAGAGTCGCCCCCGCCACAAGAGAGAATGATTACAGACGCCATTAGTGTATGTGATCGATCACCTCCTTCAAAGCCTGCTTCTTCCTCCTCAAGTCCAGCCGTCTCTGTGCCTTACTCCGAAAGGAGAAGGCGCCCGAGCGGCCATACTGGATCTCTGGCCCTATCTCAGAGCCTCAGCTCGAGATGGACCAGCCCCCTGATTAACTACATGCTCAGACAAAACTATACAGGAAAAAAAGGTCTCATTTTAAAACAAAAAATAGACCCATCTCATCTTCCTGCGGCCCAAAGACCAAAGATTCCTAAAATTCCTTTTCTCTTACATGAAAAAGAATAGAATCTAGGGTTCTTTTAAGCCTAAAAGATCCTCTCACTATCAAACCGAAAAAGCGGGCCGACAGAAAAAAAAAAAAATCACTATGGGCCCAGCCATCAGTCTGACCAGAAGAAGTATCTGAGCATGATATAAATTATATATACATGCATACACATACATATATATACATTTATATATTATACATACATATACATACACACATACATATATATATATATATATATATATATATATATATATGAGGAGAAAGAAGAAGAGGAGAGGGTAGATATAAATCGCCCTTATATAGCTGGGGGATCGATTACAGACGCAACGGTGTTTACAATCGATCACCCATCTCACTCTCGCTTCTTCCTCCTCCTGTCTGTCTGGGCTCAGATACAAATCTGAAGGGCTAGGGGACTAGGGTTGAGATTTTCGATTTCAAACGCAGAGATCAGGAAGGAATGGAAAGTATATGGGAGCTGCAACATTCATGGACAGAAAGGAACCGCTCGTCGAGCCGTCCGCACGCGGCCCCTTTCCTAACGCGCTCTCACGGCAACTACCGGCTGCTGAAAAACGCGTCCCAAAAACATCAGCAGCTCCGCATACAGCAGCCAGATGAGTGCTTGCTGCCGGACGTGATGACGCCAAACACGGACGTCATCGTCATCCAGCAACTCATCCTCGTCAGCCCCGGGGAAGCCGAGAGAGAATACAACTCTCTCAAACTTCCCAACGAGCTCATCTGCGAGCCCTATGATTGCAGCCGCCGTTTTGCCTCAGCACAAACGGGGCCAGAATCACCAGGCGCAGATGCGGAGACCTCTTCCCTCGAGAAGAGTTCCGAACGAGAACAGAGCGTCCCGATAGGGAGACGCTCACAGTAAACAAACAAACAGACACAGACAGCGCCCTCAAGCACTGTCTATGCGCGCTCCTCTCCAGACAGAAAAACGCCCAGAAATGTGTACACAAACCTGAAACACGGATGAACACACTCTCTTGAACGTTTGTAAGGCATATTAAAGAATCCCTTACTGGAGTCGACATAGTCGCGATCAGACAGAACAGACCCGAAAGACGAAAAGATACTGACTGATTCTCTAGGCGCTCCTTATATACTTCCGGGTCGCGCCATAGGCTGTCGCCGGCCAATAGAGATTGGAGTTGTTGGATAGTTGGCTTTCAGACACCGGGTCACGTGAGACGTTCCCCAAAGCGGTAAACGCAGAGTTGAGTTCCCTTTCGAAAGGGAACGTTCTTATAACAAAATTCTGTTAGCTGGGGAGCTGCTGAGCAGAGTGACCTATACCAGCACCGTCTACCACATCAAGACCCAAGACCTCGGTACATAACTTGTGAGATAGTTACCCTGCTCGTTGATGCCTTAATTTCCCTAAGCTAATTTATAGTGGACTGTCATTCATTCCAAATACATTGTTAGTTGATTTGTACATGTGATGATTACATCAACCTGCTGTTCTACCTGGGTTTTTAATACTAGTATGATTGTATAAAAATAAAAAAGTTACATTTGTATTGACTAACTTTGTGTACTTGAGCATCTTCTTGGTTATTGATTGCCATATAAATTGGTCTACACATTTTTGGGGTTGTTATATTTGCATAAAACAGCTCATTTGCCTTTAGTGTCTTAATTCTGTTTTTAAACAGCACAAACAAAAATCGTCCTCACTTTAATCTCTCAGAGTTCACAATTAGTCGGCAGATGTTATCAGAGTAGGCATAGGGTAGGTATTATAACTGGCAGCTGTTATAAATTAAATAAGTGACAGCTACAAAAAAATAAAATGCATCAAACCTTATCTAATTAAAGTTCTCACCAAAAAATTGGGTGTGGTGTGTAACCTAAACACAGTTGATCTGGTCCAGCCGGTTTTTAGTTAATCTAATTAACATGCTTCGGTAAAATGTTCAGTGACTGATGTTAGCAATTATTTTGTTAACTACAAACTGACAATAGAATGTGCGTGTCTGCGAAACCTCTAAGCTGTCCTAGACACGACCTTATAGCTTCTAGTTCTCACCTTTAGATTTATATATTGTTAGTTGAGTTAATCTGTTTCGTATGATTTCTATAAAATTTCATCAACGGGTAATGAGCTGAGGATAAGGAGTGTGAAAATAATAGTGTTATCTTTATTTCTCTTAGAATCTAATGGAGTTTTTTCATAAGTACATCCTGTAATGTGTTTGTTGTATTTTGGTTTAGTTTCATTCTGTTCCGTTTTGCTATTCCTGAGTTCTGTTCCCTGTTTAGTCTCCATAGTTGTTAATTAGTTCCACACACCTGTTTCTGTTCACCTTGATTACATTCCCTATGAATTTAAGCCAGCGTTTCATTCTGTTCCTTGGTCCAATATCGTCTTTTTATTATGTGGTACTTATGCTTTATTCCTGGTAATCTCTTACATGTTTCTTTTTTGAATGTTTTATTAAAGACTGTTTTTGTTCCTACTCCTTGCATTTCAGCCACAACGTGACAGAAGACCAAACCTAGAAGAACAGTCCTAGAGAGGATTTGTCCACTTTGTGGAGTAGCCAATGTATCAGCGTTCACCATCAGACTCGTGGAGGACATCACCAGCCCCACTCCGGGCCCAGAGCCCAGGCAGCCATCACCCCGCTGCATGGAAATGATGCCAGAGCCCACTGCAGACAGTGCTAGAGAACAGGACTCAGTTCAACTATCGCCCTGGAGCCCGAGCCCCACAGTGAGTCTGACCAGGTGCATGAGCCGGCAACATCATGATTATTAGTGGAGTACGATTGAGGGAATGGATGAAGATCCCACCCACACTCCCACCAAATGGAAGAGGATGTGTTCCTAGTTCTCCCATCCCCACTGGTCCCGTCCAGCATGAAGTCTCCTGTATCCCCGCTGCCTCCGCCCAGCCCAAAGCATCCTGGGCCCCCGCTGGTTCTGCCCAGCTTGAAGTACACACCTAACATCTAAACTTCTGTTAATTCTCAATAAGAGCTTCTGTAGACGTGTGACAGAAATAAAGTCAGTCAGCTCATTTGCCTTTAGTGTCTTAATTCTGTTTTTAAACAGCACAAACAAAAATCGTCCTCACTTTAATCTCTCAGAGTTCACAATTAGTCGGCAGATGTTATCAGAGTAGGCATAGGGTAGGTATTATAACTGGCAGCTGTTATAAATTAAATAAGTGACAGCTACAAAAAAATAAAATGTATCAAACCTTATCTAATTAAAGTTCTCACCAAAAAATTGGGTGTGGTGTGTAACCTAAACACAGTTGATCTGGTCCAGCCGGTTTTTAGTTAATCTAATTAACATGCTTCGGTAAAATGTTCAGTGACTGATGTTAGCAATTATTTTGTTGACTACAAACTGACAATAGAATGTGCGTGTCTGCGAAACCTCTAAGCTGTCCTAGACACGACCTTATAGCTTCTAGTTCTCACCTTTAGATTTATATATTGTTAGTTGAGTTAATCTGTTTCGTATGATTTCTATAAAATTTCATCAACGGGTAATGAGCTGAGGATAAGGAGTGTGAAAATAATAGTGTTATCTTTATTTCTCTTAGAATCTAATGGAGTTTTTTCATAAGTACATCCTGTAATGTGTTTGTTGTATTTTGGTTTAGTTTCATTCTGTTCCGTTTTGCTATTCCTGAGTTCTGTTCCCTATTTAGTCTCCATAGTTGTTAATTAGTTCCACACACCTGTTTCTGTTCACCTTGATTACATTCCCTATGAATTTAAGCCAGCGTTTCATTCTGTTCCTTGGTCCAATATCGTCTTTTTATTATGTGGTACTTATGCTTTATTCCTGGTAATCTCTTACATGTTTCTTTTTTGAATGTTTTATTAAAGACTGTTTTTGTTCCTACTCCTTGCATTTCAGCCACAACGTGACAGAAGACCGAACCTAGAAGAACAGTCCTAGAGAGGATTTGTCCACTTTGTGGAGTAGCCAATGTATCAGCGTTCACCATCAGACTCGTGGAGGACATCACCAGCCCCACTCCGGGCCCAGAGCCCAGGCAGCCATCACCCCGCTGCATGGAAATGATGCCAGAGCCCACTGCAGACAGTGCTAGAGAACAGGACTCAGTTCAACTATCGCCCTGGAGCCCGAGCCCCACAGTGAGTCTGACCAGGTGCATGAGCCGGCAACATCGTGATTATTAGTGGAGTACGATTGAGGGAATGGATGAAGATCCCACCCACACTCCCACCAAATGGAAGAGGATGTGTTCCTAGTTCTCCCATCCCCACTGGTCCCGTCCAGCATGAAGTCTCCTGTATCCCCGCTGCCTCCGCCCAGCCCAAAGCATCCTGGGCCCCCGCTGGTTCTGCCCAGCTTGAAGTACACACCTAACATCTAAACTTCTGTTAATTCTCAATAAGAGCTTCTGTAGATGTGTGACAGAAATAAAGTCAGTCAGCTCATTTGCCTTTAGTGTCTTAATTCTGTTTTTAAACAGCACAAACAAAAATCGTCCTCACTTTAATCTCTCAGAGTTCACAATTAGTCGGCAGATGTTATCAGAGTAGGCATAGGGTAGGTATTATAACTGGCAGCTGTTATAAATTAAATAAGTGACAGCTACAAAAAAATAAAATGCATCAAACCTTATCTAATTAAAGTTCTCACCAAAAAATTGGGAAAAAAATCCAGCATTAGGTGTGGTGTGTAACCTAAACACAGCTGATCTGGTCCAGCCGGTTTTTAGTTAATCTAATTAACATGCTTCGGTAAAATGTTCAGTGACTGATGTTAGCAACTATTTTGTTGACTACAAACTGACAACAGAATGTGCGTGTCTGCGAAACCTCTAAGCTGTCCTAGACACGACCTTATAGCTTCTAGTTCTCACCTTTAGATTTATATATTGTTAGTTGAGTTAATCTGTTTCGTATGATTTCTATAAAATTTCATCAACTGGTAATGAGCCAAGGATAAGGAGTGTGAAAATAATAGTGTTATCTTTATTTCTCTTAGAATCTAATGGAGTTTTTTCATAAGTACATCCTGTAATGTGTTTGTTGTATTTTGGTTTAGTTTCATTCTGTTCCGTTTTGCTATTCCTGAGTTCTGTTCCCTATTTAGTCTCCATAGTTGTTAATTAGTTCCACACACCTGTTTCTGTTCACCTTGATTACATTCCCTATGAATTTAAGCCAGCGTTTCATTCTGTTCCTTGGTCCAATATCGTCTTTTTATTATGTGGTACTTATGCTTTATTCCTGGTAATCTCTTACATGTTTCTTTTTTGAATGTTTTATTAAAGACTGTTTTTGTTCCTACTCCTTGCATTTCAGCCACAACGTGACAGAAGACCGAACCTAGAAGAACAGTCCTAGAGAGGATTTGTCCACTTTGTGGAGTAGCCAATGTATCAGCGTTCACCATCAGACTCGTGGAGGACATCACCAGCCCCACTCCGGGCCCAGAGCCCAGGCAGCCATCACCCCGCTGCATGGAAATGATGCCAGAGCCCACTGCAGACAGTGCTAGAGAACAGGACTCAGTTCAACTATCGCCCTGGAGCCCGAGCCCCACAGTGAGTCTGACCAGGTGCATGAGCCGGCAACATCGTGATTATTAGTGGAGTACGATTGAGGGAATGGATGAAGATCCCACCCACACTCCCACCAAATGGAAGAGGATGTGTTCCTAGTTCTCCCATCCCCACTGGTCCCGTCCAGCATGAAGTCTCCTGTATCCCCGCTGCCTCCGCCCAGCCCAAAGCATCCTGGGCCCCCGCTGGTTCTGCCCAGCTTGAAGTACACACCTAACATTTAAACTTCTGTTAATTCTCAATAAGAGCTTCTGTAGACGTGTGACAGAAATAAAGTCAGTCAGCTCATTTGCCTTTAGTGTCTTAATTCTGTTTTTAAACAGCACAAACAAAAATCGTCCTCACTTTAATCTCTCAGAGTTCACAATTAGTCGGCAGATGTTATCAGAGTAGGCATAGGGTAGGTATTATAACTGGCAGCTGTTATAAATTAAATAAGTGACAGCTACAAAAAAATAAAATGCATCAAACCTTATCTAATTAAAGTTCTCACCAAAAAATTGGGTGTGGTGTGTAACCTAAACACAGTTGATCTGGTCCAGCCGGTTTTTAGTTAATCTAATTAACATGCTTCGGTAAAATGTTCAGTGACTGATGTTAGCAATTATTTTGTTAACTACAAACTGACAATAGAATGTGCGTGTCTGCGAAACCTCTAAGCTGTCCTAGACACGACCTTATAGCTTCTAGTTCTCACCTTTAGATTTATATATTGTTAGTTGAGTTAATCTGTTTCGTATGATTTCTATAAAATTTCATCAACGGGTAATGAGCTGAGGATAAGGAGTGTGAAAATAATAGTGTTATCTTTATTTCTCTTAGAATCTAATGGAGTTTTTTCATAAGTACATCCTGTAATGTGTTTGTTGTATTTTGGTTTAGTTTCATTCTGTTCCGTTTTGCTATTCCTGAGTTCTGTTCCCTGTTTAGTCTCCATAGTTGTTAATTAGTTCCACACACCTGTTTCTGTTCACCTTGATTACATTCCCTATGAATTTAAGCCAGCGTTTCATTCTGTTCCTTGGTCCAATATCGTCTTTTTATTATGTGGTACTTATGCTTTATTCCTGGTAATCTCTTACATGTTTCTTTTTTGAATGTTTTATTAAAGACTGTTTTTGTTCCTACTCCTTGCATTTCAGCCACAACGTGACAGAAGACCGAACCTAGAAGAACAGTCCTAGAGAGGATTTGTCCACTTTGTGGAGTAGCCAATGTATCAGCGTTCACCATCAGACTCGTGGAGGACATCACCAGCCCCACTCCGGGCCCAGAGCCCAGGCAGCCATCACCCCGCTGCATGGAAATGATGCCAGAGCCCACTGCAGACAGTGCTAGAGAACAGGACTCAGTTCAACTATCGCCCTGGAGCCCGAGCCCCACAGTGAGTCTGACCAGGTGCATGAGCCGGCAACATCGTGATTATTAGTGGAGTACGATTGAGGGAATGGATGAAGATCCCACCCACACTCCCACCAAATGGAAGAGGATGTGTTCCTAGTTCTCCCATCCCCACTGGTCCCGTCCAGCATGAAGTCTCCTGTATCCCCGCTGCCTCCGCCCAGCCCAAAGCATCCTGGGCCCCCGCTGGTTCTGCCCAGCTTGAAGTACACACCTAACATTTAAACTTCTGTTAATTCTCAATAAGAGCTTCTGTAGACGTGTGACAGAAATAAAGTCAGTCAGCTCATTTGCCTTTAGTGTCTTAATTCTGTTTTTAAACAGCACAAACAAAAATCGTCCTCACTTTAATCTCTCAGAGTTCACAATTAGTCGGCAGATGTTATCAGAGTAGGCATAGGGTAGGTATTATAACTGGCAGCTGTTATAAATTAAATAAGTGACAGCTACAAAAAAATAAAATGCATCAAACCTTATCTAATTAAAGTTCTCACCAAAAAATTGGGTGTGGTGTGTAACCTAAACACAGTTGATCTGGTCCAGCCGGTTTTTAGTTAATCTAATTAACATGCTTCGGTAAAATGTTCAGTGACTGATGTTAGCAATTATTTTGTTAACTACAAACTGACAATAGAATGTGCGTGTCTGCGAAACCTCTAAGCTGTCCTAGACACGACCTTATAGCTTCTAGTTCTCACCTTTAGATTTATATATTGTTAGTTGAGTTAATCTGTTTCGTATGATTTCTATAAAATTTCATCAACGGGTAATGAGCTGAGGATAAGGAGTGTGAAAATAATAGTGTTATCTTTATTTCTCTTAGAATCTAATGGAGTTTTTTCATAAGTACATCCTGTAATGTGTTTGTTGTATTTTGGTTTAGTTTCATTCTGTTCCGTTTTGCTATTCCTGAGTTCTGTTCCCTGTTTAGTCTCCATAGTTGTTAATTAGTTCCACACACCTGTTTCTGTTCACCTTGATTACATTCCCTATGAATTTAAGCCAGCGTTTCATTCTGTTCCTTGGTCCAATATCGTCTTTTTATTATGTGGTACTTATGCTTTATTCCTGGTAATCTCTTACATGTTTCTTTTTTGAATGTTTTATTAAAGACTGTTTTTGTTCCTACTCCTTGCATTTCAGCCACAACGTGACAGAAGACCGAACCTAGAAGAACAGTCCTAGAGAGGATTTGTCCACTTTGTGGAGTAGCCAATGTATCAGCGTTCACCATCAGACTCGTGGAGGACATCACCAGCCCCACTCCGGGCCCAGAGCCCAGGCAGCCATCACCCCGCTGCATGGAAATGATGCCAGAGCCCACTGCAGACAGTGCTAGAGAACAGGACTCAGTTCAACTATCGCCCTGGAGCCCGAGCCCCACAGTGAGTCTGACCAGGTGCATGAGCCGGCAACATCGTGATTATTAGTGGAGTACGATTGAGGGAATGGATGAAGATCCCACCCACACTCCCACCAAATGGAAGAGGATGTGTTCCTAGTTCTCCCATCCCCACTGGTCCCGTCCAGCATGAAGTCTCCTGTATCCCCGCTGCCTCCGCCCAGCCCAAAGCATCCTGGGCCCCCGCTGGTTCTGCCCAGCTTGAAGTACACACCTAACATTTAAACTTCTGTTAATTCTCAATAAGAGCTTCTGTAGACGTGTGACAGAAATAAAGTCAGTCAGCTCATTTGCCTTTAGTGTCTTAATTCTGTTTTTAAACAGCACAAACAAAAATCGTCCTCACTTTAATCTCTCAGAGTTCACAATTAGTCGGCAGATGTTATCAGAGTAGGCATAGGGTAGGTATTATAACTGGCAGCTGTTATAAATTAAATAAGTGACAGCTACAAAAAAATAAAATGCATCAAACCTTATCTAATTAAAGTTCTCACCAAAAAATTGGGTGTGGTGTGTAACCTAAACACAGTTGATCTGGTCCAGCCGGTTTTTAGTTAATCTAATTAACATGCTTCGGTAAAATGTTCAGTGACTGATGTTAGCAATTATTTTGTTAACTACAAACTGACAATAGAATGTGCGTGTCTGCGAAACCTCTAAGCTGTCCTAGACACGACCTTATAGCTTCTAGTTCTCACCTTTAGATTTATATATTGTTAGTTGAGTTAATCTGTTTCGTATGATTTCTATAAAATTTCATCAACGGGTAATGAGCTGAGGATAAGGAGTGTGAAAATAATAGTGTTATCTTTATTTCTCTTAGAATCTAATGGAGTTTTTTCATAAGTACATCCTGTAATGTGTTTGTTGTATTTTGGTTTAGTTTCATTCTGTTCCGTTTTGCTATTCCTGAGTTCTGTTCCCTGTTTAGTCTCCATAGTTGTTAATTAGTTCCACACACCTGTTTCTGTTCACCTTGATTACATTCCCTATGAATTTAAGCCAGCGTTTCATTCTGTTCCTTGGTCCAATATCGTCTTTTTATTATGTGGTACTTATGCTTTATTCCTGGTAATCTCTTACATGTTTCTTTTTTGAATGTTTTATTAAAGACTGTTTTTGTTCCTACTCCTTGCATTTCAGCCACAACGTGACAGAAGACCAAACCTAGAAGAACAGTCCTAGAGAGGATTTGTCCACTTTGTGGAGTAGCCAATGTATCAGCGTTCACCATCAGACTCGTGGAGGACATCACCAGCCCCACTCCGGGCCCAGAGCCCAGGCAGCCATCACCCCGCTGCATGGAAATGATGCCAGAGCCCACTGCAGACAGTGCTAGAGAACAGGACTCAGTTCAACTATCGCCCTGGAGCCCGAGCCCCACAGTGAGTCTGACCAGGTGCATGAGCCGGCAACATCATGATTATTAGTGGAGTACGATTGAGGGAATGGATGAAGATCCCACCCACACTCCCACCAAATGGAAGAGGATGTGTTCCTAGTTCTCCCATCCCCACTGGTCCCGTCCAGCATGAAGTCTCCTGTATCCCCGCTGCCTCCGCCCAGCCCAAAGCATCCTGGGCCCCCGCTGGTTCTGCCCAGCTTGAAGTACACACCTAACATCTAAACTTCTGTTAATTCTCAATAAGAGCTTCTGTAGACGTGTGACAGAAATAAAGTCAGTCAGCTCATTTGCCTTTAGTGTCTTAATTCTGTTTTTAAACAGCACAAACAAAAATCGTCCTCACTTTAATCTCTCAGAGTTCACAATTAGTCGGCAGATGTTATCAGAGTAGGCATAGGGTAGGTATTATAACTGGCAGCTGTTATAAATTAAATAAGTGACAGCTACAAAAAAATAAAATGCATCAAACCTTATCTAATTAAAGTTCTCACCAAAAAATTGGGAAAAAAATCCAGCATTAGGTGTGGTGTGTAACCTAAACACAGCTGATCTGGTCCAGCCGGTTTTTAGTTAATCTAATTAACATGCTTCGGTAAAATGTTCAGTGACTGATGTTAGCAACTATTTTGTTGACTACAAACTGACAACAGAATGTGCGTGTCTGCGAAACCTCTAAGCTGTCCTAGACACGACCTTATAGCTTCTAGTTCTCACCTTTAGATTTATATATTGTTAGTTGAGTTAATCTGTTTCGTATGATTTCTATAAAATTTCATCAACTGGTAATGAGCCAAGGATAAGGAGTGTGAAAATAATAGTGTTATCTTTATTTCTCTTAGAATCTAATGGAGTTTTTTCATAAGTACATCCTGTAATGTGTTTGTTGTATTTTGGTTTAGTTTCATTCTGTTCCGTTTTGCTATTCCTGAGTTCTGTTCCCTATTTAGTCTCCATAGTTGTTAATTAGTTCCACACACCTGTTTCTGTTCACCTTGATTACATTCCCTATGAATTTAAGCCAGCGTTTCATTCTGTTCCTTGGTCCAATATCGTCTTTTTATTATGTGGTACTTATGCTTTATTCCTGGTAATCTCTTAATCTTTTTTGAATTTTTTATTAAAGACTGTTTTTGTTCCTACTCCTTGCATTTCAGCCACAACGTGACAGAAGACCAAACCTAGAAGAACAGTCCTAGAGAGGATTTGTCCACTTTGTGGAGTGGCCAATGTATCAGCGTTCACCATCAGACTCGTGGAGGACATCACCAGCCCCACTCCGGGCCCAGAGCCCAGGCAGCCATCACCCCGCTGCATGGAAATGATGCCAGAGCCCACTGCAGACAGTGCTAGAGAACAGGACTCAGTTCAACTATCGCCCTGGAGCCCGAGCCCCACAGTGAGTCTGACCAGGTGCATGAGCCGGCAACATCATGATTATTAGTGGAGTACGATTGAGGGAATGGATGAAGATCCCACCCACACTCCCACCAAATGGAAGAGGATGTGTTCCTAGTTCTCCCATCCCCACTGGTCCCGTCCAGCATGAAGTCTCCTGTATCCCCGCTGCCTCCGCCCAGACCAAAGCATCCTGGGCCCCCGCTGGTTCTGCCCAGCTTGAAGTACACAGCTAACATCTAAACTTCTGTTAATTCTCAATAAGAGCTTCTGTAGACGTGTGACAGAAATAAAGTCAGTCTGGTTATTCACGAGTTTACACGTACATGAAATCAAAATAAAGTAATTTGTATAGTAATTTATGCGTATTTGGCGTGCTGTCCAGGGGAGGGCTCCGAGCTCGGAATTTGGCCCGAACCCAGAGTACTCCCCCTCCTTAACTGGGATAGAAACCAGCCCAGAGTGAGGTGATGGGGTGGTGGAGGGATGCTGTGAAACTTGTCGCGGGATAGAGGTGAGAGACGGCTTTATATACCGGCTTCCTCTCGCACTGATTGGTTGATTTACCTGAACGTGCGCCTCCCGAATTTAGTTAAATAAACTTCATTTGACGAGTTTACACGTACATGAAATCAAAATAAAGTAATTTGTATAGTAATTTATGCGTATTTGGCGTGCTGTCCAGGGGAGGGCTCCGAGCTCAGAATTTGGCCCGAACCCAGAGTACTTCCCCAAAAAGCCAAGTAAGCGCAGGACAGCAATGATAAAACGAAGTGAAATTAACCCCCCAAAAAAGTGAAGGGCACGAGAAGGTATTTGCAAAAAACGAGCTTGACCGTTCAACCGGGAGGGCTCTCGCAGCATCCGACGGGGGCTTAATGCTCAACGGCATCGGACGGGTAAGCCCCGCCAGCAGTTGAACGGTATGGCTCTTGCTTGCGGCGCAAGATTGTACGAGCATGATTCGGAATCGAGTTTAGCCGTTCGACCGGGAGGGCCCTCGCAGCGTCCAACGGGAGCTTTGGATGAAATTGCTCGCGGCATCGGACGGGTAGGCCCCGCCTGCAGTCGAACGGAGGGCGCCCACTGCATTCGGTTGGGAGGGTTCGACCAGCGCTTCGAAGGGGCTGGGACACGGGAATAGACCCTTTGCCGCCCACGAACGGGGAACCCACACTGCAACACGAACGTGAGCGTCCGACGACGTCTGAATCAGGCAGGCTCTCACTGCTATTCGAACGGGAGGGCTCGACCGGCGCTTCGGGAGGGGGACTGAGCCCGGCTCACGAACAGGAAGCCCACACTGCGTGCGAACGGGGGAGCCTGCAATGTTGTAAAATATAAACAAAGTCTAAAACGAAATACAATGATTGGTTTTAGCTGGCGTGAATACGACAAGATAATAGAATTGATTTGAAAATGGCTGGTGTACAGGTGATGGGAATTAACAATTTAATTGGTTAGGGCTTGTTGTGCGTTTCTGATGTGGAAGCGGCTGGATCTGATGTAGGTTTTGAAAGCTTCTGATGACCAACGACCCAGGGTTTGAATTTGTTGTTGTGAAAGACCTTTTTGGGCGGCTGTGGTTGCTGCGCCGATACGGAAAGAATGACTTGAGAATTGATTTGCTGCGATACCGGACTGGATGAGAACTGCTTTAAGATGCCTTTGGAACCAAAACCTTGTGGCTGGATGATCGGAGTCGTCGGCGAAGAGTGGATCGGATGAGGATTTGATTAAGGAATGTCTGTACTGCAGGTAATTTATGAGAGAGTGGTACGGCTGAATGGGAGTTGGCAGATTGAAAATGTAAATGAAATGAACCTTTTTTGCTCGATTAGTTTTACTTTGTTTAATGAAAAAAGATATGGTTTCGTTATCTACAACCTGTAAATCTGAAATTGAAGGGTGGATATTAGTGTCGAAGTTAGACGTGACTGTTAATTCGGAGCAGCGAAGAAAACCGAAGAAAGCCAGGATGAACATTGCTTCTAGCGTGCGGGCGGTGTTGATGGAATGGTAGCCGAGACGAAGTGTGGAAATGCATTTGGTGAGTATGTCGATAGTAATAGGCTGTCTGGTATCTGGGCGGGTGGGATGGGTTCTTTGAATTCCTTTGATGAGAAGGGAAGTTTGAGAGTTATTTATGGCGGAGGCGGGCTTACCGTAAGCTAATTTATGGAAAAACTGAATGCCGCTTAGATAGCCTTTTATGGACCCGGCTTGGAGGCCTTTTACACTGTTAAGGTGAGATATGAATGACGTAATGGATAGAAGAGAAAAATCGGGAAACGGCAGGTTGTGAGAGAGGTGAAGAGTTTTGAAAGATTTCCATGCTGTGTAATACGTTTGGAGGGTTCTAGGTGAAACTGCTTGAAGGATGGTATTAATAGAAGTGTCCAGAAGGGATTTTAACGGGTGATTTATGGGAAGATCAGCTGAGAATAATGAGGGACTGGGGTTGGGAGTGGATCCGCTTCTGGCGCCAGCGTCCTGAATTTCTGAAAAGAGAAACGGGAAAGAGAGAATTTGATTTTTGGAGCCTGGAATGTGTTTAGCAGTTATAATAAACTGATCACAGGCGGAAATCCAAATGAGGCGCCTGATGAATGGCATTAACGCGGGGGAGCGAGAACGGCCTTTGTTAATGGAGTGCACGGTGGCTTCGTTGTCGCAATGAACCAGGATGCTTTTAGATGACCACTCTTTCCCCCATAGGGAGGCTGCGACGACGATCGGATACAGCTCGAAAAGGGCCGATGAGGCTGAGGGCTGAGGTGTGTCTAGAAGCTGGGGGGGGCCAGGGAGACGTATCCAGTGTCCTTGATAAAATCCCCCAAAACCGATTGAGGGGGCAGCGTCAGTGAACAGGTTAATGTCAAGGGGCAGAGAGATGCAGTTGTCATAGAAAAAAATTAAGCCATTCCACTGGTTAAGGAAAGTTATCCATAAGCTTAACTCGTTTTTGCACGCGCTGGATAAAATAATTTGGTCTTCCAGCGCGTGAACTGAAGACGCGAGGTCTTGACTGATAGGCTAGTAAAAAATAACCATAACATCTTTTAACAGAACATATAACATTTTCCTTAAATCTGTTGTTAGATTTAAATGATGAACACAATTGTTCAAAATATGTTTTGATGAGATTCATAATTAAACATTTGTATGTTATTTGAGCATGCATCTATTAGGGGACTTTGTAAACATTTTGAACATGCAAAGCAAAAACGCATTACATGCTAGTCTTAATCTAACCCTATAATAACCCACCAAAAACTGCAGGTGTTTAATGGAAAAAAAGCTAAGTTAATTTATTATATATAATTTTACATCAAGGACATAAACTGTTCAGTTTTGATTAAGCAAAACCTGTGACACACTACTGCTCTCATGTGGTGAGTAAGTAAAACATAAATGATGATGATGTGTAACAAAAATATCTTAAAGATTCCGCTAAGAAAAATAGTCCATTACAACATACTATACATTAGAATGAACACGGCTGCAATTACAATATTAGATTATAGGCTATATATTATTATTAATGAACTAAACCATAATGATTATAATAACGATTATACAACAATTCGAGTTACTTGTCTTCTATTTTAAGTTCGCTCTCATTTTGTCACTTGCAGGTTTGTTGTTCTTCCTCGATATGTTTTTATTTAATTATAACTTGATATGCTATTCTTCAGCTTCTATAGCTACATCTATCAAGATTTTTATGCTCACTGTCTGTGACCGTTTTAAAACAGAAGAAACAGTAACGTACGTCTCTGATATAACCTAAACTAAAGAAGTCAGAGATCGCGGAGTGATACGAGAGACCTAAAAATAGCACCATTTACTCGGCTCATGATAATTATCTGGCAGAAAGGACGATCTATCTGTTATAGAGGAAGTCCCGTAAAACGCCTCTGATCGTTAGACATATGCTTTTAAATCTATCAAACTAAAATAAATGAAATTATTCTCATAAAGGTGTGTCCAATCCGCATCCTCTTCTCTGTTCCCTCACTGAGGTTTCTGCGGCGATGGAGAGCAACAGGTGCTCACAGGTGGGTTCCTCTGGACACCCTCACCGGGCGGCTCTGATTTTGGCCCGGGGTGGCAGTAAAGGAATCCCTTTGAAGAACATCAAGAATCTGGCCGGTGTTCCTCTCATCGGATGGGTTCTGAGAGCTGCCTTGGATTCAGGGGTCGCTGACAGGCAACTATTGATCTTTTCTTAGTTGTTTAATATGACTTTAATATGTTTTTTTGTTGTTCGATATATGTGTATGAAACAAACTTAAACTGGGAACTGAAATGTTTGTGGTGGATATAAGTTTGTGGTCGTATTTAAAGCTCAAAATTAGGCTGCAATTACCATATAGGCTGTTTTTACCAAGGACAGAATTTTATGCTTGCTCCTGAATTTATTCTTTTTAATATGGAAGCTTGCTTCCTCCACGGAATAAACAATATAAAAGGCTAATAGAGATTAAAAAAAACTCAAAATTCTAACTACTTCCAGCAATTGCGAGTTTATTTCTCACAATTCTTACATTTTTACTTGTAGCCTATTTCCGCGAAAAAAATAAGTCGGGGGGGGGAGCTAATTTTTTCTATGTCGCAAATAGGATACAGTTTTATGTTTTTTATTCCGCGGCGAGCTTCCATCTTCTAGCTAAGATTAAAATAGCCTTTGAGTCTTAATTCTTGTTTTTAATGACTGATGTTATGTGTGGCAGCGTGTGGGTTTCCACAGATCACGATGAAATTGAACGGGTCGCAAAAGTCTGGGGTGCGAAAGTTCATCGCCGCAGTCCTGAAGTTTCCAAAGATTCTTCCAGCTCTCTGGAGACCATCCAGGAGTTCATCCGACTGAGACCCGGTGAGACAAAACTTCATCATTTATGCCTCGCAAAAAAAAAAAAAAAATGATCTGACTTGTTAACATAGATGAGATTTTGCCTATTTCAATTAAAAATACTATAGTAGGTCTATTTACTATAGTAAAATATAGTAAATTGAATAGGCTACTGTGTATATTGTAGTATTTACAACACTTTGTTAATGAATGCAACAGCATAGTATTAACTATAGTGAACTGATCAACTGTAATAAATAGTATAGGCTACTTTAGTTTTTACTGCAGTAAACTGTAGTGTATATTGTAGTATAATATACCCTATAGTTGTTGAAAAATTAGTACAGTATTGGGTAAAGTAATTTATTTATATTACTATAGTTGTTATATTACCACAACAACTATAGAATTACTATAATTTACTATAATATTTTTTCATGTGATGTATGTTATAATTTTTCTGCATGTGTAGGATATATATATATATATATATATATATATATATATATATATATATATATATATATATATATATATATCCTATGTGTGTATATATATATGAATTGACATGGAAACTATATATTTTTTGTAATTTGAACAGAAAAAGAATAGTACAGTCCTTAAAAACCTGTTAACTTTTATAGTATATTTAACAATGAAATTCATGTACCTTTTAAGAATTTTTTCTATGTAAATATATGTAACTTTAAATATTTTAGGAAGCAAAAATTATGAATTATAAGAGAAAATTATATTTAACATATTGTCGAAATGTTGAGATGTTTTATAGCCTAAGTAAGCAGTATGAATTTGTGTAACTTAAAGAGGGAGAACTGGAATATAGAGCAATTACAAACAATTAAGAGATGTCAAATATTTATTAAAAACCATTTAAGACCCAGAAAGGCCTGCAGCTTTATTGTGTTCATCATTTATTTTCTCTCTGTGTTTCAGAGGTGGACATCGTCTGTCATATTCAGGCTACGTCTCCATGCCTGCACCCTCATCACATCAGAGAAGCCCTGCAGATGATCACCGAACAGGGTTGTGACTACGTGTTTTCAGTGGTGCGCAGACACCAGTTTCGGTGGGAGGAGGTGAACGAGAAAGGTACAAACATCTCACAAACCCTATAAAGAAAACAATTGCAGATTTTTGCTTTGTATAAAATGTTTAATATAAGGACTTTCCATTTGATGTGTATGACACTCACTTAAAAGCATATTGTAAAAACAAAAGTAGCTCACATTAATATACTTTGATATCATGTCTTGGATTTGAATGGCACCTAACCCTGTCGCTATGATAATAGCAGGAACTACATCCAAAGGTTCACACGTTTTTCATTGTAATTAGGGAGTAAGAATCCGACTCCTCTGAACATCGATGTGGCTCACAGACCTCGACGCCAAGACTGGTGTGGGGAACTCTATGAAAATGGCTCTTTCTATTTTTATACGAGAAAAGCCCTGGAAAACGGCCTTGAACAGGTGGGTCATTATCAAAATATGGTGACAAACCTGTTCCTTCTCAGTCATGGAAATTAGAATAATTTAATATAATCAAATTTAAATTACCCTAGAAACACCATCTAAAGGCATAATGTAAATTTTATTTAACATTTTACACTATTTTATTATACACATTTACATTTTTTAATTATTTTTCAAGTGCCTGAAAAGCCCCTTTCCCTAGTATTATATGACATTTACAGTTACTTATTTCTTTAATTTTTATTGTTTTTTTTCCGAGGCTAAGCATTAATCCAAAATCAAAATTAATCCAAATAAAAATAATTCAAGAATAGTATAAACACTTTGAAAAGAATGCTTGTTTTTTCTAACAAAAAGTTTGTAGAAAGTACCAAAAAAAAGTGAAAAATTTTAATAAATTTTGAAAATACAAAAATTAGTGGAAAAGTACTTCCGAGGTAAATGTTCAGAGTAAGTTTAAATATTTGCGTTTAAATATTTTTATTGTTACGTTACGTTGAAATTTTCGCATGAAACATTTTCTTTGAAAAAAATTATTTGACATTATAATTTATTGATTTGATAATTTACTGAGATGATTTTGACACATCTTAGAAAAAGATTTAATAATCACTGAAATGTCAAGATGTTCACAAATACTTCCCATCAGCTTTTAAGAAATCAACATGACCCATGAGAGCTCATGACCTCAAACGCTCTGCTTCAGATATTTTGATTTGTTCTATATGTTTTAGCTGGACAAGATCGCTTACTATGAGATGCTGCCTGAGCACAGCGTTGATATCGACGTGGACATCGACTGGCCTGTCGCTGAGCAGAGAGTTCTGAGGTGGGATATTTCAACAAACTCTGTGGCTGGACAAAGCACAATAATGAAGATATAAATGCAGCTCTTTTCTGCAGGTTTGGCTACTTCGGCCAAGAGGAGAAATCGGCGATCAGGCTGTTTCTGTGTAATGTGTCTGGCTGTTTGACGAATTGTCAGATTTACACATCGGTTTCGGGAGAGGACCTTGTGGCCATCAATGCTCGAGACGTGGCAGGCATACAGATGCTCCAGAGAGAAGATATAGAGGTACAGTCATGTAGGCTAGCACAAATAATGGGGCATAGTACCTATAAACTGTAATAAAAATGTTCATTTTAACGGTAAAATTTAAAGGCACAATATGTAAGATTTTTGGATTAAAATATCCAGAAACCACTAGAACAGTGTTAAATAAAAATGATGGACTTCCAATACTTAACCAATATAATGCAGAGCCGAGTAGAGCACCAGTACCGGGAGCCAAGAATGACACAAACATGAGAAGTGTTCATTCAAAGTTTATTGAGCTCGCTGTAATTTATATAGCAAGTCTAGGGCATTAGGCAAACTTTAAACAAAGGAAAGCTAAATTCATGAATGGGGTCATCATCCAGATCAAAGAAGCATTAAGGAGTGAATAACTTATTATAGGCATGAATAGAACAGTATAGGAAATGAGAAGATACTCCTTAAAGGTGTACGTGACTACAACAAATTAAAAACAGGAAAAGAAGAACTTAAAAAACAGGATAAGAGATCGAGGTAAAAAATTTTGGGGGTAAAAGCCGCATTCTTGGCGGGGTTCCACTGGTAAAATTTGCATTCCAGGGGCTATTTGGGGTCGCTTCAACCCGCGAACATGAAAAACAACCCACGGCAATAGTGTTAAAGTAGTGTAGTGTTAAACACTGTACCTGAATTACTCTTGATTTATATTAATATGATATTCTAATATCGATATTTAACTTTTAGTTTTTATCATATTTAGTCAACCTTGTACTGTTTTTGTTTAGCCAAGTTTTAGTCAACTAAATGTCTGAGTATTTTAGTCTCGTTTTAGTCAATGGAAACCTACACATTTTCGTCATATTTTTGTCATTCTGAATAATGGTTAAAATGATAAAAACTGTTATTTTGCTCAATTTCAATTGTAATGATTGTTGTCGTTTTTTACTTCATCATCAGAAGTTGCTCTTTCACTAATAAGCACAAATCAACAGAATATCAATTCATGTGCATGGTTTATTTTACATCATCTAGTGTACAGATTTATTAAAGCCTATCAATTATAAGCTAAATAAACACCAAAGACTTTAGATATACACTCGCCCTGTCTACATTATGAAAACTGGTAAAACAAAAACCTACTCTCAAATATTATAACAGAGAAATTCCTAATAATAATTCCAATAATTCTAAGTTGCATTAATGTTTCTCTATTAAAACAATGGCAAAAAAAAACACAGAGGTTGTGTTGCGTAAGTACAATCAGCAACCACAATCGCAAACAATACAGTCAAGATCCATGACACTGAATGACACTTTCATTTAAGCAGAATACCTCAAATGGAGATCGCAAGAATGGTTGCCAGATTGCATAAAGCAAAAAGCTGTAGCATGTGTCCGTTTAACAGAAAAGACTGATTGGGGGATTTGAGCTCTTGATATCTGGCAACTGCAAACATGAACGCTCACCTATCACTCATCGTTTTTGGTAAATTTTTCGGCCTTTTAACTTCATTTTAGTCTCGTCTTTTTTCATCAACAATATTGCATGTCGATATAGTCACAGGTATCGTTTAATGGCCTTATCGTCTCGTCATCGTCTCTTCTTAGTCAGGGGAAAAAACTTCGTTGACGGACATTTTCGTCATAGATTTTGTTACACTAGAACGCACACTTTGTTTGTGTTTTGGATGGGAGTGCTATTAGGGCATCTGGAGCCACCCTTTTTGAGGGGTGGATGTGACACATTGGTTTAAGTTTTGGTTCAAGTTTTTGTTTTCATGTATTTCTTTTGTAATTTTGCCTTACGGCCTCGTTCAGCTCCCACAGCACTCGGCCCTGCTCTGCTTCATACTACAGTAACGTTAATAATCTCATCCATGAACATGATTTCTGCCTGAGTCGCGTTGAATTGTTTTCCACCGGCTGTGAGGTGAAGATGACATCTTCCATGATTCCGTGCTCAATCTCGGCGTCATCAAGCTGCGCCCTTGTTTTGTTGTTTTGAATAGGCGAACTCTAGCAGAGAAAAAATACATATTGTGCTCTTTAAGTCCCATAAAGCTGCAATTATTTTCATTTTTTTTATTAGATGTATTTATTTATTCATACATCTATTATTTTCAATAGCATGCAACATTAAGATCAGAAGAACATGTATTAAGAAAGTAAACAAGGGTCATTTTGATTTCCATGTTTCATAACTTTCATTAGGTGATGCTCATATCCAGTGTGAATGAGCCACTGTCCAGGGGTCTCCTGGAGAAAGTGGCCCAGCAGGCCAGATGTGGCCTCAGGATTGGAGAGCAGCAGAAAGAGCTTGATGTGGAGCAGCTGATGAGAGAGAAAAATCTGCGTTGGGACGAGGTGGCCTTCATGGGTAAGAATGTCGATATGCCCTATAAAAAATCCAATGACCTTTACATGTGAATTTACTAAAACAAACTGGAACTCTTTTATTAATTAATTATGCCATGTATCATAGGCTGTCAGGTAAAGCTTGGCTCTAGACCATTTTGCAATGTTTTACACTCTAAGATACGTGAATGTCCAAACGAATGGTGTACTGTAAATAAACCTGGAACCACATGCAAAATAAACCATATTTTTATTGAGCAGTCTGTTGTTTTCCCTCACAGGTTCAGAAGCTGAAGACGTAGATATCCTGTCTCAGGTGGGGCTGAATGGCGTCCCATGTGACACTCCTGTGGCTGATCTCATTGCGGCTAAATACATCTGTCAGAGACCCGCCGGCCACGGAGCCATTCGGGAGTTTGCCGAGTACATTCTGACGCTGGAGAAAAAGAGCATGTCACAGGTGCACCAGGATCGCATTGACAGGGCTCATTTTTAGAATGTATTCCAGTTTCTAGTTTAAACAGTCAGTTTGTGTCGCTGTGATAACAATGACTTCGGATCTAATTTGAATAAAACACCTGTGTGTGTCTGTAAGCAAAAACACAACTGTGTTCTAGTTTATCTTTTCACTTGATCTCTCTCTCTGTATATTTACCATTCATTCCACCTCATTTACTTGTTGCACATTATTTTATGGTTTGTTTAATCTTCTGCCGTGTGAAAGAGAAATATCTATTCTATATCTAATAATTTCAATGTCATCAAGGACAGTAGTTTTCCATTAACTATAACCATATAACTATACTATATTTTTGCTAGTCAAAGGACATCAGGAAGGACACAGCCAAAATCAATCTGTAATGTTTAAGGTGTGGTTCTGTTTATGTATGTATGCATGTAAATTCTACTTTTCAAAAATTTGGGGTCATTAAGATTTGTTTTAAAGAAACTGATACTTTCCGCAAGGATGCATTAAATTGATGCAAAAAAAAAAAAAAAAAAAAATATTTCAAATAAATGGTGTTCTTCAAACTTTCTGATTTTTTATAATATATAAAAATGTTATAAAATATGTTATTTTATGTAAATTTTTGTTATTTTTCAACAAGCTACTATTTCAGGGATATTAAAGACTCCTGTAGGTTATAGATATTAAACTGGTCCATAACTTTAATTACTCGTGAGGAAAAATTACTCAGAATTTACTTTTAAGATTTTGTGTACATTACCTAAATAAATGTTTATATATGAGAATGTAAGCAGTTGACATGAAATTTCAAACATTCAAATTAAAAATTTAAACACCACATACACATCACACATGCAGGTTTTATGACTTCATTAATTTCCACATGATTTATTCGTACCTTTAATAATTAATTACACCACTATATAGGTGACCTACTAAAAGCCAAAAGGTTATTAAAAATAGCAAGACGAAGTCTGAGCAAGAATATTTTAAACTTCCGTGCGAAAGGGTTAATATGATTAGCCTTTTTCTTGAATATGTTATCAAACAGCTAATAGTGTGGTGCTAATGTTACACAAACCATGTTCCTGTTCTTCATCTCAGAGTCAGACAGCTGCCTGCTAACAATCAGTATCCTTACAGACGCTTCAACAAGTCAGAACGTGGAGAAAGGCATATAGTTCATTATAACATCACAATATACATCATACACCCGCCATTTTGCTAAATCTACACGATATACCAGGCTTCTCTCGAGACTCCCCTGCTAGTTCGCTATTAATTATATGCTAAAGCCCGCCGGCACGCTGACAGTTTTAAAGAGAAAATGTTTTAAAGAGAATATGTTGACATATGAATTTGCATATGGTTTGTCTTAAAGCATATTAAAAACACCACATAGACATATAAACAACATTACAAACTTGATTTTCACCACAGGGTGTCTGTAACACAAAAAAGTGGTGTCACATGACAAATAATACACAAAATGTTACTAAAATATGACTTAATAAAATAATTTTATACAATTTATTAATATGTAGTATAATTTTATCTCTTATATTTAGAATTGTAAAGTCGGCTTTAGTTAAGCCTAGTAGACTATTTTAAAAAGGTTAAATACACAAATAAATTGTTTAGGTCACAGCAGCATCTAAAAAAAAAAAACAGCAGCGATTTGGCGTTTTTGATTGATTTGATGTTATTGAACTCTGAAACCAGAACGAATAACTTTTTTTGGTTTGAATGACCTGAAGACTGCATTCTCGTCCACATAAAAACTTGCTTGACTACATGCAATAGCTGAAGTTAAAGATTGTTCTATATGCAAAGACTGAACATTTCACAGTCTTTTTTTATGTACTGCGTCCAAAGCCATTAACTTCATATAAAGCAGTTACACGCAGTCCTGTCAGACAAGTTGCTCCAGTTCGCTGAGGTCTTTGTGGTCTGATATTTCCTAATTTAATAAAAGGCCTATTATTTGTACTATAGCGATCGTTAATCCGTACAGACCAGAGACCATGGTTCAAAACGCATGTGATTCTCAGATTAATTGCAAAGTTTGATCATCATACAATGAAAGTTTATTATTTGTTGCTTATGGCTAGGTGAACTAAACAATTATTATTAAATTAACAGTATTTTACTATTTTACAAAACACAAACTGATAAAGTGCAAGAAAAAAAATAAAGTCTTATGAAAAGCCATATAACCCAAATTCCCAATTTTTTTTTTTTTTTTTTTTTGCCTAAAGTGTAATGAACGTTCAGTAATATTTGAGTGAAATGTTTCGTTGAATGAATGAATGAATGAATGAGGCATTTATATAGCACTTTCATATGTACTACTGTACACCCAAAGCGCTTTACAATCATATCATTGAATAAATTTGAGTGTTTTTTACAGTTTAATCTTGGCTGGACAGACATTTTTAGGGCAGAAAAAATAGCCTAATAATAATATCAGTTCTAGTGTTTGAATTGGTACTGTGAGTACTGTGTCACTGGCAGTTGTTTGCGTGCGAATGTTGCTGCTTTATTTGCCTTTATTATTATGTCTCAGACATGTGTAAAGTACAGTTTCATTTACAACAGTAGGAATACTAGCCTATAACCAAATAGTTAATAGTAAATATAGAAAAGAGATGAGCCCATAAATGATGTTGACTTTGAAAGTTTGAGCTTCTCTGAAACATATCCTTGTCACCCCACCCAACGTAAACTACAGTTTGTTTGTTTCGAGTGGACTGAAACCAAAATAGGCATATGGTTTTTTTTTTATAAGATTTATGTTTAATACACTATAAAATGTGTCAAATAGTAGACTTACGGTACACTGCAAATACATACATACATATATTATATATATATATATTCTTACTTGATATTTGTGTCTTTTTTGTCTACTTGTTTTTTTTGTTTGTTTGTTTTTGTTTTTTCAGTATAAATATCTAAAGATTCTATAAAGAAAACATTAGTTGTTCCCCCTGACCATAGATAAGTGGTTCTAAACTGGTTTGGCTATGGACCCACATTTTACCATGGCCAATAAGCCATGACCCATTTTTTTTGTTTGTTTTTAGGAATTTTACCTAAAAAAAAATGTTAGGTTAAATATAAATGTTAAATAAGATAAGGCTATTAAATAATAATAAGTCAGCTGGTGATTTTTTTTTTTTTTTCATTTTGCAATATATATAAGTTTTCTGAAATGTTATGTTTAAATGTGCAGATGAGATTTTCTTTTTTTTGCACTAATTTTTTGTATAAATTTCCAGAACAAAAATCTGAATATTGGATAAAGCCAGATTCAAAATTTTGTTGATATATTAGAGTTGAAGGTTTTTTATCACTCAGAATATACTGTCAACAGCCCAAAGAAAAACTGTTTTTAGGAATAAAATGTTTAAAATCAGATAAATGATATATAAACAATACTCTCTGGAAAAAAAAAAACAACAACTCAAAAAAAGAGTTTGGAATAAAACTGTAAAGTTTGGTGTATGTAAGTGCTGCCGAAATGGAGATTTATGACTCAGAAAAAAACTCATTCTGAGAAAATGACTTTTAAAAAACAACTACATGTTTTCACGTTTACCAAACCTTCTAAGTCTCAAAGACTAAGAAATTCAATTTTCCCCAACAGAATTCCCCCAAATGTTGTCCCAACTAGTCAAACACGGTTGTCTGAACAAAGATCTTAATACTGCTGAAATTTTAAGAGTTTGTGAGTTCCCAGCATGCATTGCTGCTTGAATAACTTATGTGTTTACTGTTATAGGATTGTTTTGAATTTTTTTGAAAAAAAAAAATTGTCAAATTTAAAAAAAAAATGCCATTATTGTTAGTTATTTGTTGTGTTGATGTAAAGAGCTCTTTTTTTTTTTTTTTACATTTGTTGATTGCCACGTTCTTGAGGTTTGTTAGTCAAGTGTTGAAGCCATTGTATTTGAAATCTACAAGACACAAATTGATAAAGTGCAATAAATAAAGTCTTATGAAAAGCCATATAACCCAAATTCTCAAACTTGACCAATGCATGAAAACTTTTTTTTTTTTTTTTTTTGCCATAAGTGTAATGAACGTTCAGTAATATTTGAGTGAAATGTTTCATTGAATGAATGAATCTGTTACGGTGTAGGTTGCAGTAGAGATGAGGCGAATACGGATATCCACAAAACGGGGTATTTTAATGAACGAAGGAGAGAAACAACCGATACACACATTACACAACAATAAGAACAGACCAGGAGTGCAGGGAGTGAGTCCATTATAATGGGAGTGCAGATGATGAAGACCCTGGAGACCTCACGCAGGTGCAGGGAGAGGAGCAGACGGGAACGGAGGTCTCCAGGGCGGATCTAGGAGTTTGGGCGGACATGGCGGCTCGGGGCCGTGGCAGGCCATGGCAAGTTCGGAACCCCGCCCATGAGTTCCCCACCCATAGGTACATGGCCCACCCCCCAAAATTTTCTTGGGGGTTTTCCTGGTGGCAGGAAGGGATTCATGGGCTGGTTGGTGTTGGAGCGGGCTCGTGGAGGGCTGGGACTGCTGGTTCCGCCCAAAAGTCCATTAGCCATTCCGCCTCCTTTGGCGGCTCGTGGAAGGCTGGAGCGGGCTCGAGGAGAATTAGAGCGGGCTCGAGGAAGGCTAGGACTGCTGGTTCCGCCCAAAAGTCTATTAGCCATTCCGCCTCCTTTGGCGGCTCGTGGAAGGCTGGAGCGGGCTCGAGGAAGGCTGGCTCCACTGGAGGCTCAGGTGAGGTAGCGACCACACTCTTGGGCCGCCTGGACCTCTTGGAGGAATTCCTCTTTTTAGGCGGATTGGGTTTGGGGTCAGACAGGACCACCGGGGAATGCTCACTGGAGCGGTAGGTGAAGGAAGTCGGCGGCTGTTTCTGAGAGGGCTGGACTGCTGGTTCCGCCCAGTGAGTGCAGGTGTGGAAACAGGAGGATCATGGGAAATGGAGTCCGGGAACGAAGGGAACTGTGACAGAATGAATGAATGACGCATTTATATAGCACTTTCATATGTACTACTGTACACCCAAAGCGCTTTACAATCATATCATTGAATAAATTTGAGTGTTTTTTACAGTTGAATCTTAGCTGGACAGACATTTTTAGGGCAGAAAAAATAGCCTAATAATAATATCAGTTCTAGTGTTTGAATTGGTACTGTGAGTACTGTATCACTGGCAGTTGTTTGCGTGCGAATGTTGCTGCTTTATTTGCCTTTATTATTATGTCTCAGACGTGTAAAATACAGTTTCATTTACAACAGTAGGAATACAAGCTTATAACCAAATAGTTAATAGTAAATATAAAAAAGAGATGAGCCCATAAAATTATGTTGACTTTGAAAGTTTGATCTACAATAATTTAATTTGAATTTAAATATATGTTTGAGCTTCTCTAAAACACATCCCTGTCACCCCACCCAATGTAAACTACAGTTTGTTTGTTTCGAGTGGACTGAAACCTCAATAGGCATGTGTTTTTTTTATATGATTTATGTTTAATACACTATAAAATGTGTCAAATAGTAGACTTATGGCACTACACTGCAAATATATCTATATCTATCTATATCTATATCTATATCTATATCTATATATCTATATCTATCTATATATATATATATATATATATATATATATATATATATATATATATATATATATATATTCTTACTTGATATTTGTGTCTTTTTGTCTACTTGTTTTTTTGTTTGTTTTTGTTTTTTTTGTTTTTTTCAGTATAAATATTACAAAACAAGACCAGCCTTATGTCTATATTCCAAGTATTCTTGAATTACAACCATTTAAGTTTGGATAGTGCATTTTCAGGTTAAATATAAACGTTAAATAAGATAAGGCTATTTAATAGCTGTCCCAAACTAGATTCATTTGTTAATACAATAAAGTTAATAAGTTGGTATGGTATAAAAATATAAAAAATAATACAAAAAGAAAACAAAGTGGCATTTTGGGGTTACGGAAACTACAGTTACCATGGTAAATAAACAAATCTAACATAAACTGTTAATGAAAGCTATGGAAACTGCCCCTGATGAATAGAATGAACATACCTGCAGGAAATCCATCCCAGCTAACACACGAAGTACCAGTAACGTAATTTATTGGTACTTTTTGGTAATTTTACGACGTTGCATGCTAGTTTCTTTTGCGCTTTATTAATGAAGTAATGAAGTAATAAACAGCGCGCGCTGTCGCATTTGCGCAATTGGAATGTGCGCGCTATGAGCACAGCATAAAAGCTGACTGGACAGGAAAGTTTGTTCACTTATTACTAACCATTCTGGTTAGTAATAAGTGAAGCTGGTAATGCTGTTTGTGGAGTTGTTTAATCAGATCTTCAGAGATTTAATGTCTTTTATCTTCAGTTCATCTAAGGCTGTGGCTGAAGAAAGTTGTAGTTTGTGTTCTTATTTCTCTTTCTTTCAATGCTTGTTCACAGCAGGTGTTTGAATGATTGAAAGAATGTTTCAGGAACATCATACTAACCTTCAAATAACATTCTAATAACATTAAGGAAACTGAACATTTTCATGTTCTTGGAATGTCACAAATCATCGTTCCTAGAATGTTGAATTTTAGATCAAAATTGAGTTGAAATAACATTTGAGGAACATTATACCTTATAAAAACGTTCCTCTAACGTCAAGAAAACTGGACGTTTTTTACGTTCCCAGAACCAACACTGAATATCTAGAGAACATTCTTATATCAAAATTCTGTTAGCTGGGTGTATTTTTATTATTATTTTACTTTTGAACGAATTTCATCATATAGCTAGTTATATTTAATCAATATACAATCTTTATATCAAGCGTAACATTAGTTTCCAGTAGCGGCTCCTGGAATTTTCGTAAATTTATAGGGCAGATTCTGGGTCTTAGCGCTAGTTTATGATAGCTTAAACAATTTTTGCAAGCTTTATATTCTAATCGCTGAACATCCACAGAACACTTTTGGCAGACGTTGCGTTATTCAGCCTGAGGGTGGCGCTCTAATGTTGACTGACACACACGATACACGTTTTTAAAAAATCACAAGTTGTCAGTGTTTTATTTTTTACACATTACCGAGAACTACCAATAATGTTCCCACTCAAATGAGGGAAACACATTTCATTCAAATGAATACGACTTTTCCAAAAGAAAAATATATAAGTCTATTATCGATTTGTTTTTGTTATTTGGAAAATGTGTATTCATAAAAATAAATGGAGTGACTCTAAACCCAATTTTGCTAATTTCCAAACAGCCTTTAACGTTTATTGAGAATAAGTAAAGTTTTTAAAAAAATCGAAAAGCCCAAACAACTGTGAAAATAAGCAGGGCAGCCTGAAATCTGCCCCAATGGCTCACAATTACAACGCGCTGCAGTTCCATTTTTCACCACAGATGGAAAATTGTGGGGCGCTGTAGAGCTGAGGAGGGCTCCGAGACCGGCTGCCCAACTAATCATAATAATACATGCCTGCCGGAGTCATACGTTAAATTGTAATATCCTGCTCATTTTACGTCTTAAAATAGTCAAGAAAATCCGAAAAATATTTGTTTTGCAGAATGCTGAACACATTTACAATTTATTAGGCTATTGTTTCAGCTTATATGGTCTATGTTTGAATGAATATTTAGCCATGACTGTTGGTTTCAAAGGTAATTTACTCATTTTGATTGCGAATGTCACAATATGGGTGTTTATATGCTGACTATAAACTTTTAGCCCAATATTTCGTATGTTTGCAACAAAGGAACAGCAGTATACTGTCAGCTGAAAACACTGTGAAGCTGTTTTAGAGATAACTTAATGGGTCTCTGGGTCAGCGGCAGCGCGAAAACAGGTTTAAATTCATATTCCGGCATGATCGGACTATTAGGATTAAAGGTTTAATAGACTGCGGAATTGTTGTCATTTAGGAATAAGATCGAGAGTGTGTTTGAATCGAGATAGCAATATTTTAATGAATAATCATGCATGCATATGGACCATATGTATTATAGGCTATTTCAGAACTGTGGCTTCTCACAACTTCATTTCTCACGAAAAGGTCTATGTTTTATATATTAAATTCCTTCTCGTATACTCTAATCTGACCTGATATAACTTTCATTGTATAGTAATAAATCATTTTGTCACGGTTCTGTTCAGTTAGTTTCTTTTTCATGGACTTTTAGTTTGTTACCTTCAGTCACATGTGCTTCCTTTGTCTAGTTTCCCGCCACAATCTGTCACCATGGACACTAATCCCTTCATCACAGCTGTTTGTTAATTATCTGTGTATTTAGTTCCCTGGTTTCTCTTCATTGTTGTCGGGTCTTGTCTTTGTTTGGATGTGTGTTATGGTTCTCTTTTTCTGTGGATTTATTAAAGACCGCCTTGTATTCTTCATCTTCGTGTTTGCGTGAGTTATACCAGCACAGTCCCTGACACATTTATGACACTATTAAAAAATGGACGTTGACTGCGCTTTGTTGGCGTTTTTGTCTTAGTCATCTGTTTGCACAATGCCCTGTAAAGGTGTTGGTGTGGCACTGCTAAATAGTTTGCTGATAATATATAGGATAATGGCCTTTCGTGTTCAAAATTCAACAAGAGGCAGTGCTCTGTACACTAAAAATAACTGTTGGTTTAAATTGGTTTAATCAACAGAAACTCAAAATATTATGTTATCTGAACTACATTAATTATGGAAGTTGTTTTGACATAATAAAAAATATTGTGATAAATCATCAAAATAATTTTTTACAGTGTAGTATCTGATTACATGTAATCTTAAATAGATTAGATTCCAAAAATTAAGTACTTGTAATTAGATTGTATTACATTTTAAAAATACTATTAATCAGACAACAGTTACTTTTCTATTGATTACATGTAATTCTCACAATGGCAGTAAATTATTCATGATTCATTGATTCTACTTCTTTGCTATTTTAAATGTTCTTTTCTATAAAAGCCTACTGTTTGTATACGTTCAGAAGGTCTTCCAGGTTTGTGGAATTGCACAAACAGACCAGCCACCACAATTAGATCCAAATGTATTAGCACATTACAGACCCATTTCAAATCTTCCATTTATGTCTAAAATACTAGAAAAAGTTGTGTCAGTCCAATTGTGCTCCTTCTAGCAAAAAAACACTATCTATGAAAAATTTCAGTCAGGATTCAGGCCTCATCACAGAAACTGCGTTCGTTAAAATTACAAATGACTTCTGACCAAGGCTGTATCTCAATACTAGTGTTACTTGATCTTAGAGCTGCGTTTGACACTATAGATCATAAAATACTCCTAGATTGACTACAAAATTACACTGGTATTCAGGGACAGGCATTAAGGTGGTTTAGGTCGTACCTATTAGATATGACAGGACAATTTTGTCTATTTAAATAGGGAAAAAATCTAAGATAACGATAGTAAATTATGGAGTGCCGCAAGGATCTGTGTTAGGCCCTCTGCAATTTTCAATATATATGCTGCCACTTGGTGATATTATAAGAAAATCCCAAATTCAGTATCTCAGAAAATTAGAATATTGTGAAAAGGTTCAATATTGAAGATACCTGGTGCCACACTCTAATCAGCTAATTAACTCAAAACCTGCAAAGGCCTTTAAATGGTCTCTCAGTCTAGTTCTGTAGGCTACACAATCATGGGGAAGACTGCTGACTTGACAGTTGTCCAAAAGACGACCATTGACACCTTGTACAAGGAGGGCAAGACACAAAAGGTCATTGCAAAAGAGGCTGGCTGTTCACAGAGTTCTGTGTCCAAGCACATTAATAGAGAGGTGAAGGGAAGGAAAAGATGTGGTAGAAAAAAAGTGTACAAGCAATAGGGATAACCGCACCCTGGAGAGGACTGTGAAACAAAACCCATTCAAAAATGTGGGGAAGATTCACAAAGAGTGGACTGCAGCTGGAGTCAGTGCTTCAAGAACCACTACACACAGACGTATGCAAGACATGGGTTTCAGCTGTTGCATTCCTTGTGTCAAGCCACGCTTGAACAACAGACAGCGTCAGAAGCGTCTTGCCTGGGCTAAAGACAAAAAGGACTGGACTGCTGCTAAGTGGTCCAAAGTTATGTTCTCTGATGAAAGTAAATTTTGCATTTCCTTTGGAAATCAGGGTCCCAGAGTCTGGAGGAAGAGAGGAGAGGCACACAATCCACGTTGCTTGAGGTCCAGTGTAAAGTTTCCACAGTCAGTGATGGTTTGGGGTGCCATGTCATCTGCTGGTGTTGGTCCACTGTGTTTTCTGAGGTCCAAGGTCAACGCAGCCGTATACCAGAACGTTTTAGAGCACTTCATGCTTCCTGCTGCTGACCAACTTTATGGAGATGCAGATTTCATTTTCCAACAGGACTTGGCACCTGCACACAGTGCCAAAGCTACCAGTACCTGGTTTAAGGACCATGGTATCCCTGTTCTTATTTGGCCAGCAAACTCGCCTGACCTTAACCCCATAAAAAATCTATGGGGTATTGTGAAGAGAAAGATGCAATATGCCAGACCCAACAATGCAGAAGAGCTGAAGGCCACTATCAGAGCAACCTGGGCTCTTATAACACCTGAGCAGTGCCACAGACTGATCGACTCCATGCCACGCCGCATTGCTGCAGTAATTCAGGCAAAAGGAGCCCCAACTAAGTATTGAGTGCTGTACATGCTCATACTTTTCATGTTCATACTTTTCAGTTGGCCAAGATTTCTAAAAATCCTTTCTTTGTATTGGTTTTAAGTAATATTCTAATTTTCTGAGATATTGAATTTGGAATTTTCCTTAGTTGTCAGTTATAATCATCAAAATTAAAAGAAATAAACATTTGAAATATATCAGTCTGTGTGTAATGAATGAATATAATATACAAGTTTCACTTTTTGAAATAAATCAACTTTTTGATGATATTCTAATTATATGACCAGCACCTGTATATTTCATCACGACCAGATGAACTCTCCAAATTATCCAATCTGACAGAGTGTGTTAAAAAAGTAAAACATTGGATGACTAGTAATTTTCTTCTATTAAATTCAGATAAGACTGAAGTATTACTTATTGGACCAAAAACGTGTACATAGAATCACTCAGACTACAATTTGCATTTACAAGGATGTACTGTTACTTCATCCTCAATCCATTTCATATGTTACAAAAACAGCCTTCTTCCACCTCAGAAACATTGCTAAGCTACGGAACATGTTATCCGTTTCTGATGCAGATAAATTAGTTCATGCATTCATGATGTCTGGACTAGATTACTGTAATGCATTATTAGCTGGTTGTCCTGCTTCCTCAATAAACAAGTTACAATTAGTATGAAATGCAGCTGCTAGAGTTCTTACTGGGTCAAGAAAATATGATCATATAACACCAATTTTATCATCTCTACACTGGTTACCTATTAAGTTCCTTATTGATTATAAAGTTTTGCTACTGCCATAAGGCCCTAAATGGATTAGCACCTTTGTACTTAAACGATCTTCTATTGCCCTACAATCCTTCACGCTCTTTAAGATCACAAAACTCTGGACTTCTGGTTGTATCTAGGATATCCAAGTCCACTAAAGGAGGGAGAGCATTTTCACATTTGGCTCCTAAACTCTGGAATATTGTTAATATGTTATTGATTATTTCCAGGAGCTCATTGCTTCTACCTTCAGTTAAACTGCTAACAGTGATTGTAAATTAAATTGCCTAAATTATTACATAGTTAGCTAACTGCATTCTCTAAATTGTAATGTTGACATGCATTCTCTGTAAAGCTGCTTTGAAACGATATGTATCCTGAAAAGCGCTATACAAATAAATGTGAATTGAATTGAAATGAATATGACTGAACACTCAGAGCATGCTGCATTTACAGAAATCATTTCACATTTAAGTTAACAAGTTAGGTCAATAATAAATAATAATAAAAAGTTCACAGTTTTCTGATGACACTTAATGGTCACAAATATTTTAAAATCTTTTTTAGTAAATGTTTTATTTTGGTTGTTTTTATTTTAAAATTATTAATTGATTATATTTATTATTTATTATGATTTAATTACTTAATAGCTTTTCATTAAACTCACATACCCCTGCAGTTCCAGAAAAACCCTCAGGAAAACCCTGACATAATGTAATATTTAATGCACTTCATGTTGTTGATGACAAAGAATGGAATATATATACTCTTTCTCTTTTTATTTTTATGTCAATATGGTACAAGATCATCCTATTTAAATCAATGTGATAAATGAGTCAGGTCAAAAGTAATCTAAAAAGTAATGAAAAAGTAGTCAGAATACATTACCTAAAATAAGTAATCTAGATCACATTACTAACTACAATTTTTTTTTTTACAATTTCTAACTATATATATTTAATATATGCCCTATGTGGGTGTGTGGGAGGAGGTTGCAATGGTTAGGGAGGAGCACTTGTATCTCATAAATTATAGCGTGCCCTTCTTTCCAGCCCCTTTGCTTGATGCCATCACTCCTGTGATCACATCTCCAGCCTCTTAATCATAAATCAGTTAGAAAAAAAAAAACAGTCTGATAAAATGTCTGCTGAGTTTGAACTTTGTCCAGGAAGAAAAATCGGGGGCTCCAACCCCTGTTTTATCATCGCTGAGATTGGACAGAACCATCAAGGAGACATAGAAATCGCCAAAAAAATGATCCGAATGGCCAAGGTAAAGTACTGCTTTATCAGATGTGAAGTCTGATACCGTGATGATGTCAGTTCTTTTCATGTTTCAAACCACGGGGAAGGGAGGAGCAGTGAGATTTATACATGTCAATGTTAGCACGAGCAGGGGAACCCCAAAACCACAGTTTGCATATAAAAAATTACAAATTGAAAGACTAATTTAAGTGAGAAACTATTTTTTTATATATATCAATGATTTTACCTGTATTTTCTACTTAACAGAAGAAATGACCTTGAAACAGGATAAAGAAACAGGGCTGTTCACACAGAATGTGTTTTTCCATTTCACTAAACTACTTTCCATTGTTTTTCAAGGCGGAAAACTCTTTAAAAAAAAAAAAAAAAAAAAAAAAAACGTGCCGATAATTTTTAAAAACACGTCTGTAGACCTTGGAATTTTTCCCTCTGTTCGACTAACATTTGTCTCATGTTTTTAACCACAATGTGTTCTGTGTGAACCGGCCTAAACTTAACATTCTGTCTATCCCACCTGTTTAGTAACCATGGTAAATTCAAAAAGGAAGAACTTTCACAAATCGTAAGTCAATAATTAAAGAGTAAGTTTCTTTAAAACAGCTCCTGAGCTATAACTCACGCATTGTATCACATCAAATTAACTTTTAGAATTCTTATATGGTGAAACTCATTTTTCATTCAAAAAATGCTGTTTCTTGTCAACTAAATCCACTTCTACTACCCCTTTTATCTCCATTCAGGACTGTGGAGCCGATTGTGCCAAGTTTCAAAAGAGTGAGATCGAACACAGATTCACCAAGCAGGCTCTGGAGCGTCCCTACACGTCCCCTCATGCCTGGGGCCCGACCTACGGGGCTCATAAGCAGCACCTGGAGTTCAGTCACCAGCAGTACAGAGAACTGCAACAGTACGCCAATGAAGTTGGCATCTTCTTTACTGCATCAGGGATGGATGAGGTGAACAAATTAAAGAGGGTCCCAACGTTTATAGCAAGAGAAAATATGCATGTTAAAATGAATTATGATTTGCAAATGTCCCTCAGAGACCCAGTAGATTGAAATGCATCTCATAACTTTTTGTCTCCGTACCTCAATCAGATGGCTGTAGAATTTCTTCATGAAATCAATGTGCCGTTTTTCAAAGTTGCCTCAGCTGACACCAACAATATCTCTTACCTGGAGAAAACCGCCAAAAAAGGTAAAATCCATTTCAAATGAAAAGTCCAGAAGCTGTTGTTTCACAAATTTAAGAGTTTTTGCTGAAAAAACGGAGATATATGACGGAGGTCTGTTATATTCACTGCCAAGGTCACAATGTTCCTCTATTTACATAACATTTCAGACACCATCCACAGTGACTCACAAATAAGAACTGAATCTGAGTAGCTTCTCTTGTGCATTTGAAGTCAGTTATTCTGGAGCACCTGGGGAATTAAGTATTGACAGTTCTGATTGGCCAGAGAGCAGAGCGAATGAAACCTAGAAATCCTGGTGTGGATTTTCTGGAGTTTCACATTGGGCTGGATTTAAGTCTGCAGAGAAATCGACATGTGTGAACTCATCTTAATGTGTTAATGACTGAAACAATGACTTTATTTTCTCCCAGAAGCAACCATTTCTTGAAGCTAACATTTTGGCGTATTTGTGTAGGTCGTCCCATGGTGATTTCTAGTGGAATGCAGTCTATGGAGACCATGCGCTGTGTTTACCAAACCGTCAAGAAGCACAATCCCAATTTCACGTTCCTGCAGTGCACCAGCGCTTATCCACTGCCACTAGAGCACGTCAACCTCAGCCTGATCCCTGTAAGATGCAAATATCTTTAATCTCATCTTCATGATATTCATAAAATACTGAAGAAAATGTTTAATTTTTTTAGTACTAGCAGAGTAGTTTGAAATCTTTGTTTCCCTTTTCCTATGCAGGAGTTCCAGAAGGAGTTTCCGGACATTCCCATAGGCTACTCTGGACATGAGACGGGCATCCATGTGTCTGTGGCTGCTGTGGCACTTGGGGCAAAGGTCCTGGAGCGTCATGTGACCCTGGATAAGAGCTGGAAAGGCAGTGACCACGCAGCATCACTGGAGCCGGCGGAGCTGGCGGAGCTGGTGAAAGCCATCAGGACCGTTGAGATGGCAATGGGCTCGCCAATCAAACAGATGCTGCCCTGTGAGGCTTCCTGTCACAGCAAGGTCAGATATAATGTTCATTCTTTGTTTAAAATCAATAGGTGGCTTTTGCCCAATTCTTTATCTCCTTTCTTGCAGTTGGGGAAGTCAGTGGTGGCCCGGAAACCATTGCAGAAGGGTCAGACATTAACTCTCGACATGCTGACAGTAAAAGTGGCCGAACCGCACGGCATGAGACCGGAGAACATCTTCAAACTGGTTGGCAAGAAAATCACTGTGGACCTGGAGAAAGATGCCACCATTACTGATGCCATAATAAAAGACTGATGATCAGATACTCCAAAACTAAAGGAGCAATGAAGGGCTCTTATCTTATACTTTTATTATTTTTTTTAATAATTTATCCAAGATATATAATGGTAAAATATATAAAATCAGTCATTATTAAATCATATTTTAAAGAAATTTTTATTACATATTGTCGTGACATCAGAAATATGACATCTTGTATTGATTTTGCATATGCCTGTTATGTCATAAGTTTACTCCTTATTGTAACCTGTCTCATAGACTATTGCTGTTGTAAATTAAATAATTAATTGAATTAATTATAGAATTAATTGAAACCACAGAGAATGCCTAATGAAATGTGGAATTATTACTTGATATGTATGTAAATGTGTTTATTGTGCATTGGAAACACGACACGTATGTTATTTTCATTTTTGTTTTACACAAAATAAATATTGTACAAGGAGATTTGAGTGACCATGGTTATTTGGACCTGACAACATAAGTTATTCTACCGTGAGAAGAATGTATGCTGGTTTTGAATACTCATATCACACCCCGGACTTGACGCACCTAAATTAACATAATGTCTTTGTATGTTTTTTGAAAGTTAATAAATACATAAAGAATAAAAACCACACCTGGGGCCATTTTGTGTGTCAGTTACGACGACTGTAGTGAAAACAGCGTGTATGCACGTGATGTCACCGTTGGCCGTTATGACTGCGGTCACGCCCACTGAGTGGCAGCATTGGTTTTCAGCGTGAATGCCGCGAAAAACACGCAAAACACATCCAAAAACGTGAAAGAGCTTTGCGATTTACTGTACAAATAGCTTTGACGCAAAATCTAAGGTATATTTTACAGACTGCCGAAAGCTACAGACAAAAGAAGCAAATGAATCACTGCAATTCACAGAAACAACTGGACTCCAGGCAGAGAAACATGTGTCAAAATGTTGGATTTTGGGGTAAAATCATACCCTATATATTGTGTTGACAACTCATTAATTAAATATTTACCATCTTATATTCTGCATAATCGGGTGTTTTTAAATAAACACTGACAAAAACTGAGTTTTAGGGCTGGAAGATATGACGATATATATAGGCATATGTAACATTGATATAAATGATCACTCCTTTAGACCTACCTATATTGTATTTCTATAAAGTGTTTACTTTACAGGCGATTTGCTTTATGTATTTCCCTGGGGTCGAAATCAGGCACATATAAATGTCAGGAAACACGATTCCTGGCTGCATGTCAATATCCATGGATTAGGTTTCTTTGACACGTTATAAGGAACACTTTCTAGGCCAACCTTTAGTGTAATCGTTTGTTTTACTCTCGTTTTAGCAGTTTCCCCTATAAAATCCAGTCATGCAGCAGGTTCTTTTGCCACTCAGTCCAGATGAGGGAGCGTGTTCTGGCGGGAAAGTGACGTCTATGCATCTTTACTGTTTCGAATCGCTTGAAACACAGCACGTTGGTGACACCTGCTGGTCAAAACTATGTAAATCCAATGAGAACATACCTTTCACAAACCACGTTCTTATGAGTAAAATGTCTCTGAAGTATATATTCCCATTTACGTTTTTTAACACACCAGGGTGACTATAGGAGCATGAAACTGTCCAACCATGACTTCCTGTTCCACAGGAGTACAAATGTGAGGAAACACAAATGCTAAATTCCTGTAATCATTCATCACAATGAGTAAAACCAAAGAATATAGTTCTGATGTGCAGCAAAAGATTGTTGAGCTTCACAAAATAGAAAGTGGCTGTAAGAAAATAGCTGAGTCATTCTACGAAACGGGTGCAATTTCCACTTTGCATTTTTGAAAATTTTCATTAAGAACAAACTTTTTTTTTAAACAAACAAACTTTATGCAAACAAACAACTTGAAAGATGTGTTAATCCTCCAAAAAACATATTTTCCTACCTCAGGCACAAAATCTTCATTAATATTATCCTTTTTATTCAGGCAAGGAAGCCATTCTTGTACCACCCTGTCACGGACAATATGTATGCCATTGGAGTAGTAAAACAAGAAATAGATTTTTAAAATCTAATGTTTTCCTGATAGTAAAATGTCCCTTTTTTGGAAACCAATAGAAAGTCTGTAATTTAATATTTTTTTTCATTCTTAGATTTTTAATCTTGAAATATGAATTTGACATTTCAGTGGCCTCATTGTTTGTACTGAAAAAATGAATTCACTTAAAAAATACAAATAAAGTTACATTTATCTGATTAGTCCACACAACAAGAACATCATTCAACATTAATTTATGTAATAGTTCATTTTCTTTCCATAAACTTTTAACAAAATGACCCTGTGACGGGGTGGTTCACTGTGACAGGGTGGTATGGACAAAGTGTTTCTCTATATGATCTGCTGGTTTTAAACTTTAAAAACTTTAAAGTTTACATAGTTGCCTGCTTTTGTTCTTGGTGGCTATAAGGCTCAAATGATGTCACTTCGGCTTTGTGATGTCATTTAAAGGAACAGTGCATTATTTATAGATAAAACAAGTTAGTGTGACGGGGTGGCAAGTCAAACTGAGGGACGCACACAAATCATAAAATATTTACAAAAAAAAAAAAAAAATATTGTGAATAAATATATCTTGTGTAAACAGGGACACATATAATCCTGAAAACAGTATATGTTTGAAAAAAAGATTTGGTGATATTTTAGATGCAAATGTCATGTTGGTTAACACGGACATGTAAAATTGGCTATGTAATAATGATTAAAAATAATATGCTAATCTTCAAAAAAAGCATTTTATCATATATCATGTTTAAAAGAACACTTGAATTAATAACTTTAAGCTTTAGAAACAGACTTTGGGACATTTTTGTGCCTTATGCATCTGATCAAACGTTGCAGACCCAAATGGCACCCGTTTCGTAGAATGACTCAGCTAAAGCATTGAAAATCGCCATTTCCACCATCAGGGCAATAATCAAGAAATTCTAATCAACTACAAATCTGCCTGGAAGAGGACGTGTGTCTAAATCATCTTAAAGGGCTAGTTCACTCAAAAAAGAAAATTCTGTCATTAATTACTCTCATGTTGTTCCAAACCTGTAAAACCTTTGTTCATCTTCGGAACACAAATTAATTAAATTGCTGTCTATGGAGGAGTCAGAGAGCTCTCGGTTTTCATCAAAAATATCATAATTTGTGTTCCGAAGATGAACGAAGGTCTTACAGGTTTGGAACGACATGAGGGTGAGTAAATAATGACAGAATTTTCATTTTTGGGTGAACTTTAATGCATGGTGAGGAGGAGAGTTTGAGTGGTCAAATCTAATGATCACAGCTGGAGAATTATATGGATCTGGATCTGGAGAGATACTGTATGAATAATTTCTGATCTTTTGTTAGGTGTTCTCCAAACTCAACACTCTTTTGGTAATGAAAGTGCTGCAGTTCAAGATTCCCTATATGACCTTAGGGGGACGGTCCATTTTGGTTATTTTATGGTCGCTCGAGAACGTTACAAAGAGGACATTTGGGAAGTAAACAGATGTCCTATAGTAATAGTCCCCTAAATATGCCCAGAACATCCTGAATGTTCCCTGAAGGTCCACCAAATAACGTCCCACAACCCTTAAAAGAACTCCACATCGTGACCGTCTCTGAACGTTCTGGGAACGTTACCAGGTGACAGGTTAGATGTTTTATAGAAAATAATAAAGTTTGAAGTCACCGTTATGGAGGTGAGCATTTGCTTTAGATGAGCTTTTGATTCTTGACTTTTTAACATTAGATTATCTCTGGTTGCTTTAACTGTGTTTCCAAAACATGCTTGTTACAGCAAAAGAGGCAAGAGATTTTGGTTATTTAATGATAGTAATTCAATCAATATGGAGTGTCTTGATTTTCTCCAGAGCTTAGACTTTGAATGTGTTTTTTGTTAGTTTTGTATTAATTAACTGTTAGGTTTTTTTTTTCCTTTTTATAAGTTTTGTCTTTTTAAAACGTTACATATTTTTTTTAACACCCTATTCAGAGATAAGTGAATAGGGCCACTGCAGGAAAAAGATAAAATCATCAACAATAGGCAACCAAAATCACTTGATCAGATGTTTTTTGTTCTCAAATTTTTTTTTTTTTTTTTTAAATGTGCCTTAAAAACACACAGTTACAACAATTGGAGAAAAACTAAAGTTAAAGCGTCAAGGATCAAGAACCGAACTAAAGCAAGCGCTTACCTCCATAACGGTGACTTCAAACTTTATAATTTTCAATAAAACATCAACACCTCATTAAGAAGTTTTGAATGAAAGAAATAGGGGCGGTTTCCTGGACAGGGTTTAAATTAAGCCAGGATAGGCCTTAATCTAGAATAGTTAATCGTGTCTTAAAAAATGGCTTTCTGAAACACAGATTAAGTACAGATTACTAAAACCTGGAGTCCTGAATTAAAATAAACTAGATTAATTTAAAACCAACTGTGCTAATCTGAATTAGCATGAGAGATGTTCCTGAGAAAACATGGAATGAACCAAGAAAAGCTTAAAATTGCATGGAACTGAGAAGCAAATCCAATGGCAGCAGAAAAAGACTGCAATCCAAAAAATAAAAAAGCTTTACTAAACAAGAGACAGTTCTTTTAAAGCAAGCAAAATACATCAGCTGTGAAAAAAAGAAATGCCAGGAAATCTGTTTGTAATGAATTCTATTTAAATACACAAATTCTAATAATCCTATGATTATTAAACCTTCTGTTTTGACCTTTAGCAACAACCTAAACATAACTATTTACTTACCTGAAAATCACTGTTGGTAATCTAGAAATGATACTGGTTAGATCCAAAGCATTATAACAACGGATACTTCATTATGTAAATTAAAAAAGTATGAAAGCAGGTCCTCAACCTAAGCACAAGCTCTACACTTCACCACGGTAATCTCCAAAAAACATTAACATAAAAACTTTTACATAATAGAACATTAAACATTAAGAAGTCTCTCCATATTCTCATCTTTCTAAAAAATGCATAAAATAACACTTTTTCAACATTTACTCTCCCAATTCAGCCCGGTGCAAAGCATGATGGGAAGTGAAATTGTGAGTTACTTGACTGAAACATGTTATTTCAAAATGAAAACATCAAGTGAGTTCTAGTAACCATTTTAAGTCAATTTAACATAAAGCAATCATATTTGAACCAGAAACAATGGTGTTAAATCAAAATAAATTGTTTAAATAAAGTGAAAAATTTGTTTTAGTTAAGAAAAATTAGTTTTTGTTTTATTGTTAGTCAGTTTAGCTCTAATTTTCAATTCAGTTTTTTTGACAAGGGCAGCAGGGACGTTCTGGGAACATCACAAATAAAATATGGTTCCCTAAACGTTCAGAGAACGTCTTGAATGTTTTGTGAAGGTCCGCCAAATAACGTCCCCCAAACCTTAAAAGAACTCCACATCGTGACCGTGTCTGAACGTACTGTGAACGTTACTAGGCAACATCCTTAACTTCAGTGGGGACGTTCTGAGAATGTTCTGGGAACGTAAAATTTCTAGCGAGGTTGTTCTGCCATAAGTCTTTCAAAAGGAAGCAAGTGGTGAGAACAAACCGGATGGCAAACCAGTAGATGGCAGCAAATCACTGTTATTTGTCATTTTGATTTTTTTCTTGCCCAGGCACAATTCTAAAACCGCAGGCGGCTTGTGGTTTGGGAAGCAATTTTCTGCTCAGTTAGAATAGAAACACTGTCAGGTTAATAATATTTAAACAGTATGTGTGGCTTTCCAGTGAAGGGAAGGGTGTTATTCTTATGAAAATGGACTTTCTGATCAAAATGGGTGCCACCCCAGCTAACAGAATTTTGTTATAAGAACGTTCTCTAAATATTCAGTGTTGGTTCTGGGAACGTAAAAAACGTCCAGTTTTCTTGACGTTAGAGGAACGTTTATATAAGGTATAATGTTCCTCAAACGTTCTTTCAACTTAATTTTGATATAAAATTCAACATTCTAGGAACGTTGATTTGTAACATTCCAAGAACATGAAAATGTTCAGTTTCCTTAATGTTAGTAGAATGTTATTTAAAGGTTAGTATGATGTTCCTGAAACATTTTCAACTTAATTTTGATCTAAAATTCAACATTGTAGGAACGTTGATTTGTAACATTCCAAGAACATAAAATGTAGTTTCCTTAATGTTAGTAGAATGTTATTTGAAGGTTTGTATGATGTTCCTGAAACATTCTTTCAATCATTCAAACACCTGCTGTGAACAAACACTGAAAGAAAGAGAAATAAGAACACAAACTACAACTTTCTTCAGCCACAGCCTTAGATGAACTGAAGATAAAAGACATTAAATCTCTGAAGATCTGATTAAACAACTCCACAAACAGCATTACCAGCTTCACTTATTACTAACCAGACTGACTTTATTTCTGTCACACGTCTACAGAAGCTCTTATTGAGAATTAACAGAAGTTTAATGTTTCATTTGAGGTCACCATCATGGAGGTTGGTGGTTGCTTTAGTTGAGCTCTTGACCCTTGACTATTACAGAGTTGCTGCTTTATCAGCAGTTTTTAGAAAACATTTCTTCATTGATAAAGAAGTTCATTATGTCTGTTACGAAAACAATGACTGCATTAACATGGTTTAAACAACTTTTTTCTGTAATTGCTAACTTAAGAAATTGGAATGCTGTATGGAACCCAACCAATGTGAAAAATATAATTTGCAACGCTGTCATTGTTAACTTTTTGTTTAAAACATTCTTTTGTGTCATTTATCACAGACATCAACATTTGGCATATGAAACACAACAATGGTGACATGCTTCATGCCAGCATACAAAACACATTCGTGGTTCCCAGCATGCATTGCGACATGAACAAATTATGCAGCTGAATTTTTGAGGTTTGTATGATGAGTGCTGATGTCTAAGTGTGTCATATTCAACTTCTAATTTGTTTTGGACAGTATTACACAAATCAATGTTAAAAATGATTTTTTTTTTATCACATTTTTGAGTTTATTATTTCTTTTTCACATAACACTTCAATACCAAAAGTAAAAAAAAAAAAGTAGCTGATTAAACTACTTTAATGCAGTTGCTTGTCTGTCTTTATTAATGCAGAAATGTTTTCTGAAAGCACTGGCAATTGCTGATAAAGAAGCAACTCTGTAAGAATTAAGGGTCAAGAGCTCAACTAAAGCAACCACCAACCTCCATGATGGTGACCTCAAACGGAACATCTAAACTTCTGTTAATTCTCATTAAGAACTTCTGTAGACGTGACAGAAATAAAGTCAGTCTGGTTAGTAATAAGTGAAGCTGGTAATGCTGTTTGTGGAGTTGTTTAATCAGATCTTCAGAGATTTAATGTCTTTTATCTTCAGTTCATCTAAGGCTGTGGCTGAAGAAAGTTGTAGTTTGTGTTCTTATTTCTCTTTCTTTCAGTGTTTGTTCACAGCAGGTGTTTGAATGATTGAAAGAATGTTTCAGGAACATCATACTAACCTTTAAATAACATTCTACTAACATTAAGGAAACTACATTTTCATGTTCTTGGAATGTTATAAATCAACATTCCTAGAATGTGGAATTTTAGATCGTAATTAAGTTGAAAGAACGTTTGAGGAACATTATACCTTATAAAAACGTTCCTCTAACATCAAGAAAACTGGACGTTTTTTACGTTCCCAGAACCAACACTGAATATTTAGAGAACGTTCTTATAACAAAATTCTGTTAGCTGGGAAGCCGCAATGGCCGCCACGTAGACCTTTAGCGTAGATGGAGATAACCCTGAAGAGAACTTTTCTTGAAGGAATTCCAGAACTGTACCGGCTGGACAGTTAACAGGATCAAAGTTATGTTCTCTACACCAAGAAGAGAAGACGTTCCACTTCAAGGAATACAGCCTCCTTGTAGAGGGAGCTCTGGAATGGAACATGGTCTCCACTACCTCAGTAGGGAGACTGGAATGTATGAGCTGTGCCCCCTCAGAGGCCACGCCCACAGCTTCCACAACTCCGGGCGGGGGTGAAGGAGAGAGCCCCCTGCCTGTGAGAGTAGGTCCCTCCTGACCAGAATCTCCAGGGGAGAGCCGTCGAGGAGAGACATGATCTCCGAGAACCAAACTCGGCCCGGCCAAAACGGGGCTACTAATAGCAACTGGACCCCATCCTGGCGCACTCTCTCCTAAACTCCCGGAAACAGAGCAATCGGGGGAAAGGTGTACAGACACAGCCTCGGCCACATCTGCACCATAGCATCCAACCCCATGGGGGCTGGATGTGAGAGGGAGAAATATAAGGGACATTGGGTCGTTTCTAGAGATGCAAACAGGTCCACATCCGCTTTCCCGAAGCACTCCCAAAAGAGCTCCACCACCTCGGGGTGGAGTCTCCACTCCCTGGGCCTCGGCCCCTGCCTCGACAGGATGTCTGCTTCCTGATTCAGACGCTCTGGGATGTAAACTGCCCTGACTGACAGTAACTTCTCTTGAGCCCACAGGAGGATCTGGTGTGCCAACTTGCATAAGGGACGCGACCGCAGACCCCCCTGATGATTTATGTAGGAGACCACCGCTGTGTTGTCCATGTGGACCAATACGTGATGGCCCCTCAGATCTGGGAGAAAGTGTTTGAGTGCCAGGAACACGGCCATCATCTCCAACTGGTTTATGTGCCAGGAAAGATAATGACCCCTCCACAGACCCTGAGCCGAGCGACCACTCATGATCGCCCCCCAGCCGGTGAGGGATGCATCTGTCGTTAGCGTTACGCGACGACAAGGAGCCCCCAACACCGGGCCTTGGGAAAGAAACCAAGGTTTTTTCCACATGACACAAGCACGAAGGCATCGCCGCGTGATCTTGATCATGCAAAACGGATTTCCCCTTGGGGAAAACCCCTTGGTTTTGAGCCACCACTGCAAAGGTCTCATGTACAGCAGGCCAAAAGGTATCACATTGGATGCAGCTACCTAACAGTCTCTGAAACTGTTTCACAGTGAGTGACTGGCCTAGCTTCAGCTTGTTTACGGCTGTGAGAATCGCCTCTATGCGAGATGGAGACAGACGTGCTTGCATCGAGACCGAATCCCAAACTATGCCCAGAAAGGAGGTTCTCTGAGCTAGAGAAAGCACACTTTTCTTTGCATTTAGCCGTAACCCCAGACGCTTCATATGGGTGAGAACAGCATCTCAATGCTGGACCACCAACTCCTCTGATTGTGCCAGGATGAGCCAATCGTCTATATAATTCAATATGCGAATGCCCTGGAGTCGCAGTGGAGCCAGAGCTGCATCCACGCATTTTGTGAAGGTGCGGGGTGATAAAGCTAGGCCGAAGGGAAGAACCCAATATTGGTACGCTTCGCCCCCGAAAGCGAACCTCAGGAACTTCCTTTGTTGAGGAAGGATGGATATATGAAAGTATGCGTCTTTCAGATCTATCGTGACAAACCAATCCTTGGACTTGATTTGTGACACGATCTGTTTCAAAGTTAGCATTCTGAACTTGAACTTCTTGACAGAGCAATTTAACAGGCGCAGATCTAGAATAGGACGCAGCCCTCCATTCTTCTTTGGAACTATGAAGTACCGGCTGTAAAACCCTGACTCCCTGCTGGGAGAAGGAACCCTTTCTATGGCTTCTTTTCGCAAGAGAGTCTGTACTTCCTGTTCCATAACCAGAGCCTGCTCGGGGCTCACCTCGGTGAGCAAAACCCCGTTGAATCTGGGCAGTCGCAACCCGAACTGAATTCTGTACCCAAATTCTACTGTGCGCAGGACCCATTGAGATACGTTTGACAGAAGTTTCCACGCTGCCAAAAAATCTACAAAGGGAATCAGTCTCTAGAGACTGACCTCTGGTGTTGGATGAGTGACCAGCCCAGTGCCCTGAAACAGCGAACCAGCAGGGAGCAACTGAACTGGCCACTGTTGACCCCTCCTTGGAGGGAGCGAACATTCCAGTGCCACTACGTTGCCGGGTGGACACTGAAATATGCGTTCGCCGCTGCACCCTGAAACACACGAGGTGGCAGGGTTGGCAGAACGTCGGGCACCTTGAGATGAGGTGGAAACCGACTCGCCCCGGAGGGGACTGCCCTCAGAAGCCCGACACCACTGGCATCAGGACTTCTTTCCCGAAGCCTTCCGTTGGATAACAACGGTCCTCAGATCCATCTTACCCTTGGAAGACTTCGGTTGTGAGCGCTGCCCCGCCCCCCAGTCTTTCTGTAGGGGAGCACGGGAAGCAACGCTCACTTTTTGTTGCGCCCTGTGAGAGGAGCTCGTACTCAGCTGGGACTGCTCCCGCCCAGCAGTCCCAGAGAGTGGTGGGGAAGAAACTTTTGAAATGCCGCCACCTGCTTCTTGGCTTCCTGAAACCTCTCAATGACTGTGTTGACTAAATCACCGAAGAGGCCAGGCGGCGTAAGCTGGGCATCCAAAAGAAAAGATCTGTCACGGTCTTTCATGTCGGCGAGGTTGAGCCAGAGGTGCCTCTCCGTAGCTACCAGGGCTGCCACAGACCACCCAATAGACTTGGCAGTCTCCTTGGTAGCGCGGAGAGACAGATCGGTAGCTTTTCTGAGCTCAGCGAACGCCTTGCAACTGACTTCCCCTCATGACAATCCCCTTCCTCATCAAGATCTTTTAGCAGGTCAGCCTGATAAGCTTGAAGGACGGCCATAGTGTGTAAACAGGCCGCCGCCTGACCTGCTGCCAAGTACGCTTTACCCACTAAAGGAGATGACGTTCTTAGTGGCTTAGTGGGTAACTTCGGGGCTTTAAGGGATGATGCAGACTCGGGGGAGAGATAGCTCGCAAGCGTCCGTTCCACCCGAGGCATCTCCCCATAGCCATGCTTCTTTAGTCCCATGATGTTACTATAATAAGATATCTGTGAACTATAGACCCGATAGGATGCGGGTCTATTCCACGACCTCGACACCTCGGTGTGGAGGTCGGGAAAGAAGGGCAAGCCCCGGCGTGGAGGCCGTGACCGTGACTGCAAGAAGCGCTCGTCTAATAGACTTGACTGACGGGCTTCTTGTTTCTCAGCTGGCCAGCTTATGTTTAATCTGGCAACAGCTCTGGTCACAACATCCACTAGCTCCTCATATGCTTGAGTGTGAGGTGGCGAATCCTCAAATTCACAGGGGTCGATGCTAACAATGTTCAGTTCCTCAGAACTGGATCGCTGCAGCACCGGCGCTTCACCAGGGGCAGAAGAAACCACAGAGCGTGCTTCTACCTCCTGAAATGAAGCGCTGGATCCTGCAGGTAAAGGCAGAGAAAGTTTGCAGAGGGCAAGATACATCTGCGAACCCCACGATGTGAGCCTTCGCTGTGCCTCAGCAGCAGTGGGACCCGAGCCGTGGGGAACGCGAGCCGAGGTGCCTTCCTCGAAAAGCGCCCGGCGGGAGCGGAGCGTCTTAAGAGACAGCTGTTCACAATGCACACAACCAGCCCCCTCGAGGGCTGCCTGGGCATGCTCCGCTCCCAAGTAAACAACACAAAGCTCGTGTGAATCTCCACCTGTGATGTAGCGAGGGCAGGGAGAAGCACACGGCTTGAATTGCTGCCTAGAGTTCGCCATCATAAATGTCTTAGGGTGTGCTTGAATAACGTTGGGAGACAAACAACACTAAATAAGACAGATAGTATCAGCTTATACTGAGCGCTTACTGAAGACACAGAAGCTAACTCTGTTTGTTTCAGGTGTGCTTTATAGTTTCCTGGTCATGACGTCACCCGCCTATGACGTTCCGTCACGCCATTGGACAGATTTCACATGTGCTTCACGACGCAATCACGCAGAGGCGTTCCCAAAGCACTTGACGCAGCGCGAGTTCCCTTTAAAGGGAAAGCATAGTTTTGGTGATTATTTTCATTTTATGGGCTGCCAACTTCACAGAGGTAGTAGATCAAGCGAGTTTCCAAAAACCAGCATACTTTCTCATTAATTTGAAGAACTTTGGTGCTGTCTGATCCAAATAACCACACACTCAATCAAATCTCCTTTCACAATATTTATTTTGTGTAAAACAAATCTAAAGTGTTTTAGAGACGTGTTGCCATTGCTGTAATACAAAATAAACATTGTTCCTTCCAACTTCAATTAAGAAAATGAATTACTTCAAGAATACTATAATTGTGACAATTCTGACACCTTGGTGGAAAGTGAACAAGATTAATACTTCATCACTATCACCATGTAGATACACCCCAATCTGACTTTCAACTGTATAATAAACCTTTCCTCTTTCAATCATGGCAACAAAAAGGAATAACTCATCTCCATCATTTATTTCTTTGATTCATTTAACTGAAGGAAGTTGGCAGACATCCAATGTTTAACATCTCTCAGACAATCAAACAAACACCGCAGCCTAGAAACATCTCTTGAATGTTAAGGAACGCAACACTGAGTATCATCTGCGTAACTGTGGTACGAGAAATTATACTTCCTAAAAATGGTATACAAAGGGAAAGGTAAAGAAAATAAAACAGGGCCCATATTGAGCCCTGTGGAACCCCATACAAAACTGGTGCACAAGAAGATGAATAATTCACATTTACTTCATTTATTTCAAAATAAGCAATTTATATCATTTAACACAATGGTCCAGAAGTATACGGTTTTGGGGAGAACCGTATCTCTGGTATCAACAAATAAAATCCATAATCAAATCTATAATTAAGATAATACATAACCCACTACATCCCTCTCAGCTGATGGACAAGATAATGAAAATCACTAATTCTAAAAAAAATTAATATCCAAACTTAATAAACTTGTATCAAATACCAATAAAACAATGATTCTACCAATGGCTAAATGGGAAAATGACTTGGCTCTCTCATCCAGCACTGACTTCTGGAAGGAAATCTGTGGTAATATCTTTTCTATGACTAGCAATACAAATCTACAACTTATACAGTACAAGATAATTCACAGAACTCATGTCACTCAAAAGAAAAACTTTAAAATGGGTCTAAGCGACACAGACATTTGTTCACAATGCACATTGGGGAGCACTGATGACTATTTGCACGCCAAATGGATCTGCCAACCTGTTTATTCATTTTGTATATCAGCGTCCATCATTATGGGCTGTATCACCATTTATTGGGTGTTACCATAGAAATCGATAATCTTCCGATTAAATACAAAATCCACTCCTCATCTCTCTAATTTTTGCCAAAAAATTATTCTGATAAACTGGAAATCAAAAAATATATATTTATAAATATATATATACATATTAATGACTGGACTAATCTTCTTACAGAATATATCACATTAGAAAAAATAACATGAAAATATATTTATATTTACTGATATTTGGAACCCATTTCTGATTCATCTCAATATACATCAGAAACCTGGCACCGGAACCACACACTCTCCAAACTCTCCTAACAGCAACTTTACAAAGAAAGAGAGTAAGGGAAATATATTTATAGATATATAAATATTTGTATGCATGTGTATATGTTTATGTATTTGTAAATGTGTACACATGTATTGATCTACATTATTGACAATGTATAGTTTTATTATTATATATTCTGTTTCTACTATTATAATAGCACTATTGATTGTATATATGCAATCTATACATTTATTTTCTTTCTACTCCTCGCTTTCATTTAGTTATTTACTCCTAAATAAGCTGACTCCCCCCTCAGGGCTTGGGGAAGGTTTTGAAGGGGACCGGGCAGTAAATCAATTCTTCCCATTAAGGGTGAGAGGATGACGACCTGGTAGGTACACTCCCACTGTTGAAACACACGCTCATTGAAATATTATGCTCAAATGGAGCATTCACGGCTGTTAGGGCCACTCTGATGCCCCTAAATAGCGACATGATCCAATACCACCTCTGTGTCCCCATACCACCTCATCCTTTTTTTTTTTTCTTCCAACTTATGTAGAGTCAAAGTTGAGCTCAAATTGATTGAGATAAAGATATTTTAATTGACAAAGTGTTTATTCACCACAATTTCAAAGACAATTATAGTCTGCAAGACAGGTTACAGCATGGAGCAAACATATAGCAAGACATTAGGCAAAATCAATACAAAACGTCATATTTCTGATTTATTAAAAGTAAAAGACCCCTTCATTGCTCCTTTAGTTTTGGAGTATCTGATCATCAGTCTTTTATTATGGCATCAGTAATGGTGGCATCTTTCTCCAGGTCCACAGTGATTTTCTTGCCAACCAGTTTGAAGATGTTTTCTGGTCTCATGCCGTGCGGTTCGGCCACTTTAACTGTCAGCATGTCGAGAGTTAATGTCTGACCCTTCTGCAATGGTTTCCGGGCCACCACTGACTTCCCCAACTGCAAGAAAGAACATAAACACTGATATAATGACTTTTAATCATTTTTTGGTTTTAAAATCTGTCAGAATGACCATTATATCTGACCTTGCTGTGACAGGAAGCCTCACAGGGCAGCATCTGTTTGATTGGCGAGCCCATTGCCATCTCAACGGTCCTGATGGCTTTCACCAGCTCCGCCAGCTCCGCCGGCTCCAGTGATGCTGCGTGGTCACTGCCTTTCCAGGTCTTATCCAGGGTCACATGACGCTCCAGGACCTTTGCCCCAAGTGCCACAGCAGCCACAGACACATGGATGCCCGTCTCATGTCCAGAGTAGCCTATGGGAATGTCCGGAAACTCCTTCTGGAACTCCTGCGTAGGAAAAGGACTACTTTTTCAAACTACTTTGCTAAAATTAAACATTTTCTTCAGTATTTTATGAATGTTATGAAAATGAGTTTAAAGCTATTTGTGTCTTACAGGGATCAGGCTGAGGTTGACGTGCTCTAGTGGCAGTGGATAAGCGCTGGTGCACTGCAGGAACGTGAAATTGGGATTGTGCTTCTTGACGGTTTGGTAAACACAGCGCATGGTCTCCATAGACTGCATTCCACTAGAAATCACCATGGGACGACCTACACAAATACACCAAAATGTTAGCTTCAAGAAATGGCTGCTACTGGGAGAAAATAAGGTCAACTTTTTAGTCATTAACACATTAAGATGAGTTCACACAGCCAGTCCAACATGAAACTCCAGAAAATCCACACCAGGATTTCTAGGTTTCATTCGCTCTGCTCTCTGGCCAATCAGAACTGTCACTACGTAATTACCCAGGTGCTCCAGAATAACTGATTTCAAATGCACAAGAGAAGCTACTCAGATTCAGTTCCTAATTGTGAGTCACTGTGGATGGTGTCTGAAATGTTATGTAAATAGAGGAACATTGTGACCTTGGCAGTGAATATGACAGACCTCCGTCAATGGTTTTCAGCAACAACTCTTAAATTTGTGAAACAACAGCTTCTGGACTTTTCATTTGAAATGGGTCTCAATGTCACTGAGTTTTACCTTTTTTGGCGGTTTTCTCCAGGTAAGGGATATTGTTGGTGTCAGCTGAGGCAACTTTGAAAAACGGCACATTGATTTCATGAAGAAATTCTACAGCCATCTGATTGAGGTACGGAGACAAAATGTTATGAGATGCATTTCAATCTACTGGGTCTCTGAGGGACATTTGCAAATCATAATTCATGTTAACATCCATATATTCTCTTGATATATATAATAAACATTGGGACCCCCTTTCATTTGTTCACCTCATCCATCCCTGATGCAATAAAGAAGATGCCAACTTCATTGGCGTACTGTTGCAGTTCTCTGTACTGCTGGTGACTGAACTCCAGGTGCTGCTTATGAGCCCCGTAGGTCGGGCCCCAGGCATGAGGGGACGTGTAGGGACGCTCCAGAGCCTGCTTGGTGAATCTGTGTTCGATCTCGCTCTTTTGAAACTTGGCACAATCGGCTCCACAGTCCTGAATGGAGATAAAAAGGGTAGTAGAAGTGGATTTGGTTGACAACAAACAAATTCTGGATGAAAAATGAATTTCACTTTCTAAGATTCTAAGTTTGGGCCGGTTCACACAGAACACGTTTTTGCGGTTAAAAACATGAGATGCAGGGCAGTCGAAATATGCATTTTTTTAAAAAAAAGTTTAACTTCTTTTAACTTTTGTGCCACAGTTTTAGAATGGTCAAACACATGTCTAGTGTGTGTTTAAATTGAAAAACTATGGAAAGTTAGTGTAGTGGAATGTAAAAAGGTGTTCTGTGTGAACAGCCCTCAGGGTGAAACATGAAAAAAAAAAAATGGCATTAACACGGTATCAGACTTCACATCTGATAAAGCAGTACTTTACCTTGGCCATTCGGATCATTTTTTTGGCGATTTCTATGTCTCCTTGATGGTTCTGTCCAATCTCAGCGATGATAAAACAGGGGTTGGAGCCCCCGATTTTTCTTCCAGGACAAAGTTCAAACTCAGTAGACATTTTATAGACTAATTGTTTAACTGATGTATGATTAAGAGGCTGGAGATATGATCACAGGTGTGATGGCATCAAGCAAAGGGGCTGGAGAGAAGGGCACGCTATAATTTATGAGATACAAGTGCTCCTCCCTAACCATTGCAACCTCCTCCCACAAGTTCATATCTCTGGGCATAGTTTTGAGCATTGGGGGAGTTGAAGTCTATTCCGTGTTAGCAGGTTCCCAGGGCATACGCCCTCATCTTTTGTGGTGTCACTCACACATGCAAATTTGGTTGATATCTGAAAAAAAAAGTAATAGTCTAGTTAACAATTCCTTGTTTACAAATGATTTATGGTGTATTTTTATATCATTTAAGCACCTGGGCTGGAACCTTATCAGTCTGACAAAATTTTTTATTTCAATGTGCCATGGGAAGTCAAACTAAATTTATCTAACATTTTCTTATATTGAAATAGTTTATTTCCTACTCAGTTCATCAGGCTCTAAATGACTTTGGCTCTGTCATCTCTTATCTGAAGGTCATGTTTTTCCAGTCAATCATCATAACAGAACACATTTTACACATGGGGAAAACTGATTGTTAATTCCAGAAGGTCCAGACTTGAAGCCGTTGTAAACTACTCTACAAACATACACCTGTTACCTCATTACATCAGTATTACTGCAGCACTGTGTCTCTGTGTTGCTGCGGTTCCATGTATTGTGTATTTCATGAAAAGTAACATGTTGTTTAAAATGAATAGCTAGCTTCAGTCTTTGATTCTGATTGGTAAATAGCTGTTTTATTCACGATAATACATGGCTATGACTGCTTCACCTAACAGTTCTGTGTATCACTGCACAACACCCTTAGCAACCACCCTTAGTAACGTAAACATGTCTGTTCTCAATTTACCCTTCGCCGGGAGTTTGATTGACAAGCGATCTAACCAATCAGAACGCCGAATCCGCCAAGCACTCAGGAGTTAGAAGATTAACCTCGGTGGACTTAAACTTGAAAAATGATGTGCACTGATGTCTTTCCGCGTTTGAAACAACATTCCTTCTCATGTTCATTCATGTTTATTTGATGCAATAAATTAACTAGTAGGAAGAGATGATCGGTTTACGAGCCGCTTGAGCTGAGGCGCTACAGCAATCTGTCACAACACATTAAAGAGCCACAAAACGGTTTTTATTGTTCAAATTTTTTAAAAAAACTACACAATTTGAAAGCTGGGACTTTGTTTCATATCATAAGTAACCTGCTCTGTCTTGTCTGTCAACGTGTTGTCAGTGACCTCTTTCCTCCGCAATGTATTTTTCACTCTGTGTGACGTGACAGCACCATGGCTTGTCAGACAAAGCAACAGTAACTGGGGGGGCGGGTCTTTGCGAAGGGTCAATTGATATTGTTCAGTGAAGCTTACTGTATTATGTAGAAGAGTATTGTGAGAGAGATATCGCGTGACAGAGTGTATTACCTGCATTCAGATTTAGCATTTTCCTTCAGGTCAGTCAGTCCTATGTTCATAATAAGGGGCGTTGTGTCTAATAACGCCCCTTAGCTGTTGTAAATTCACTGTAAACCAGGGGCAGAGCCAGACATTGTAAACATTCGGGGCTTAGCCCAAATCTATTTTGTCCAATGACATTTTAATTTTCTGTTAACAGCTTTACTGACATGAAAGGAGCTTTGTTGTAGTATTCTTGAGTAAAGTTCATAAAATGTACATAATTTCACATTGGAATGCTGAAATCACGTGACTTTGGCGCTCCGAACCGCTGATTCGACACGCTGATTCATTATGCTCCGAAGCTTCCTGAAGCAGTGTTTTGAAATCGGCCTTCGACTATATAAGTCGTTATTTTGTTTTTTGGTGCACCAAAAATATTCTCGTTGCTTTATAATATTAATATTGAACCACTGTACTCACATGAACTGATTTAAATGTTTTTAGTACCTTTATGGATCTTGAGAGAGGAAATGTCATTGCTCCATATGCAGGCTTCAACCCATGTACAGTGTGCAAATTGACCAAAGAAACAGCATTGTACCTGGACATGAAAGAGGGTTCAAACATCTTTTTAGTTGTGATATAGAGTCTCAGTCTATATTGTGTTTTAGGATGCCAAACAATTATTACTATAAAATAATAATATAATAATGTTTTAGGCCTATATAATTATTCATATGACAGTAATATCCATATAGGCCTATTGTAACAAATGCACTCTAAAATAAATGACAATTTTTATTAGTTACTTTACACAACAGTATAGGAAAATTACAATACTTCTGCACCATAGGCGCCGATTGCGTGGAAAAATACGAGATATTCTCCATTGATTTTAACCAATAAAAAAAATCGATTGGAGCTTTCAGACATGATCTTCACCCTTTTTTATAGTTTATTTATGGCCGTTTCTATGGTGATATTTTAATGGAAAACGTCGAGAGTGCATCCAAGTGATGCGCGAGCACAAATGGCTCTGCTCTCGATCAGATACATGCGCGCGCTCAAATTCTCCTTGCAGCAGATATCAGCGAGAGCATGACTCGCGACAATGCACGGATATAACGCAAATGAAACATCCGACCTAGAGCTGAAACGTGTTGTTTTTGAAATCATGCTGAGGAACGGTGTGGCTCGTGTTAGTTCAGACATGCGAGTCAATCTATCGCTTGACTCTTCTTTCCAGGGAAATCACTAACAAAATGCACACAAACATGTCCCTGCTCTTGATACAAACATTAATGAACTTCTTTGAACTTAATGAGGGAAAAAAAACTATATGAGGGCAGATTCGAACCGCTGATAATTAGAGGACGGCTGAACCTCTGACTCTATTAACAAAAATATGTGGGGCACTGGGCACACCGGCAGAAACATAAATCGGCGCCTATGTTCTGTACTAATTTCTAAGATAAAACCTTGAGCTTTTATTTTCATCACCAGCTGATCGCGTGAGTAAAGCGCACACTTCTATTTAAAACACGCAGCACAGACAGACTACTTAATCACTGTCTTTTGTTGTTTTATAAAGGCACAAAGCCATTTCACGGTTTCGATTTTAGCTCGTTGGCAAAATACAAAGACCATTTAGCTATGTATGTTTTAAAATGTGCTAAAGTTGTCATATCAGCTGAACTATCATAACAAAAACCCTTCAACCGGACCTGCTATCGAGGCCTGCCGCTGCTCTGAGTGAGTGACAGGAGGCGTGGCTGTGTACAACTGAGGTGTGCGTGAACTCGCTGTCGGAGAGAAGAGAGAGAAAGGATACTGTAGAAAAGCGGTATTGAACTGTTTAACATATTTTAATAGAGAGATATGTTTAGAAAAAATATATTTTGACAGCACTGTTAAGAAACCTCAAACCCGAAAGATTCGGGGCTCCAACCCCTAGCTCCGCCCCTGCTGTAAACCACGGTTTCTTGGGGCTTATTGCTTCAGGCCCAATCCCAATTCTATTTTATACCCCTTCGCCCTTCCCCTTGCCCCTTGAAACAGGTGGCAAGGTGTAGCCCAGCTAACAGAATTTTGTTATAAGAACGTTCTCTAAATATTCAGTGTTGGTTCTGGGAACGTAAAAAACGTAAAGTTTTCTTGACGTTAGAGGAACGTTTATATAAGGTATAATGTTCCTCAAACGTTCTTTCAACTTAATTTTGATATAAAATTCAACATTCTAGGAACGTTGATTTGTAACATTCCAAGAACATGAAAATGTTCAGTTTCCTTAATGTTAGTAGAATGTTATTTGAAGGTTAGTGTGGTGTTCCTGAAACATTTTCAACTTAATTTTGATCTAAAATTCAACACTGTAGGAATGTTGATTTGTAACATTCCAAGAACATAAAATGTAGTTTCCTTAATGTTAGTAGAATGTTATTTGAAGGTTTGTATGATGTTCCTGAAACATTCTTTCAATCATTCAAACACCTGCTGTGAACAAACACTGAAAGAAAGAGAGATAAGAACACAAACTACAACTTTCTTCAGCCACAGCCTTGTGGAGTTGTTTAATCAGATCTTCAGAGATTTAACCAGTATGAACAGCAATGAAGTGCGCATATCAACAGAAATCAGGCACCAGCACGTTTAACAGATCCCAACAAGCAATTTTATGTTTAATAGACATCTAATAGCTGTCAAAACACAGCCCGGCCGTCTAGGCTAAAACGAGGGAAAATTTGGGCTGTCAGTGAAAATCTAATAGACATCTAACCATAACCCAAGAATAGACTTGTCATCAATTAGACGGCTATTAGACGACTACATATTTATGTCTAATAGATGGTGAATATGGGTCTAGGCTAAAATAAGGCTGAATTTGGGCTGTCATTGAAAATCTAACAGATACTCTAGTCAACTAGTCATCAAATATACAGCTAATGAATGACTACATCTATACATGTAATAGACAACAAAATAATGGCTAAAGGGTTCTTTTCACTTAAATATAACAGGTTCTCATAAATGACAATCCGTCCAAACAAATTAAATATAAAAGGTTTTATTTAGAAAAAGAACTTAAGATAAATACAAAATGATAAAAAAAAAAATTAAATTTTACAAATACAATACAAATAAACATTTAAAAAAATGGAACATTTTACAACTTAACATAATAAAAATATAAAACATTGACAAAAAAGTTAAATAAAAAGGTTAACCATGTTTTTTGGTTTATAAAACAACCTGATTAATTGTCGGTTCCATAAATTCCATGTTTTATGTAAAGCACTTCGAATTGCCTTGAAAATTGTTTTTGAAATGTGCTATACAAAATAAACTTGCCTTGCCAAATCAAACTCATATTTTCATATAATAATCATCTAGATTAAAAGACATATGTGGCTTTCATAACAAATAATAATAGGTTGCACAGGTTTCATGTTTACCCCCTTGTATTTAGATAATTAGAGTTTTAGGGCACAAGGAAACACTACAGTACATGTGCATGTAGCATCTTAATCTAACCACAACATGGCTCTGAGTCTGCACTGTTACCCACTAAAATGTCACGGTTCCTACACATGATAACACATGATGTACATAAATAATGAACGCATGTCAAAGTTACATATGACATTGGTATACACGTTTCTAACTTTAATAGCATTTGAAGAGAATGACTTAGTCATAAAACCAACTGTAAAGTGTTCATCTAGGTCTCACTTATAGTGCACTCCTTTTAGATTTTTTTAGATTTATTAGAGATGCACCGATACTAAATTTCTCCACCAATACCGATATCCGATTATTCAGAGTGATATCTGCCGATACCAATAACGATATTGATAGTTTGGGGGTTCTACCTTTTATACATTCTTTAAATTAATGATAATTTCATTATAATTAATAATTATATTTTTAATTAATAAATTTTGAAGGAAGTGCAAATAAAAACTTTATTCTCTCCATTTTATCAACTTGTTTCAAAGTAACTGCTATCAGTTATAAAACATTACTCAATTTAATATTAACACACATTAAATTCTGAAGATTAAACAAATATTTCTTAATTTTCTGAATGTTATTAATTCATATAATTACTGTTAATATTGAACATCATTGATTGACATGATATATTGACCCTGATTATTGGCTGTTTTTAAACTATCAACCGATAGCCGATAGTGTGAAAATTTGCTTTTATCGGCCAATACCAATTATTGGTCAATATATAGGTGCATTTGTAATATTTATTACAATACACTGTCAAATCATATGTAAAATTTTTTATTTTTCACTACTGTAAATGGGCTCATACACAAAATATGTCATCATTTTGAAGCTCAATAGCATTTGAAGAGAATAGCAGATATAGCTTCTACGGAACTGTTAGATATGCTATATAGCATAACTGATAGTTTGAGAGGATAAATAAATAAAAAATTAAATAAATATATAAACAATCATTCAATAATTCATCTCTTTGCCGCCTTGAATGCTATGTTTACATATGATTTTATAGTTTATTTTGATAAACATAAAACATGTAAAATTTTGTAGGCTACATTATAGTTAATGTGTACATTACAGCACCTAGGTGAACACTTTTGGTTTTATGATTTAAGTCATTCAGTTCAAATGCTATTAAAGTTAGAAACGTGTATACCAATGTCGTATGTAACTTTGAGACGGTCCCTAAATTTGCCAATATTGAACGTCCAACGTCAAACCAATTTTGTCGCAGTGTATCAGATTAAGGCAGCTGTAAACAGTGAGAGATCTTGAGGCAGGCGCGACGCTAGTAGGAACCACGAGACGCGCTCCATTATGGACAAAAAGAGCAAATAAAATATAAGTTAAGATGACAAATAGTGCAATCCTGCTCTTATTTATTTATCCGTTAACTCGTGTGCATCAGTCAGAGTGTCTGGTAGCTATAAACAGTGAGAGATCTTGAGGCAGGCGCGACGCTTAGTAAAAGCAACGAGACGCGCTCCATTATGGGCAAAAAGAGCGAATAAAATATAAGTTAAGATGATATAGGTACATAAGAGCAGGATTGCACGCATGCATCAATCGGCATATATCATATATGCATCATATAACCGTGGCAGGTCCCGAGGCAGGCGCATATAACCGTGGCAGGTCTCGTGGCAGGCGCGCATGACGGTGGCAGGTCCCGAGGCAGGCGGATATAACTGTGGGAGGTCTTTTGGCAGGCGCGCATGACGGTGGCAGGTCCCGAGGCAGGCGCATATAACCGTGGCAGGTCTCGTGGCAGGCGCGCATGACGGTGGCAGGTCCCGAGGCAGGCGCATATAACCGTGGCAGGTCCCGTGGCAGCTCCCCCTTCCACGCAAAGATTTTACTCCTACTGGAAATTTCTCATACCCCTTCGTTCGAAGTGTGGTCCTGAAAAATCTTCGTTTGAAGGGCTATCTGGCCCTTCCCCTTACCCCTACTACTCCAGCCAAAAGAGAATCGAGACACCCCTACCCCTTCACGTGAACGCGCAAAACGAAGGGGAAGGGGTAGGGGTAGGGGTAGGGGAAAGGGTAAGGGGTAGAATTGGGATTGGGCCTTATTCTACAACAGGGCTCGTCAACTGGCGGCCCGCGGGCCAAATCCGGCCCACCAATCATCTTCATCCAGCCCGCGGCACCCCAATCTCCCTCCTCCTCTTTTCCTGGCTTTGCAGCGAAATTTGGTTAGATACGTGGCCGCAGTGGCGCCTGCAGCTGTACAGTTAAATACGGACTGTTCATTCCACGCGCGCTCCTCCGACTGACCTGAGAAACCGTGAATATTTCCGTGTGAATATTTCAGCAGTTATTATGTGTGTCCCGTATTTCTGTCGACTGAACCAGTGATACCATCATTCGTGAATTCTTTTGTCTTGAGTTTTTCTTTTCTTTTCTGAAACAAGCTGGATTCGTTTGGACCGCTCTGTCACTGAATCATCTGTAGTAACCACAAATAGGCTACAGAACAAATGCTTTGAACTACGCAGCACGGCCCGGTGGATAATGAAACGAAAGTTTAAAGGAGCTGCGTTTATTCCCGATCCCGGATACCATTATTAAACAGTGTTACGACATCCAGTGAGAAGCGTTTCAATTCGACACGCACCTCTCAGTTACAAACTACAAATCACTCGATGATTAAACTTGTTTTAAATCGGATGAAACAGCCTTAACATTCCCAACAAGACCGATAAGGAAAACAGGAGAAATTAATGAAGATAGAAGACTTTTAAATACCAAAATCACCACCCTCCCAGCTAACAGAATTTTGTTATAAGAACGTTCTTCAAATATTCAGAGTTGGTTCTGGGAACGTAAAAAACGTCCAGTTTTCTTGACGTTAGAGGAACGTTTTTATAAGGTATAATGTTCCTCAAATGTTCTTTCAACTTAATTTTGATCTAAAATTCATCATTCTAGGAACGTTGATTTGTAACATTCCAAGAACATAGAAATGTACAGTTTCCTTCATGTTAGTAGAATGTTATTTAAAGGTTAGTATGATGTTCCTGAAACATTCTTTCAACTTAATTTTGATGTAAAATTCAACATTGTAGGAATGTTGATTTGTAACATTCCGAGAACATAGAAATGTACAGTTTCCAGAATGTTATTTAAAGGTTAGTATTATGTTCCTGAAACTTTTTGATTTGATAATCCGGCCCTTGAATGAAACTACTTGAAGACCCCTGTTCTACAAGTTAGTCACAATTTACTTTGTGATAAATTCTTTACTTTGTGTTTGACTTTCTCCATAGCATTTTAAAGTAGTAAATTATCAATAGAATTCAAATGGATAGGAGCGGCTCGCACAAATCGTATCACACTTTTGGGGGGTCTCAAAATTAAGCAAGTTTATGCTTAAAGTCCCCCTGTAGTCAATAATTTTAGCCCTTAACATGTATAAATATTCGTTTTTGAACTTAAATGGAAATATAAGTGATGACTACACCTCGGCTCAGAAGTGCATACCTTATGCTTCAGAAGACGCAGTAGTCCAGCACGTTAGCTACATAATATCTGTCAGTTTGTTAATAAGACAACATTTGTATTGCAAACCCCTCCACATTGCTGTTGTTGTTGTTTTTGGCATATGCCTACCAACACAATGTAATTGGCATAGAAACCAATGCGGATATTCTGGAAATTATAATTATACTGGATTATATTATATATTGGAATATACATATATATAGTTCCATCTAATTGAATTCTTAGTAGTAAAAATGCAGTTATAAAAAGCAATGCATGAGACATTAAAAGCCAATTCAATTTGCCACAGAGAACCTCAAGGTCCTGTTTAAAATGACACTCTACATGACATTTGTTGCTACATTTGTGAACAGATGTATGGAACAAGAAACTTTTCTTGCATATTTCTCTCCATCACATTGTAACACTTGAAAATTCAACATATTGTAAATGGGCTTTCAATAAAAAGTCTAGGTTACACATGTATCCCTGAGAAAGGGAACAAGACGTCATGGAGTTGATGCTATTTGGACGCCATCAGCTTGACCGGTGTCTGAAGCACGTGTAAACACAGGCCAATAAATAATTGGCAGATGGAAGTCAATGAAGTCAATCACGGAGCACCCGTGAGTATAAAAGGGTGCCTGTATTGCACCTCATCAACCATGGCAATGAGGCGCAGCAACTCGTTACTTTTCTCAGGGAACCAGGGTTACATACATAACCTAGGCGTTCCCTTTCGAAGTGGAATTTCAACACTGCGTCATGGAGTTGATGCTGTGGGGATACTACGCCTTTTCAGCCTTCCTTGTGGGACAGGCGCCAATACCACAGCTCTGAGAAAAAATGCCTCACCTGCCAGCACCTTGACAAAGCCCCTAGGGAGTAGCCTATTAAAGCCTACCAAATACCCTAGAGCAAATAGGGGAGAGCAAACATGCCCTGTTTGAGCAAAGGTACTTCTCCAGGATCCATAAAAGGCTCAATTCACTGGTCTAAGTTATGGAGTGCAAAATAACAAGGGGGAATGCTACCAGGTAAACCACCTCTACTTGTCAGGTTCTTGAACTTGGGTCATATTACAGAGGCCTATAAAGCACCCTTTACGCTATACCCAACCAAAGGGGAGCAAAAGACCCTACTATAAGACCCAACAACAGTTGTGGATGGAGATAAACTAAACAGGGGAGTACAAATTGCTCACCATACTTCAGTTAACCTTACTCAATCCTAAGGAGTATCCTAAAGAGCAGCTTACCAAAGAGCGCATACAAGGCAATAAAACCTCAGTAATTAGCCACAACCTTGGGAAGAGCTACACTGTAATGAATTGCTGTAAAAAATGTATTTTATTAATACAGCATATTGCAATGCATTCCGGGGGCATGGCGGTTTGAATCAAATTTATAGAATATTGCTGTAAATTTCAAATATACAGAGGCATTGTGGGATCTTCAACGGTCGAGATTCGGGTAGCAGCAGCAAGAGGAGTGATTTACAACTGTGGTAAGTGACTTATTTCATTATTTTATTTTCATGTCTTTGGTAACTATGTATGTATCTACATTCGCAATTCATATTGGTAACCTCGGATTGACGCATCCTCCGTCCGCGGGGCGCGAAGCAGACTTGCACAGGGTTTTCCTCAGCACGGTCGCGGTAGGATCTCACACATTCCCCGGCGCTATAGCATAGCGGCTATGGGCTGAAAATGAATAATTACAAACAATTGGAATTCACGGGAACTTCGTGTTTATCAGCACACTTGGTCGTGATTATTGTATGGCGTAAATCACAGTTGTACAGGCAGACAGTTATCTGTTAACATGGGCCGAAACGAAAAAGCCTCGCAACGCGATCAGGCTCACGAAGGATGTGTCACGTAAATTGGTGCTGCTCCATGCTGTTAACGTAACCGATGTGAGATGTATTTGTGGACATTTGCTAATTTAAGGTAATGAAAACACTTTAACATCTCTGTTTGATATAAAGTTTTCCTTGTATAATGTTAGTTAATTTATTACCATACCAAAACCAAATCTTTTTTAACTTGAAATGAAATGTGCTATTTACTGATATGTGTGTTTGTTGACACTTAAACAAACTGTTCATCATGTATTGCCTTTTAGAAATACATTTTATATCTATTGAGGTCTTTAACACAATGTTTCTCAACTCTATTAGACATTTATTTTTTAGGGTGAATGTTTTAGATGTCTCTCTATTTGACGCTGGCTAACAAATTAGTTAAATAAGGTGTTTTGATTAGTGGGACATCTAAAACTTTCTGGGAGGTAGATCTTCAGGACTGGAGTTGTAATACTGCTCTACCACATGGTACAATTTCAAAAACATGATTACATGCCTCAAAAGCTAAAACTGAACAAATATGAATTGTCTGTTTCCTGACCCTTTAGGCACTTTGTAGGTATTTATCCGGAGGATAAGATGAAAGGAAAAGTGCCATCTAAAACAACAGGCCGAATCAGGTTGCGGTCAACCTACTTGTTGCCACTCTTCTGTGCAAAGTGATGGATTTTCAGTGGAATTTCTGAAATGTAAGAAATACACACACACACCGAGATCTATTTTTTCTTTTATTATATACTTTTATTATTCTATATCTGTATCTGACTGTATCTATCATCCCTCTATCTGTCACTGACTGTATCTGTCATCCCTCTATCAGTCTCTGAAAGTTTTATGTTTTGTAATATATCTAATGTATTGTCCTCTTTGTTCCTTTCAATATTTCTAGCCTCTCTTTGAATCCTGGGATGGAACATCATCTGGAGCAGAATTGTTCTTTTTTGATCGCAAGTTTGTTGGACTTGTTGTTTGGCCATAATGGTCTGTTCATGAAATGCTAAAAGTGATCTGGTTTTTAAGAAATGTTTTTATATGACCATGTTGGTCAAGTTATAGTTATAACGCAGTTTGCGTATTTCTTTGTGTGAAGGGCCATGATGGCCAATAAGTAATTTAAAAACATTTTCATGACAATTTTATGTCCATTTAAAAAATAAAATGATATTCTAAATAAAAAAATAAATTCAAAATAATACAGTTTTTATGGCATTTTTTCATGTAAATTTGAAAGTTATATATTACATTTTGACCTGTTTTTTAAGATTAAGAAGCATCAAATGTGTTTTTTTGGTGAATTAAGTTATGCATTATACAACACTTTATGCAGTTAAAATTTAAAAAAAGCTTAAGTAGTTAATAGTTTAAATTTAAAATTCAGCTGCCAATAGGGAAAATATATTGTATACTGCATTTGACATATTCTTTAAAAATAGCAAATACACACATTCAAGTAGTTTACTTTGAAAAATACAGCTTTAAAAAAACAAGAAGAAAAAGCTGTATTTTTTCACAGTAATTTTATTGATTGTGTGTATTTGCTATTTAAAGAAGTGTTAAATGCAGTATACAATATATTTTTTTGTAAAAATTCAGTATACAAAATATATAAATTACTGTAAATTTTACAGTAAAATACTGGCAGCAGGGTTGCCAGCCAGTTGCTGTAATTTTTACAGTAGTGTTTCTGTAATTTAATTTAATTTACAGAATTTTACTGTATTCTCGATTACAGTAAAATTCTGTAAATTAAATTACAGAAACACTACTGTAAAAATTACAGCAACTGGCTGGCAACCCTGCTGCCAGTATTTTACTGTAAAATTTACAGTAAATTTTTAACAGTGTACATCCCTACTCGTACCCAGGAAAGGGAGGAAAATGAGAGCAGGGTATAATGCAGTGTGCCCAGTAACTCTCATCACCCAGACTCTAAACCCCAAGGGATCCGCAGGGGAGCTTTGGCCCTATTTCAAGACCCCACAACACAGGGGGAGAGCAGCTCATACCCTGCCTTGAGTAAAGGCACTCTACCTAAGACCCGCTAGAGCCAGCACTTCGTCTTTTTCTTTTAGCACTAGACCATAGTGAGGGATGCCCCATAGGCTAACTTACTCATAGGCACTGTCAAACCAGGGCCATAGTAGAGTACCCATCTAAAGGGGAATAATATCCCTACTTCAGGACCCAACAATAGTTGGATAGGGAGCTAAATAAAATAGAGGGAACCATATTGCCCACCAAATTTTGTTCACCTTGCATGAACCCTTAAGGCTATCCCAAGGGGTGATATGTCCCTAACACTATTCAGACAGGAAAGCAAACAAGAGAAAGCAGGCTGCAGTTTGCCACTATTGAAAATAAACACGTTACGTTTTCGACACATTAGGCACAAATATTGCAGTTTCTTAAAAAAATTCTTACCGTCTCCAAACTTTTGAAAAGTAGAATACACATGCATACATACATAAATAAAAAGAATCACACCTTAAGCATTATTGAATAATTTTAGCAGTGTCTTTCCTGACGTCGTCTGACTAGTAAAAATTTACCAAGGCAATGGAAAACTACTGCTGCACAACACTGTCTTTGATAACACTGAAATGAGGACATTTTCTTATCACACAGCATAAAAACACTAATTTAAAATGATTGGCAATAAATAAATGAATGTTGCATTTGAAGGAACTAGTAAATATACAGAAGAGAAAAAGAGATAAAGTAGAACTCGGAGACACACAGGTGTTTTATTAATTCAAATCATGTTTTGTTATCACAGCGACACAAACTGACTGTTTAAACTAGAAACTGGAATACATTGTAAAATTGAGCCCTGTCAATGCGATCCTGGTGCACCTGTGACGTGCTCTTTTTCTCCAGAGTCAGAATGTACTCGGCAAACTCCCGAATGGCTCCGTGGCCGGAGGGTCTCTGACAGATGTATTTAGCTGCAATGAGATCAGCCACAGGTGCATCACATGGGATGCCGTTCAGCCTCACCTGAGACAGGATCTCTACGTCTTCAGCTTCTGAACCTGTGAGGGAAAAAACAACAGACTGCTCAATAAAAATATGATTTATTTTGCAAGTGGTTCCAGGTTTATTTATACCATTCATTTGGACATTCCTGTAATATAAATATATAAACCACTGTGAAATGCTCTATATCGAAGTATTACCTGATTTATTTCAGAAGTAAAAAGCATAGCTATACCATACAATACAAGGCAGAGTAAAATGGATTTCAATTTTTAAATATTATGTATGTTAAGAGGTCTTTTGAATATACAGGAGCTCAGGAATTGAATAAATGATTAAAAAAGAAAGACATGAACATCTTGGATGGCTTGGGGGTGAGCAAATTATCAGGAAATTTTAATTCTGAAGTGAACTAATCCTTTAAAGCTGATGGCAAGTATTTATGAACATCTTGTCATTTGACTTTTGTACATTATTTTAGTTTGTTTCACACATGAAGGACTGGTTGAGATATCAGTGATTATTAAATCTTTTTCTAAAATGGTGTCAAAATCATTACCTCTGTTCAAAACCCCTTTTTTTAAGAAAATCTTTCATGCAAACATTTAACTATTGTAACATGAACACTGAAAAAACATTTAAACGCAAACAATTTTTCCACGATTTTTAAAAAAAAATTCTGAAAGTTTTTATTTTTTACTTTTTGTATTTTCAATGTGTGATTTAAAAATAAATAAATAACTGTGAATGTCATACAAGTGCTGTACCAGATGAAAGGGGGCATTTGGGGGACTTAGAGTGAGACTATTATATTATAAAGTAGTCTATTTTATATATATATATTTTAATTTTTATTGCATAACTGTTGTATTATAAAATTAAGCCTTCATAAAAATCTTTTCCATGACTGAGAAGTAAGAAACAGGTTTGTCACCATATTTTGATAATAAACCACCTGTTCAAGGCTGTTTTCCAGTGCATTTATCATACTAAAATAGAAAATGTATCATACCAGACCAGTCTTGGCGTCAACGTCTGAACATCACATCGATGTTCAGAGGAGTCGGATTCTTACCCCCTAATTACAATCAAAGGCAGAAGTGAAAGATGTTTGAACTTTAGATGTACTTCTGCTATATAATTATATATATAAAAAAATCTGCAATTGTTTTCTTTATGGGGTTTGTGAGATGTTTTTACCTTTCTCGTTCACCTCCTCCCACCGAAACTGGTGTCTGCGTGCCACTGAAAACATGTAGTCACAACCCTGTTCGGTGATCATCTGTAGGGATCATCTGTAAGTTTGTAAATTGTTTATAATTGCTCTATATTCCAGTTCTCCCTCTTTAAGTTACACAAAAGTTTTTCACCAAAGCATTTTTATATTCTTTTTCAGTTAAAATGACAAAAACTATGGAATTCTATTTGCCTCACTAACCTTTTCACAACACACACACACACACACACACATTAGGCTATCAATATATTATGTATTATTTATGGAGGGCCAAATTACTCAAAATTAAATGATTAAATAAATATTGAAATATTTATATTAATTATATAAAACATAATTAAATTGCTAATTAAACATAAAAAAACATTAAATTAATTAATACATCTCCAAACAAATTAATAAATGTACCTTTCATTTTTCATTTTAGCATTTGTTTGCTCTCAAACAGATCAACATCAGATATTTTACTGCACCGATCTCAGCCATAGTTGTGGTGTGAAAAATGTGCTAAAACAAAGACCAAATCAAGTTTTAAAGGTTTCTAGTTTAGGCACATTTTTCATGTTCAAGTAAATATTTTTGTTTTTTTAACAACTTCAACCGCAAGAGTCAACAACACATCTTTTACTGCAACATAAACATGCAACAAATAAGATGTGAAAAAATGTGCCTAAACTAAAAAAGACCAAAGAATTGGTGTTTGAAAGTGTTGAGTGACGTGCTGATAACTGTAACCCTAAAAATGAAAGTAAAAATTAAATAACATGAGCTTGTGCTTAAATGAAAAAGCAATCCAAAAATAATGCTAAAAAGGAAACATTTATTAAATGATTTTTGTTTTATTAACAATTTAATTTTGTATATAATAATTAAAATATTTCAACATTTATTTAATGTATAAATGTATCATTTTGTTTTGAGTAATTTGACCCTCCATAATTATTTTACAGTTACTTTACATTATTATTTCAAAACTATACAATTTGTTGTATCACTGATTCCTGAGAGAAGGGACAAAACATGTTTTAGAAGTTAGTTTTTATTATTTAATAATACATTATTTTTAAACTGATATATTTGTAGACAAAGGTCTCAGCTAATGAACCATGTAAGGGAACAGGTTTTTCTTCAAATGTTTTTTTTTTTTTTTCTTTTCTAAAAATGTACATTTATTCACTTCAGAACTTAATTTGTGTCATCTCTGTCAGAGGCATTAAAAAGCATGACATTTTAATTTGATCTATCCAACAACAGTGTAAAGTCTTCAATCATGTAATAATTTTATTAATTATGTAATAAAAGTGAACAAAATAAATTCTCTAATTTTTTTTTTTTTGTGTTAGTGTTATGATGAATCCATTTCCTAAATTCCTTAATTCTCTAACCTCCTTTTTAATATTAAACATACTATAACCATTGGTCTTAGGTAAATCAGACATGATATCAGTTCCGTTCCGTTGATGTTTTAATATTTTAACACAATGAATTGAAAAAAGCATAAGACATTTCTTTCAAAATTAACTGATGGAGTTAACAAATACTGATGGTGACAAATACTGACGGTGACAAATACTAACGGTGTTGACAAATACTGACGGTGACAAATACTAACGGTGTTGACAAATACTGACGTGACAAATACTAACAGTGTCGACAAATAATGATGGAGTTGACAAATACTGACGGAGTTGACAAATTCTGACGGTGACAAATACTGATGGAGTTGAAAAATACTGACGGTGTTCACAAATACTGACGTTGACAAATACTGAAGTGTTGACAAGTACTGACAGAGTTGACAAATACTGACGGTGTTGACAAATACTGACGAAGTTGACGAATACTGACGGTGTTGACAAATACTGACGTGACAAATACTAACAGTGTTGACAAATAATGATGGAGTTGACAAATACTGACGGTGACAAATACTGATGGAGTTGACAAATACTGACGTGTTGACAAGTACTGACAGAGTTGACAAATACTGACGGTGACAAATACTGACGGTGTTGACAAATACTGACGGAGTTGACGAATACTGACGGTGTTGACGAATACGGACGGAGTTGACAAATACTGAGGGAGTTGACAAAGGTCCAGCTGCGGCCAAATATACAATATATGTAAATAGAATCATGAAACAACATTAGAAGAATTCCCCATATGCAAAAAACATATTAAATCACATTATATAGACTTTTTGAGAGCACTTGTCAACCATCAGACATAAAACATGACAGAGTTGATGTCTGACAGAGAGAGAGAGAATTTTTTTCCACCTGTTGTACAGTGAAGCAATTTTGTTTTCTTTCTCAGTTGTAGCTGCCTTAATAAACACATCAAAAATGTTGAGATTTATCCCACAACTATTTACAGAAACGTATATACAGGGATGACTATAAAACATTACAGTACCATTAAGTTATTTGAACTTATTTCTTCTCTTTAACTCAACTTGTCATGACAAGGAGGATCCTGAAGGAGTTGATGCAAAGTGAGGACACAACTTTGATAGGCATTTTTTAATGGAAAATATAATGCAAGACTTACTTTTTGTATTGTTTGATATATTACAGATCTCTGCCTTTTAATTATAGATGTATATGTTTTTGAATTTGTTGCATTTTTTAAACACTTTGTTTGGCAATTTTACATTGTGACCACATGCTGAGGACAGGCTAAATTACATGTATTTTCCAAGTATAGAGCATGTATTTAAATAATACTAACAAAATGGTTTAAAAATAAAAGCAATGCATGTCCTGAGCATCCTTTCCTTTAGATGTGACTTTTTTATTTATTTTTAGTTTATTTATTTTTAACATAAAGAGGGCTTTTGTGTGTATTTAGACATATTTTGTCCCTTATCTCAAGAATCAGTGTTTTTTTTTTTTTTTATTTATTTTAAATTATCTAAAAAATATTTATTATTAGTGGTGCTTGTGAAGTAAAGCATTACTATTACTATTACTATATTACATACTTTTTCTTCTATACAAAATTCAGCACCTAACTCATCCTGCACCGTTTGTCTGCACCATGAATGAATGAAAAAATCCCATCAACTTGGTTTGCATGTTCAAAACATTTACAGTCCCCTATGCATGCACAAATGACATATATTTTTTCACACATACATATTTTTATTTTTAAATGATTTAACAATATTTATTATTATAAAAAATTTTCTCACCTATACATTTTTATATATCTTGCCCCTCTTTTAATATTTTATATTTTGTGCTATAACAACTATACTAAATTAGCAATGTTTCTATTTATTTCCTATAATAACACATTGGCTGAGGCGTCATCATCCAGCACTTCCTAAACTTGTATCTAAATCAAAACCTGATTGGGATGATTGAACATTGATGATGAACACCTGCTGTTAACAAGCAGAATCACAGAAGAAAAGAGAAACTGACTGTAGCGAATTAACTCAAAAGGGGAATATTAATAATTATCCATAACTGATTATAATTATTAATTATGGTCAATTATGAATATTTGAATCAGTTAATCAGATTAACTTGATGTAGCTACATTAAAATTACAATCCATAAATCAGTTCATCATGTATGATACTTGCAAAATGCCTTTACTCTGTTGAGGAGCATCGGGTCTGCAGGCTGAGGAGAAATCCTTGATGGTTTGGTCCGAAGTTGTAATCAATATCTTCTGCATTGGATGAAGAAATATGAAACAATTTAAGTTGTTAATTTGACTCTTGTAGTAGGAAAGATGAGCACATGGCTGGGGTGCAGGTTTAGGACTACAGGCCTTGCAGGCCCACAGGCCTTGGCCTGAAGAGGCCTGCAGCAAAGGGGGTCTCTTCAGGCCATCCAAAAGAAGCAAGAGACAGAGGCGGAGTTGTGCGTCTCCTCTTAAGGTCTGGGAGGAGCCACACCTCTTCGAGTGGACCTGACCAATGAGCAAAGTGGAATGTCTGTAGTGGGAACTTCCTTTTTGGGGGAGTTTATGGCTTGTCTTTCAGCGTGATTAAATTGGCTGAGTTGTTTTGAAGAAACTATTAAAGATTCTTGTAATACTGATATGTTGCACAGGAATCAATATATCATATACACAATCTTTTAAATCTTCAAAATACAAACTCGTAGACACCAAACTTGGTATAGGTTGGTTTACGTTAACCATTGGTCCTTATCATAAAATATTACATAAAATAGATATCATGCACACAACAGTTATGACATTTAACAGTTATAATAATGTCATAGGATGCATGTTCATTTATAGATCTGTTCATCTATAAATTAATGAAGGAATGTCTATTTTGAGGACTATGTGTCTCTTTATCTCTGCTCTTCCATGTGGCAACCCAGATACTTTGGCGCAATAAAACTTGTAACTGAGGCCCCCTGTACAGACTAATCTTCTCGGGGGATGGGGGACAGACTCCAAAGTGAGTTTTAAACAATTATTTGTTAAATATACAAATGATTGTGTCTGATTTGTCTCAGTCGTTACATGACTTCAGCCAAAACCATTTAATTGAAATCTCAAGATCTGATTAAAAGATCTGATTCACTTATTACCAACCTTGACTTTATTTCTGTAACATGTCTAAAGAAGTTCTTATTGAGAATTAACAGAGGTTTAGATGTTGGTGTTTTTTGGTCAAAAAATTATGCCACCATTGTGGTGGTCATGGTTTGTTTTAGTTGGGCTCTTGACCCTTATTTGTGTTTGAACAATTGCAATAGTGTTTCACAGCAAACACTTGTACATTGTTAAATCAAAAGACTGAAAGAGCAGATCAGCTTGAATCTTCTGCTTGAAAGCAATTTCAAATGAACATCACAAAGAAGTCTCTTTCTCTTTCTCTTTGGTTTCTTGATTGAGATTTGGTTATTACAAAATTGCCAAAAAAAAAATCCATTAAATAAATGCCACCGTAATGCTTCAGTGCTAAAAATGAACAACTATTACTGCTCAGGCTTATACATGAAAACATAGCATACAATCCTCAACAGTGGTGACAATAATTATTCATACTGCAGTACATGATGGGAGTTTTGTCCTATGGTGATACCCAGCATGCATAGCGGCGTGAAGGGTTTTTTTTTTATCACCATTGTTGAGATTCATATGCTGATTCTTGATGTCTGTGTGTGTCTAAATGATGCAGTAATTCAAAAAAATTTTATGTTCTACATGGTTTTAAAATTATTCAATATATTATTATTCAATAATGTTACACAGAGTTGGTAATGCAAAACCAAAATGTATAAATGACAAAACATATGATTAGTTGCTTTGGATGCAACCAGGCAATCTCACAATGACTATATCACATAAAAGCAGCTAATATCTGCTCACTATAAAGCACTGACTTCACTGCTTTACAACATATGCATTGTTGCAGAGAAAAATCCAGTATAAAAAGCCAAGGGTCAAGAGCCCAACTTAAGCAAACGCTGATCTCCATGATGGTATTTTCTTTTCTTTTCTTTTCTTGACCAATAAAACATCTAAACATCTGTTAATTCTCAATTCTGTAGACGTTTGAAAATAAAGTAAATCTGGTTAGTAATATGTGAAGCTGGTAATGCCGTGTGTGGAGTTGTTCAATCAGATCTTCAGTGATTTAACAATTTTTATCTTCAGTTGATTTCATCTAAGGCTGTGACTGAAGTCAGTTGTAGTTCTTTGTGTTTCTCTTTTCTTCAGTGATTTTGGTGTTCATCATTAATGCTCAATCATCACTTAATTAATTGCTCAATTATCTCATTAACTTTAACTCTGCTTCAGTGTTATTTTAACACTGTTTAGAGAGTGTACTCAAATGTACTCTGAGCAGAGTTGATTCAACTCTGGGGATTTTGCGGTGTATATGTCAGAAAGTTAGATTATTTGCGAGGCATAAAATGAGACATGATGAAGGTCTGTCTCACCAGGTCTCAGTTGTAAGTACTTGTACTTTTACTTGAGTACAGTTTTTGGATACTCTACCTACCTCTGGAGGGAACAGAGAAGAGGATGCGGATTGGACAAACCTTTATGAGAATAATTTTATTTATTCATTAGATCATTAGTTTGATAGATTTAAAAGCATGTGTTTAATGATCAGAGGTGTTTTACAGGGCATCCTCGGCTACCGATGTGAGCAACCGGTGCTACTTTTAAGTCTCTCGTATCCCTCCGCGATCTCTGACTTCTTTAGTTTAGGTTTAAACAAATTCAGATATTGCTGCGTCCCAGTTCGCCTACTTATACTACATTCTAAAGTTTTTGTGAAGAAAAAGTACATACTTTTGAGTGTGTAGCAGAAGAGTATGCTTTGGGACATACTACCTCATCATAATTGCGTCTTTAACGGATGTTCTGTCGCTTAGTTACCAACCTGAAACCATTTAAACTGCCCTGTCAATCATCTTGTCACAGTTAAAATCCTTCACATTCAATTAAATTTAATTTCGTACCGTTTCGGAGAGAAATGTAGTCGCACGTTGTTCTGCCAGTCATGGGTCTTTCATGTGGAGAACTCTCCTCATCTTTGCATAATGATGCATTTAAAAATGACCGAACGCATCTTGCAGATGAAATATAATGTGGATAACATTTAATAAATATCTTTTCATCAGGTTAGATACTGATTATTAATCACTCAAACCCCTTTATCTTAACCGCTCTGCTTAACTGTCGGTCTCGCACCAGTCTTTGGTTTAAACCAGAAACTTGGCCTACAGCCTACCTTAAAACATGTTTTGTGTTTTAAAACATGAAACATAAAACTCTTGACATGGGAGATGTATAGAAGCTGAAGTCAAGTCAAGTCAAGTCACCTTTATTTATATAACGCTTTTTACAATGCAGATTGTGTCAAAGCAGCTTTACATTGATAACTGGTATATAATTTTGGCTGCACAGCAGCTCTTAAAGAACAGTGTCAATGTCGGCAGATCAAAGCACTGTTGAATATCAAATGTCAAGTGTCCCCAACTAAGCAAGCCAAAGGCGACAGCGGCAAGGAACCCAAACTCCAACAGGTGACATCAGATGGCAAACAGGTGGCAAATAGACTTCTGTGTTAAAATGGAGAAAAAAACCTTGGGAGAAACCAGGCTTAGTCGGGGGACCAGTTCTCCTCTGGCGAACAGTGCTTTGTTACGATTCAGGTTGCTATCATATGTCCGATAGGATCACAACATTCAAAGTATTTATTCCAGTTCAGTCCAGTTGAGGATCGTATTCATCACACCGGTATGGACGGTTTGTTGAGGAGCTGTGGCACTGGCTGTTGTGTCGATGAGGCCTTCACAATGGATGATCTAGACTCAATCTCTGCTGATACTTCAGGGCTGTGTTGTGGTCGTGTCAAGGCGCCGGTCCTCGGTCTCACCTGGATACGGCCCGGATCTGGTTGACTACTGTAAGGAACCCCCCATCGGCCCAAAAACGGAATCCGATGGCCTGGGCGAAGGTTAACGCATGTATGCCTTTTCAGCTCCTCTGTGAAGTTCACTTAATTTCACTCGTTTAATCTGACTCCAATTTCAAATGATTTTTACTCTTAAGTCGTGTTTCCAATTAGAAGTTAATCATTGGTTATGCATTAATTTAGATATTTGATTATTCTGAGTATCCTTACTTTCAATTATTCGTTCACTGCAGTCCCGGTATCGCTTTAGAAAAGTCACTTCGGCCGATTGAGTGCTTTCTCGGACACAAACTCGTCAGTTCTGACCTTAAACATTGGATGCAGGGTAAATATCTACCTTTAAGTCGGTCGCGCTCTGCTTACTCGTAACAAAAAGCATAGTTTTTATATATTTACGAAAACTGCAACTTATTTAAGGCAGCGATAGTCAGAAATCGAAATGGACTTAATTGATGTGCCCTATGCTCCATCTATTAAACCTTCCGTATGATCTATCCTGAACACAGATTTGCGGTAATACCTTCGCTTTAATCTACTAGAAATAATGAATTAAGAATAATGCAGAATAAACCAAAAATAATATTTATTTGTCAAGTAAAAATGTATCATGCCAATTACATAAGTGGACAATTAGAAGCCAATTCAGAAATAATACATGCATAACATCAATTGCTCAAAGAGTAAGAAATGCACATACACACAGTGGTGGATTAGTGTTTTTAAGACACTTCTCCATCACTGTATGGGGGTTTCTGGTTCCAGAAGATCCCCCATGACTGCTTTGCACTTTACCTTATATACCCAGACCAGAACAAAAGGATTGTAAATATTTACTACACCAACACCTGTTTTGGGGGAAGAGGAGTGGGTTATCAGATCTCTTGAAGAGACAAAAGGAGGACAGAATTCTCCTTAGTTTTCAAACTTCCTCATAACATAAGTGACTGCTGTGAAACTGAGACCATTTTACCAATCGCACTGAGACATTTAAAATGATACCAAACATGAAAGGGGAAAAACAATAGATACACAAGTTACATTATACATCTTGAAGAACTTTCAGTGACTTGAGTTAGGGGGAAGGGAAGGAGGGTGTGTGTGTGGGGGGGGGTTGCATCCTGTAGATGTTGTGAGGGCAAGGTGTTGTCCTATGCTATTTCTTTAGATCTTCTCTCCAGATGAGTTTTAGTGCTTTATTGCAGGGCACTTGATCTCAGTTTTGTCTTAGCAGGAAAATCAAGTCTTACACTACGGTAAACCTCGGGATAAACAGAGAGACTAATATTAGCGTAGATGCCATTCTTCTTCTGATGTAACGAGTACATCTGGTGTTATAGGAAGTGTTCCCGGTTCCGGCTGACCTAATTTATGCAGCCTAATAATCCTTTAACGGATTTGAAAATATAAATTGATAATGTGTTATGTGTATGCCAGGTTAAAGAGATGCGTTTTTAGTCTAGATTTAAACTGACAGAGTGTGTCTGCTTCCCGAACAATGCTAGGAAGATTGTTCCAGAGTTTAGGTGCCAGATAGGAGAAGGATCTACTGCCTGCGGTTGATTTTGATATTCTAGGTATTATCAGCTGGCCTGAATTCTGAGATCGCAATAGACGTGAAGGACTATAATGCTTTAAGAGCTCGCTCAGGTACTGGGGAGCTAAACCATTTAGTGCTTTGTAAGTACTTAGCAAGATTTTAAAATCTATACGATGTTTAACAGGAAGCCAATGCAGTGTTGACAGAACTGGGCTAATATGGTCATACTTCCTAGTTCTAGTAAGAACTCTAGCTGCTGCATTTTGTACGAGCTGTAGTTTATTTATCAGGCGAGCGGAACAGCCACCCAGTAGAGCATTACAGTAATCTAGCCTTGAGGTCATGAACGCATGAACTAACTGTTCTGCATTTTTCATTGAGAGCATATGTCGTAGTTTAGATATATTTTTAAGATGGAAGAATGCGGTTTTACAGATGCTAGTAACATGGCCTTCAAATGAAAGATTGGTATCAAAGAGCACACCCAGGTTCCTAACTGACGACGAAGACTTAACAGAGCAGCCATCAAGTGTTAGACAGTATTCTAGGTTATTACGTGAAGAAGTTTTTGGTCCAAAAATTAGAATCTCTGTTTTTTCTGAATTTAGAAGTAGGAAATTACTGGTCATCCAATTTTTTATATCAGCTATGCATTCTGTTAATTTTGTGAATTGGTAAGTTTCGTCAGGGCGCGAAGAAATATAGAGCTGAGTATCATCAGCGTAACAGTGAAAACTAACACCATGCTTCCTAATGATATCTCCCAAGGGTAGCATGTACAGAGTGAAAAGCAACGGTCCTAGTACTGAGCCTTGCAGTACTCCATATTGAACCTGTGATCGATATGACCTCTCTTCGTTTACTACTGCAAACTGATAACGGTCAGATAAGTATGATTTGAACCATGACAATGCAGTTCCACTAATGCCAACATAATTTTCGAGTCTATTTAAAAGAATGTTGTGATCGATAGTGTCAAATGCAGCACTAAGATCCAGTAACACTAATAGAGAGATACAACCACGATCTGATGATAAGAGCAAATCATTAGTAACTCTAATGAGAGCAGTCTCAGTACTATGGTACGGTCTAAAACCTGACTGGAAATCCTCACAGATACTATTTCTGTCTAAAAAGGAACATAGTTGTGATGATACTGCCTTTTCTAGTATTTTTGACAGAAAAGTGAGATTTGAGATCGGCCTGTAATTGACTAATTCTCTAGGATCAAGTTGTGGTTTTTTAATAAGAGGTTTAATAATAGCCAGCTTAAAACTTTTTGGTACGTATCCTAGTGATAAAGATGAATTGATGATATTAAGAAGAGGATCTATGATAGTTTAGTCGGTATAGGGTCTAACATACATGTTGTTGATTTTGATGATTTAATAAGTTTAGACAATTCTTCCTTTCCTAAAGCAGTAAATGAATTTAATTTTTCCTCAGGGACACTACAATGCACTGTCTGACGCGATACTGTAGTAGACGGTTGCATGGTTATAATTTTTTCTCTAATATTATCAATCTTATAAGTAAAGAAGTTCATAAAGTCATTACTGCTGTGCTCTTTGGAAACATCAGAAGTTGAAGCTTTATTTCTTGTTAATTTAGCCACTGTATCAAATAAATACCTAGGGTTGTGCTTATTTTCTTCTAAAAGTTTTGAAAAATAGGCAGATCTAGCAGTTTTTAAGGCCTTTCTGTACTCAATCATTCTCTCTCTCCACGAAATGCGAAAAACTTCTAGTTTTGTTTTCTTCCAGCTGCGCTCCATTTTTCTGGCTGCTACCTTTAGGGCCCGAGTGTGCTCATCGTACCACGGCGTTGGATTAATTTCCTTAATCTTTTTTAAACGCAAAGGAGCAACCGAGTCTAATGTGCTGGAAAAGACAGAGGCAATAGTTTCTGTTTCAACATCGAGGTCTTCTAAGCTATCTGGTATGCTAAGGCGATGAAACTGATCAGGAAGATTATTTAGAAAGCGATCTTTAGTGGTAGAAGTGATGCCATACCATATTTATGGCAGGGAGGCAGTTTAGCTGCCTTGACTAAATGTAGTATACATGAGACTAAATAATGATCTGAGATGTCGTCACTCTGCTGCAGAATTTCAACGGCATCAATATCGATTCCATGTGACAATATTAGATCTAAAGTATGATTACGACAATGAGTGGGTCCTGACACGTGTTGTCTAACACCAATAGAGTTTAGAATGTCTGTAAATGCCAATCCCAATGAGTCTTTTTTATTATCTACATGGATATTAAAATCACCAACAACAAGGACTTTATCTGCAGTTAGTACTAACTCTGAAAGAAAAGCAGCAAATTCTTTGATAAAGTCTGTATGGTGCCCTGGTGGCCTGTATACAGTAGCCAGCACAAATGTCAACTTACATAATGTTACGTAGAGCACCATCACTTCGAAGGAATTATATTTGGAAGACTTTTGACTAATACTGTAAATATTACTATAAATTACAGCAACACCTCCCCCTTTGCCTTTCTGACGAGGATTGTGTCGATAATCATAACCTTGCGGGCTAGACTCATTTAAAGTAATGTAATCATCTGGTTTTAGCCAAGTTTCTGTCAAACACAGCACATCTAGATTATTGTCTGTGATAATATAATTTACAATAAGTGCTTTTGAAGAAAGGGATCTAATATTTAACAACCCAAGCTTTATCATTTGTTTATCATTTTTATCTCTATTTTTTATTTGTTGAACATCAATTAAATTTTTACCATTGAATGGGTTTGGAAGTTTTTTATTTTTACTAATTCGGGGTACAGACACAGTCTCTATGTGATAATATCTAGGTGTAAGAGTTTCTATGTGTTGGGAATTATCTGACTTCTGTAACGTGAGGCAGCTAGCAGACGGTCGGTTTAGCCAGTCTGTCTGCTTCCTGACCTGGACCCCAGTTTGTCATGTTTTAGTTCTAAGACTATGTGCCATATTACTAGAGAGAAGAGCAGCACCATCCCAGGAGGGATGAATACCATCTCTTTTCAACAGGTCAGGTCTGCCCCAAAAACTTTTCCAATTGTCTATGAAACCTATATTATTCTGCGGACACCACTTAGACAGCCAGCCATTGAGTGATGATAATCTGCTAACTATCTCATCACTCCGATGAACAGGAAGAGGGCCAGAGCAAATGACTTCTTCTGACATTGTACTTGCGAGTTCACACACCTCTTTAATGTTAATTTTAGTGATCTCCGACTGCCGAAGTCGAACATCATTAGTGCCGACGTGAATAACAATTTTAGTGTATTTACGATTAGCATTAGCCAGCACTTTTAAATTTGCTTTGATGTCAGGTGCTCTGGCTCCCGGCAAACATGTGACTATGGTGGCTGGTGTCTCTATTTTCACGTTCCGTGTAATAGAATCGCCAATAACTAGGGCACTTTCAACAGGATTCTCAGTGGGTGCGTCACTGAGTGGGGAGAACCTGTTTGAGGCATGGAGGTTGGTTTATATTGGCTAGCAGTCTTTGGAGTATCATCACTAGCAGATGCCAAGACACTCCCTAGCAACCAAACAAAGTACTCTAGCAACCGTTTAGCAAGTCCTATGTCTCTGCATCAGAGCATCGTACAGACATGGCAGTTGGCTCTTTTGACTCATGCTAGCAAACTGGACTTCCAACATGCCACACATGTTAGCGGTGAATAGCTACATGCTAATAGTGATTAGCTAAGTGTTAAATTGGGCTAAGAACATGCTAAGAACTCTATAAAAACACCATCTGTGACAACTACCAACCACCTAGTAACATCATAGCAACCACCCAGGTTACCATAGCAACTGCCTAGCAACCACCCATAACACCCTAGCAACCACCTAGCAACACCTTAGCAACTGCCCCAAGTACCTTACCAACTGCCTAGCAACACCCTAGCAACCACCCAGGTTACCATGGCAACCGCATAGCAACCACCCAGAACACCCTAGCAACCGCCTAGCAACACCTTAGCAACCACCCCAAGTACCTTAGCAACTGCCTAGCAACCACCCAGGTTACCATAGCAACCGCCAAGCAACACCTTAGCAAATGCCCTAAGTACCTTACCAACTGCCTAGCAACACCCTAGCAACCACCCAGGTTACCATGGCAACCGCATAGTAACCACCCAGAACACCCTAGCAACCGCCTAGCAACACCTTAGCAACCACCCCAAGTACCTAAGCAACTGCCTAGCAACGACCCAGGTTACCATAGCAACCGCATAGCAACCACCCAGTACAGCCTAGCAACCGCCTAGCAACACCTTAGCAACCACCCCAAGTACCTTAGCAACTGCCTAGCAGCCGCCTAGCAACCACCCAGTACACCCTAGCAACCGCCTAGTAACACCTTAGCAACCACCCCAAGTACCTTAGCAGCTGCCTAGCTACCGCCTAGCAACCACTCAGGTTACCTTAGCAACCGCCTAGCAACCACCCAGAACACCTTAGCAATTGCCTAGAAACACCCTAGCAACCGAGTGCCGAGTTTTGCCACTGCAAGCACCATTCACATTTTCTTCAGGAAATGTACATTCTAGTTAATGGTGCTTGCCAAAGGCAAAGCATCATTATTGTTCTCCTGCATACTTATTATTATTATTATTATTAATGGTGCTTGCCAAAGGCAAAGCATCATTATTGTTCTCCTGCATACTTATTATTATTCTGCTTCTTCTTCTTCTTCTGGACAAAACTTCGGCGCGTAACTTGTCCCACAGTTTTTGTCCTAGACCCATGAATGAGGTGTCAAATCGACCGGCTCATTGAGGAGAGGATTCACATTTACTTCAGGAAATGTACATTCTAGTTATTAATGGTGCTTGCCAAAGGCAAAGCATCATTATTGTTCTCCTGCATACTTATTAATGGTGCTTGCCAAAGGCAAAGCATCATTATTGTTCTCCTGCATACTTATTATTATTCTGCTTCTTCTTCTTCTTCTTCTTCTGGACAAAACTTCGGCGCGTAACTTGTCCCTTCAGCGCATAAGCTTTGACATGTCATAGCTCCTAACAAGAATTTCATAGAAACATGTGGGTTACCACGCTTGAAGAGGCTGACAGTCTCTGTCAGACCATATCTCAAAATGGGGTGTAAGTTGTACCCCTGGGGCGCAATAGCTGCCCAAAGTTGCCCCATAGACATACTATGGTGAAGCCGTGCCCATGAACCAGGAAGTGAAGTGTTTTTCCTACTATGGTAAATTACATAGGGATTTTGTATTGAATGTAACTCTGGATCACAATGTCATAGAGACAAGGGGGTGGGCTCATTTCACTCAGGCAACCAATCAGTCTCTCAGGATCATTGTGAAGCTATCAAGCCACGCCCTAGCAACCATTTAGAGCACCATAGCAACAAGTTCCATAGACTTCAATTGAAAAAGGTCAAAGGGATATCTTTGGATAGAAGTGTCATAGAAACATGAGGGAGGGTTTGTTTGACTCGGGGCAGCAAACGGTCAATCACGAATCTCCTTCAACACTTCATAGCCATGCCCTAGCAACCATTTAGAGCACCCTAGCAACCCAAAGCATAGAGGGATATCTTCAAATCTGAATATCATAGAGGCATGGGGGTTGGTTTATATCATTCATACTGGCAAGCAGCCTTTGGAGTATCATCATTGGCAGCTGGCAAGCCACTCCCTAGCAACCAAACAGAGTACCCTAGCAACTATTTTGCAAGACCTATATCTCTGCATCAGAACATCATAGAGGCATGGGGGTTGGTTTATATTGGCTAGCAGTCTTTGGAGTATCATCACTGGCAGATGCCAAGCCACTCCTTAGCAACCAAACAAAGTACCCTAGCAACCGTTTAGCAATGCTATATATCTCTGCATCAGAGCATCGTAGAGACATGGCAGTTGGCTCTTTTGACTCATGGTAGCAAACTGGACTTCCAACATGCTACACATGCTAGCGGTGATTAGCTACATGCTAATAGTGATTAGCTAAGTGTTAAATTGGGCTAAGAACATGCTAAGAACTCTATAAAAACACCATAGTAACCATCTATGACAACTACCAACCACCTAGTAACATCATAGCAACCACCCAGGTTACCATTGCAACTGCCTATATTCTTCTCACCGAAAATTTGAACACTATCTTCTCCTAGAGCTTTAAAGCTACAACCACCAAACTCGGCTCAGACCTTCAGAATGTTCTGACTCGGGTTGCTATATGTTTTCTAACTTATCAGAATTACGGTTCTCCTAAAAATGATGATCAAAACTCGGAAAAATCCCATTGACTTTCATTGACGGAATGTTCAAATGAGCCAAGACATCAGACTCCATTAGCTGCCATTCTATGTACTATTTCTAATCCATTGAGACTCATTCAAACTCATAAACCAATTGAATCTATCTATCTATCTATGATCTATCCATTTCTATCTATCTATGATCTGTCCATATCTATCTATCTGTCTATGATCTATTCATTTCTATCTATCTATCAAACTAAATCTATATATCAAACTAAATCTATCATCTATCTATCAAACTAAATCTATCTACCAAACTAAAACTATCTATCTATCTATCTCATAGTAACTTCCTAGAACAACCTAGCAACCACACAAATCACCCTGGCAACATCCTAGCAACCAATCCGAGTATCCTAGCAACTGCACAGCAACAGCATCTAACTATCTAACTAATATCTACCTAACTAACTAACTAACTAACTAACTAACTATCTATCTATCTATCTATCTAATTAACTATCTAATTAATATCTATCTAACTATCTAATATCTATCTAACTATCTAACTATATATCTATCCACACACACTCACACACTCACTCTCACATACTCACACACACTAGCTAGCTTTTAAACTACTAAACTAAAACTTAAACTAATTCAAACTGAAAAGCTTCAAACTTCAAGCTTTTAAAACTACTCCAAACTTTCTGGCTAGGCATTTTCAAGCCAACTTAAAGTTTGTCTATGAACTTTACTCATCTAGTTTCCCTGTACTGTTGTGTAAGGTAACTACTAATAATTGTAATTTATTTTAGAGTGCATTTGTTACAATAGGCCTACATGGATATTACTGTCATATGAATAATTATATAGGCCTAAAACATTATTATATTAATATTTTATTGTAATAATTGTTTGGCATCCTAAAACACAATGTAGACTGAGACTCTATATCACAACTAAAAAGATGTTTGAACCCTCTTTCATGTCCAGGTACAATGCTGTTTCTTTGGTCAATTTGCACACTGTACATGGGTTGAAGCTCTTAATTCTGAGCTTCCAAAGTGCACCAGATTGATGCATTTAACCTTAATATGTATGTAAATATGTAAAAAATGTTCTTACGCCCCCAGTCCCCCTAGAAGAGGTACACCCAACATAGTTTTACAAATTCCAGTGTGAAATTATGTACATTTTATGACCTTTACTCAAGAATACTACAACAAAGCTCCTTTCATGTCAGTAAAGCTGTTAACAGAAAATTAGCTAAATGGTCTTTGTATTTTGCCAACAAACTACAATCGAAACCGTGAAAGGGCTTTGTGCCTTTATAAAACAACAAAAGACAGTGATTAAGTAGTCTGTCTGTGCTGCGTGTTTTAAATAGAAGTGTGCGCTTTTCTCACGCGATCAGCTGGTGATGAAAATAAAAGCTCTAGGATTTATGTTAGAAATGAGTACAGAAGTATTGTAATTAAGTTGGCTTGAAAAAGCCAACTTACTGATCTACTATTTAAGCTTCTTCTTTTTCTTCTTCTTCTTAGACTAAATTTCTAAATGCTACTCCTCCTAGACTGTTCAAGCTACAACCACCAAACTCGGACTAGACCTTCAGACTGTTCTGACTAGAGTTGCAATATCATTTCAGACTGATCAGACTTACGGATTTCCTAAAAATGCTGATCAAAACTTGGAAAAATCCCATTGACTTTCATTGACGGAATGTTCAAATGAGCCAAGACTGTTCAAACTCAAACTATCAAAATTCAAATTTTGACAGTTGGAGAGGCTCATCAGACTCCATTAGCTGCCATTCTATGTACTATTTCTAAACCATTGAGACTCATTTAAACTTCCATTCAAATATTTCTAATCTATCTATCTATCAAACTAAATCAATCAATCTATTTGTGTCTTTCTAATCTATCTATCTATCTATCTATCTATCTATCTATCTATCAAAACTACTAAACTAAAACAAACTATTTTAAACTCATAGCAACCACTCAGAACAACCTAGCAACCGCATAGCAACCACCCAGAACACAATGGCAACCGCCTAGCAACCACACAAATCACCCTGGCAATAATAGTGATTAGCTAAGTGTTAAATTGGGCTAAGAACATACTAAAACTCTATGAAAACTCTATAGTAATCATCTGTGACCACTTCCAACCACCTAGTAACACCATAGCAACCACCCAGGTTACCATAGCAACCACCCAGAACACCCTAGCAACCGCCTAGCAACACCCTAGCAAACACCCCAAGTACCTTAGCAACTGCATAGCAACTCCCTAGCAACCACCTAGTTTACTATAACAACACCTTAGCAACCACCCTAAGTAGTTGCTAAGGTACTTGGGGTGGTTGCTAAGGTGTTGCTAGGCGGTTGCTAGGGTGTTCTGGGTGGTTGCTAGGCGGTTGCTATGGTAACCAGGGTGGTTGCTAGGCAGTTGCTAAGGTACTTGGGGTGGTTGCTAAGGTGTTGCTAGGCGGTTGCTAGGGTGTACTAGGTGGTTGCTAGCCGGTTGCTATGGTAACCTGGGTGGTTGCTAGGCAATTGCTAAGGTACTTGGGGTGATTGCTAAGGTGTTGCTAAGCGGTTGCTGGGGTGTTCTGGGTGGTTGCTAGGCGGTTGCTATGCAGTTGCTATGGTCACCTGGGTGGTTGCTAAGCGGTTGCTAGGCAGTTGCTTAGGTACTTGGAGTGGTTGCCAAGGTGTTGCTAGGCGGTTGCTAGGGTGTTCTGGGTGGTTGCTATGCGGTTGCTATGGTAACCTGGGTGGTTGCTAGGGTGTTGCTAGGCCGTTTGTAAGGTGCTTGGGGCAGTTGCTAAGGTGTTGCTAGGCGGTTGCTAGGGTGTTCTGGGTGGTTGCTATGCGGTTGCTATGGTAACCTGGGTGGTTGCTAGAGTGTTGCTAGGCCGTTGGTAAGGTACTTGGGGCAGTTGCTAAGGTGTTGCTAGGGTGTTCTGGGTGGTTGCTAGGGTGTTGCTAGGCCGTTGGTAAGGTACTTGGGGCAGTTGCTAAGGTGTTGCTAGGTAGTTGCTAGGGTGTTGCTAGGCAGTTGCTAGGGTGTTCTGGGTGGTTGCTATACGGTTGCTTTGGTAACCTGGGTGGTTGCTAGGGTGTTGCTAGGCCGTTGGTAAGGTACTTGGGGCAGTTGCTAAGGTGTTGCTAGGTGGTTGCTATGGTAACCTGGGTGGATGCTAGGGTGTTGCTATGCAGTTGCTAAGGTACTCGGTGGTTGCTAAGGTTTTGCTATGCAGTTGCTAAGATATTCTAGGTGGTTGCTAAGGTGTTGCTAGGGTACTCGGGTAGGTTGCTAAGGTGTTGCTAGGGTACTCGGGTTGGTTGCTAAGGTGTTGCTATGCGGTTGCTAAGGTATTCTAGGTGGTCGCTAGGGTGTTGCTATGCGGTTGCTAGGGTACTAGGGGTGGTTGCTAAGGTGTTGCTTTGCGGTTGCTAGGGTACTAGGGGTGGTTGCTAAGGTGTTGCTATGCGGTTGCTAGGGTACTAGGGGTGGTTGCTAGGGTGTTGCTATGCGGTTGCTAGGGTACTCTAGGTGGTTGCTAAGGTGTTGCTATGCGGTTGCTAGGGTAATCGGGTTGGTTGCTGGGATGTTGCCAGGGTGATTTGTGTGGTTGCTAGGCGGTTGCCATGATGGTTTGGTTGATATGTGGTTGCTAAGTTGTTCTGGGTGGTTGCTATGAGATAGATAGATTTAGTTTGATAGATAGATAGATTTAGTTTGATAGATAGATTTAGTCTGATAGATAGATAGATAGATGATAGATAGATAGATGAGAAGTGATAGATGAGAAGAGAGATAGATGAAAAGTGATAGAGAGATAGAGAGACAGATTTAGTTTGATAGATTTAGTTTGACAGATAGATAGATAGATAGATAGATAGATAGATTCAGTTTGACTGATAGATAGATAGATAGATAGATAGATATAGTTTGACTTATAGATAGATACATAGATAGATATAGTTTTAATGAGTTTAAATGGCTTAGCAATAGTACATAGAATGGCAGCTTCATTGAGTCTAATGGGCTTCAGTGTGTTTAGATTTGAATTTTGACAGTTGGAGTTTTACGGAATGTTCAGATTTTCAATGTAAGTCAATGGGAGTTTTATCCAGTTTTAATCAGCATTTTTAGGGAAACCGTAAGTCTGATCAGTCTGAAAAGATATAGCACACTAAGTCAGAACAGTCTGAAGGTCTAGTCCGAGTTTGGTGGTTGTAGCTTGAACAGTCTAGGAGGAGTAGCATTTAGAAATTTAGTCTAAGAAGAATAATAATAAGCTTAAATAGAATATCAGTAAGTTGGCTTTTTCAAGCCAACTTAATTACAATACTTCTGTACTCATTTCTAACATAAATCCTTGAGCTTTTATTTTGATCACCAGATCACGTGAGAAAAGCGCACACTTCTATTTAAAACACGCAGCACAGACAAACTACTTAATCACTGTCTTTTGTTGTTTTATAAAGGCACAAAGCCCTTTCACGGTTTAGTTTGTTGGCAAAATACAAAGATCATTTAGCTATGTATGTTTTAAAATTTCAGTTTATTAAGAAATGGTGGCGGCGGCTCAGGCAGGGGCGGAGCCAGACATTGTAAACATTCGGGGCTTAGCCCAAATCTTTTTTGTCCAGTGACATTTTAATTTTCTGTTAACAGCTTTACTGACATGAAAGGAGCTTTGTTGTAGTATTCTTGAGTAAAGGTCATAAAATGTACATAATTTCACACTGGAATTTGTAAAACTATGTTGGGTGTACCTCTTCTAGGGGGACTGGGGGCGTAAGAACATTTTTTACATATTTACATACATATTAAGGTTAAATGCATCAATCTGGTGCACTTTGGAAGCTCAGAATTAAGAGCTTCAACCCATGTACAGTGTGCAAATTGACCAAAGAAACAGCATTGTACCTGGACATGAAAGAGGGTTCAAACATCTTTTTAGTTGTGATATAGAGTCTCAGTCTACATTGTGTTTTAGGATGCCAAACAATTATTACAATAAAATATTAATATAATAATGTTTTAGGCCTATATAATTATTCATATGACAGTAATATCCATGTAGGCCTATTGTAACAAATGCACTCTAAAATAAATTACAATTATTAGTAGTTACCTTACACAACAGTACAGGGAAACTAGATGAGTAAAGTTCATAGACAAACTTTAAGTTGGCTTGAAAATGCCTAGCCAGAAAGTTTGGAGTAGTTTTAAAAGCTTGAAGTTTGAAGCTTTTCAGTTTGAATTAGTTTAAGTTTTAGTTTAGTAGTTTAAAAGCTAGCTAGTGTGTGTGAGTATGTGAGAGTGAGTGTGTGAGTGTGTGTGGATAGATATATAGTTAGATAGTTAGATAGATATTAGATAGTTAGATAGATATTAATTAGATAGTTAATTAGATAGATAGATAGATAGATAGTTAGTTAGTTAGTTAGTTAGTTAGTTAGGTAGATATTAGTTAGATAGTTAGATGCTGTTGCTGTGCAGTTGCTAGGATACTCGGATTGGTTGCTAGGATGTTGCCAGGGTGATTTGTGTGGTTGCTAGGTTGTTCTAGGAAGTTACTATGAGATAGATAGATAGATAGTTTTAGTTTGGTAGATAGATTTAGTTTGATAGATAGATGATAGATTTAGTTTGATATATAGATTTAGTTTGATAGATAGATAGAAATGAATAGATCATAGACAGATAGATAGATATGGACAGATCATAGATAGATAGAAATGGATAGATCATAGATAGGTAGATAGATTTAGTTTGATAGATAGATAAATGATAGATAGGTTTAGTTTGATAGATAGATAGATAGATAGATAGATAGATAGAAATGGATAGATCATAGATAGATAGATAGATAGAATGAGTCTCAATGGATTAGAAATAGTACATAGAATGGCAGCTAATGGAGTCTGATGTCTTGGCTCATTTGAACATTCCGTCAATGAAAGTCAATGGGATTTTTCCGAGTTTTGATCATCATTTTTAGGAGAACCGTAATTCTGATAAGTTAGAAAAGATATAGCAACCCGAGTCAGAACATTCTGAAGGTCTGAGCCGAGTTTGGTGGTTGTAGCTTTAAAGCTCTAGGAGAAGATAGTGTTCAAATTTTCGGTGAGAAGAATATAGGCAGTTGCAATGGTAACCTGGGTGGTTGCTATGATGTTACTAGGTGGTTGGTAGTTGTCATAGATGGTTACTATGGTGTTTTTATAGAGTTCTTAGTATGTTCTTAGCCCAATTTAACACTTAGCTAATCACTATTAGCATGTAGCTATTCACCGCTAGCATGTGTAGCATGTTGGAAGTCCAGTTTGCTAGCATGAGTCAAAAGAGCCAACTGCCATGTCTCTACGATGCTCTGATGCAGAGATATAGGACTTGCAAAATGGTTGCTAGGGTACTCTGTTTGGTTGCTAGGGAGTGGCTTGGCAGTTGCCAATGATGATACTCCAAAGGCTGCTTGCCAATATAAACCAACACCCATGCCTCTATGATGTTCTGATGCAGAGATATAGGTCTTGCAAAACGGTTGTTAGGGCACTCTGTTTGGTTGCTAGGGAGTGGCTTGGCAGCTGCCAATGATGATGCTCCAAAGGCTGCTTGCCAGTATGAATGATATAAACCAACCCCCATGCCTCTATGATATTCAGATTTGAAGATATCCCTCTATGCTTTGAGTTGCTAGGGTGCTCTAAATGGTTGCTAGGGTGTGGCTAGGAAGTGTTGAAGGTGATTTGTGATTGGCCGTTTGCTGGCCCAAGTCAAACAAGCCCGCACTCATGTTTCTATGACACTTCTATCCAAAGATATCCCTTTGACCTTTTTCAATGGAAGTCTATGGAACTTGTTGCTATGGTGCTCTAAATGGTTGCTAGGGCGTGGCTTGATAGCTTCACATTGATCCTGAGAGACTGATTGGTTGCCTGAGTGAAATGAGCCCGCCCCCTTGTCTCTATGACCTTGTGATCCAGAGTTATGTTCAATACAAAATCCCTATGTAATTTACCATAGTAGGAAAAACACAGTCACTTCCTGGTTCATGGGCACGGCTTCACCATAGTAGAGAAAGCAAAAGTGACAGTTGAGAGTGACGGAATGTTCATGAATTTGAATTTTTCAATGCAAGTCTATGGGACTTTTTTGGCCGCTTTTTCGTCCGCTGTGCGAACATTGTTGGTCCGATCGCTTATAAAAGTCATAGCACACCTCTCCTCAATGAGCCGGTCGATTTGACACCTCATTCATGGGTCTAGGACAAAAACTGCGGGACAAGTTACGCGCCGAAGTTTTTGTCCAGAAGAAGAAGAAGAAGAAGAACTAGAATGTACATTTCCTGAAGAAAATGTGAATGGTGCTTGCAGTGGCAAAACTCGGCACTCGGTCGCTAGGGTGTTTCTAGGCAATTGCTAAGGTATTCTGGGTGGTTGCTAGGCGGTTGCTAGGTTGTTCTGGGTGGTTGCTAGGTGGTTGCTATGGTAACCTGGGTGGTTGCTAGGCGGTTGCTAGGCAGTTGCTAAGGTACTTGGGGTGATTGCTAATGTGTTGCTAGGCGGTTGCTAGGGTGTTTTGGGTGGTTGCTAGGTGGTTGCTATGGTAACCTGGGTGGTTGCTAGGCGGTTGCTAGGCAGTTGCTAAGGTACTTGGGGTGGTCGCTAAGGTGTTGCTAGGCGGTTGCTAGGGTGTTCTGGATGGTTGCTATGCGGTTGCTATGGTAACCTGGGTGGTTGCTAGGGTGTTGCTAGGCAATTGGTAAGGTACTTGGGGCAGTTGCTAAGGTGTTGCTAGGCGGTTGCTAGGGTGTTATGGGTGGTTGCTAAGCAGTTGCTATGGTAACCTGGGTGGTTGCTATGATGTGACTAGGTGGTTGGTAGTTGTCACAGATGGTTACTATGGTGTTTTTATAGAGTTCTTAGCATGTTCTTAGCCCACTTTAGCACTTAGCTAACCACTATTAGCATGTAGCTATTCACTGCTAGCATGTGTAGCATGTTGGAAGTCCAGTTTGCTAGCATGAGTCAAAAGAGCCAACCGCCATGTCTCTACGATGTTCTGATGCAGAGATATAGGTCTTGCAAAACGGTTGCTAGGGTACTCTGTTTGGTTGCTAGGGAGTGGCTTGGCAGTTGCCAATGATGATACTCCAAAGGCTGCTTGTCAATATAAGCCAACCGCCATGTCTCTACGATGTTCTGATGCAGAGATATAGGTCTTGCAAAACGGTTGCTAGGGTACTCTGTTTGGTTGCTAGGGAGTGGCTTGGCATCTTCCAGTGATGATACTCCAAAGACTGCTAGCCAATATAAACCAACCCCCATGCTTCTATGATGTTCTGCTGCAGAGATATAGGTCTTGCAAAACGGTTGCTAGGGTACTCTGTTTGGTTGCTAGGGAGTGGCTTGCCAGCTGCCAATGATGATACTCCAAAGGCTGCTTGCCAGTATGAATGATATAAACCAACCCCCATGCCTCTATGATATTCAGATTTGAAGATATCCCTCTGTGATTTGGGTTGCTAGGGTGCTCTAAATGGTTGCTAGGGTGTGGCTATGAAGTGTTGAAGGTGATTTGTGATTGGCCGTTTGCTGGCCCGAGTCAAACGAGCCCACCCTCATGTTTCTATGACACTACTATCCAAAGATATCCCTTTGACCTTTTTCAATTGAAGTCTATGGAACTTGTTGCTATGGTGCTCTAAATGTTTGCTAGCGCGTGGCTTGATAGCTTTACAATGATCCTGAGAGACTGATTGGTTGTATGAGTGAAATGAGCCCGCCCCCTTGTCTCTATGACATTGTGATCCGGAGTTATGTTCAATACAAAATCCTTATGTAATTTACCATAGTAGGAAAAACACAGTCACTTCCTGGTTCATGGGCACGGCTTCACCATAGTAGAGAAAGGGAAAGTGACAGTTGAGATTCAAATTTCTGAAAATTCTGCAATTGAAAGTCAGTGGGACTATTTTGGCCGCTTTTTCGCCCCCTGTGCGAACATTGTTGGGCCGATCGCTTATAAAAGTCATAGCACACCTCTCTTCGAAGAGCCGTTCGATCTGACACCTCATTCATGGGTCTAGGAGAAAAACTGCGGGACAAGTTACGCGCCGAAGGTTTGTGTGGAAGAAGAAGAATAATAAGTATGCAAGAGAACAATAACGATGCTTTGCCAGAGGCAAGCACCATTAATAAGTATGTAGGAGAACAATAATGATGCTTTGCCTTTGGCAAGCACCATTAATAATAATAAGTATGCAGGAGAACAATAATGATGCTTTGCCAGAGGCAAGCACCATTAATAATAAGTATGCAGGAGAACAATAATGATGCTTTGCCAGAGGCAAGCACCATTAATAAGTATGCAGGAGAACAATAATGATGCTTTGCCTTTGGCAAGCACCATTAATAAGTATGCAGGAGAACAATAATGATGCTTTGCCTTTGGAAAGCACCATTAATAATAAGTATGCAGGAGAACAATAATGATGCTTTGCCTTTGGCAAGCACCATTAATAATAATAAGTATGCAGGAGAACAATAATGATGCTTTGCCTTTGGCAAGCACCATTAACTATAATGTACATTTCCTGAAGAAAATGTGAATGGTGCTTGCAATGGCAAAACTCGGCACTCAGTTGCTAGGGTGTTTCTAGGCAATTGCTAAGGTGTTCTGGGTGGTTGCTAGGCGGTTGCTAGGTTGTTCTGGGTGGTTGCTAGGTGGTTGCTGTGGTAACCTGGGTGGTTGCTAGGCGGTTGCTAGGCAGTTGCTAAGGTACTTGGGGTGGTTGCTAATGTGTTGCTAGGCGGTTGCTAGGGTGTTCTGGGTCGTTGCTAGGCGGTTGCTAGGTTGTTCTGGGTGGTTGCTAGGTGGTTGCTGTGGTAACCTGGGTGGTTGCTAGGCAGTTGCTAAGGTACTTGGGGTGGTTGCTAATGTGTTGCTAGGCGGTTGCTAGGGTGTTCTGGGTGGTTGCTATGCGGTTGCTATGGTAACTTGGGTGGTTGCTAGGGTGTTGATAGGTGGTTGGTAGTTGTCACAGATGGTTACTATGGAGTTTTAATAGAGTTCTTAGCATGTTCTTAGCCCACTTTAGCACTTAGCTAATCAGTATTAGCATGTAACTATTCACTGCTAACTGTAGCATGTTGGAAGTCCTGTTTGCTAGCATGAGTCAAAGGAACCAACCGCCATGTCTCTACGATGCTCTGATGCAGAGATATAGGTCTTGGTAAACGGTTGCTAAGGTACTTTGTTTGGTTGCTAGGGAGTGACTTGGCAGCTGCCAATGATGATACTCCAAAGGCTGCTTGCTAGTATGAATGATATAAACCAACCCTAAGATATTCAGATTTGAAGATATCCCTCTTTGGGTTTGGGTTGCTAGGGCATGGCTAGACAGTTAGCAAGCTTAAACTAATAGACTGCATGTCTGCCTAAATCAAAAGAGCCAAACTCACATGTCTCTATGATGCTCTGATTCATTTATATCCATCTCATCTATTTTTCAATGGAAGTCAATGGGGTGGTTGCTAGGGTGCTCTAAGTGGTTGCTAGGGTGTGGCTATGATGAAGATTTTAGGTCATTACTTTTTGGCTGCTTGATAAGATGTCAAATGAGTGAGAGACAGTGAGAGAGAAAGGGTTCGTCAGGCCCTGCGTGTGTGAGAAAGTGACAGTTGATACTCATTAAACATCCGACGCCCCATTAAACGAATGGCTGTTGTTCTTATGGAGTGGTCAGTCAGGGTCAGTGTCCCATGACCCCATTATTTGACGTTTATCGGACGTTTAGTGAGTATTTGGGATATACTTACCCGCTTTACCTCTTTCGCTCAGTGGCGGTCAGCGGGGGCGAGGTAATCGCAAAGGTCATTTTGCCCAGCTAGCTAATGGCTGTTTGGGCGCCAAATTCACCCTACAATCCCTCCGAGTCATTATCCGTCCAATGTCCAATTATTAACGTGGGTTTTTTTCCACGAACCCATTATATGTACTTCCTAACTATCTAACTTACTATCTATCTAACTAACTATCAATCTAACTTAATAACTATCTATCTATATACCCACTATAGTGGGCAAACGATCAGGTGACCCACTGACCACTGCCAGGCCACGCCCCCCGTCCCACGGACCCATTATTTATCCGATTACCCATTATTTTTCCAAAAGCTAAAATCCATCTATCTGACGTTACAATTTTTTTCCCTGTGCCCTAGAGCCAGGCGCTTTGGGTATGTCGCTCTGGGGGCCCCCAGGGGCCACCGTGTGAACTTTGGGGCCACTGGGAACTTTGTAGCAAAATCCCACTCACCCATTATTTGAATGGGTTTGCCATAATGGGTTCGCGGACGCCGCTTCGAAAGGGCCAATCCACTAGGGGGCGCCATTTTTCTTCTCGTCACGACCCCCTGATGCGGCCTGAAAAGTTTGGTGGCCCTACAACCTCGTTCAGGGGTCAAAGGGTCAAAAAAGCCAAAGCGGTACGCTTTTAAACCTAACGTGGGACAGCCCCCGTACGGAGACAAAAGGTCGCGGGACCTTGAGATTTGAGATTCCGACTATCCAGGGGCCCCCGGCTCTGAAACGCGAAACTCTACGACCTTCCCGAAAAACCGCCCCTCCCCTGCCCCGAAATCATTTAAAGGCCTTGTCTGTGTATCAATTAAAGAGCCTTGAGGGAGAGATTTGGTTCAGAGGCTGAAAACGTCTCGCGAAGGCTGATCAAGTAGGGCTGATTTTTTACATGATCTACCAACTTATAGAAATACAGTAGGGCAACATGTATATGGGTTTGGTTAGTTTTGTTGTGACCATATGTACAACATGATCAACGTGAGATCAAACAGTTTTTACTTGTAAAATACATAAACCTAGCTGATGTTTACAAACATAAGGTCAGTCACAAATTGAGAATGCAATCATTTATTTAACTGTACAATAAAACACATTTTATATATATATATATATATATAAATATATATATATATATAAACACACATATAAACACACACACGTGATGGGAAGTCCCAGTGTATTCTGAAAGATACAAGGTCTATGGGGAGTTAGCGTGTTTGTGTTCATTCTAAGTTACAGATGACAATCACAGCTGCTCTGATGGACCTTTGAACCTTGATGTGTAGGCTCTTAGGACATCTTCCTTGATGGGTTTTGGCTGTAAGGCGATGTTAGTTGCCAGATGAGGTCTTCTGACATGGGATGACGAATCTTTGAATTTGACTGTGGGATCCAATCGTCTTTCAATCACCCCTTCCATGAGACCATATATGAATGTTTGTGTCATCTTCGTATAGGCAATTCACTGCTTAGACTGTCTTTGAAAGACAACATTGTGTCTTGGGAGGCCTGAAATTATACGCACGTCATGATTTTGCCAAGTGGTTGTTTTCCTGAGACCAATATTTTTAATGATGACCCTGAGACAACAACAGCCTCATCCAATCAACGTTTATGACGTCATCACCGTGTGCCCCCTGCAGAGCCCGCCAAGTTCAACAGAAAAAAAACAAAAAAACAAAAAACAAAACAGTAACACCTCTGCCAAGTTCAAAAAACTGTAAAACCGCGCTGCTGAGCGCTCAAGTTACAAGGTAAGACTATATGATTTTTACTTTCTCTTATTAATTTACTGCAGTTAGGTGATGATAATAGTGATAATAAAATAATGATAATAAAATTTGTTTTTAGATGACTATTTTTCCACCATCGAAGTAATATACTGGCGAGTTAAATTTGCAGCTGCTACCAGCCTAAACTGATGAGCATTGCTAATTTTCTGGCTGCAACTAAAACAATCTGGAAGAACAGTTTAGGTTTTTATTTTGTATTTTTTTAATGTGCCTAAGTTACCTATTAAAACGGCTACGGACTGCATCTAAATGATAGCATTTTGCGAGCTCATTTCATGCCGGCCGGTTTATTAGCGCCAGCACTGGCGCCACAGCAAAGTTTCCTAAAATCTGTTAATTGGCATGTGCGGTGCCACTGCTAGTTTCTGTTGCGTCCACATCAAAACGCAAAAATGCGGAACAAAACAGCGCTAGTTTGCGCTCCGCACAGACATTTCAGCTTGAAATTAGATTATTAATTCTGTTATGATGTTGACTTCAGTCCGTCATATGAATATGATGACCTCAAGAAATCACTGATTTATTCTGTTACACGATGTTGACTTCAGTCCGTCATATGAATATGATGACCTCAAGTCATCACTGATTTCTTCTGTTACACGATGTTGACTTGAGTCCGTCATATGAATATGATGACCTCAAGACATCGCTGATTTATTCTGTTACACGATGTTGACTTGAGTCCGTCATATGAATATGATGACCTCAAGACATCGCTGATTTATTCTGTTACACGATGTTGTCTTCAGTCCGTCATATGAATATGATGACCTCAAGACATCGCTGATTTATTCTGTTACACGATGTTGACTTCAGTCCCTCATATGAATATGATGACCTCAAGTCTTCACTGATTTATTCTGTTACACGATGTTGTCTTCAGTCCGTCATATGAATATGATGACCTCAAGACATCACTGATTTATTCTGTTACACGATGTTGTCTTCAGTCCGTCATATGAATATGATGACCTCAAGACATCACTGATTTCTTCTGTTACACGATGTTGTCTTCAGTCCGTCATATGAATATGATGACCTCAAGACATCACTGATTTATTCTGTTACACGATGTTGTCTTCAGTCCGTGATATGAATAAGATGACTTCAAGTCATCACTGATTTATTCTGTTACACGATGTTGTCTTCAGTCATTCATATGAATATGATGACCTCAAGTCATCACTGATTTATTGTTACACGATGTTGACTTCAGTCCGTCATATGAATATTTTGACCTCAAGTCGTTATATGAATGTTGACTTGTACATAACATCTCTGTTTTACAATTTTTAGAAAAAAGACCTTACAATATGCATTGCTTTCTTGAGATCATGGAATTTTAGCTCTTTACATTATTGATATTTTAGCCTTATTGTTTGTGTCCCTTTGGTTTTTAGGTGTTGCACATCAAAAATGGAGGAATTTATAAAGAAAACTGTGTACAACGAAGAGAGATTTAAAGGAAACAAAAAAGAGACTGATATAACAGTCCATGTTTTAGAAAAGGATTCGGATGCTTATGAATTTATTCAGGAAAGGCTCAATACCATAAACACCTTCAAAGATGCTAACTTCAGAAATGTGAATTCTGCAAGTGTGCAAAATCAGAAAAATGGATACTTCTTGTTTACATGCAAACGCTCTGGAGTATGCACACCCCGAAGTCGAAGGGCCAAAGGATGTAAGGCATATGTTTCATTTAAAAAGAGGACAGACTGGCTCAACAAACTTGTTATAGTTGAAAGGATTTACAACATTCATTCAGGACATGACCCAACAAGTTCTTCTGAGGGTCACTCAGAGAAAATTAGTCAAGAACTGGTTAAGCATATTCAAGATTTAATATCTCTTGGTGTTAAGCCGGATACAATTCTCTTAAAATCCCATGAATGTTCGAAGGAACAAGGACATACTGATGTCAACAACCGAGCATATTTTGTTACCCCAAAAGACATTGAAAATATTCGGACATGTATGATACGAAAAAATCAGCAACACAAAGATGATGCCAATAGTACCACACAACTTCTTGAGGGCCCTTTCAAAGACTGTGTTATTTTTTATCAGCCTTATAGTCCACAAACAGATCTTGTCATAGTTCTACAAACACCATCCATGAGAGACCACCTTCAAGAATATGGACGAGATATTGTTTTTATGGATGCAACACATGGCGTGAACCAGTATGGCTTTCCTTTATTTACATTAGTTGTCAGGGTCAGTCATGGTCATGGCATACCCGTTGCCTATATCATCTTGGGAAATGAAAAGCAGGCCACGCTTCAGTTGGCACTGGAAAAGCTGAAGCCAACATTTTCTGTTGCTCCAAGGTAACACAAACAGATATAAACAAATTAAACTGAAATTATTCAATAATCTTTTGCGTGTACAGTCCCTTAAAGGAATAGTTGCACCCAAAAATGAAAATTCTGTCATCATTTACTCACCCTCAAGTTGTTCTAAACCTGTAATTTCCCAACCTAGATGTCAGCTTCAGAGCAAACTTGTATTGATTTATTAATTGCCTTCTATGATTAGCCTACAGTTGGTGTTGATCTCAGTGCATCTACAATGTACAGATTGGTTTGTAATTTTGATTAGTAACTTTTTAAAGACTCTAAATAACACAAAGTATTTTTTTTGCCAGCAAACATCTATGATATAATTTTTCTCTGCTTTGAAGCTTAAAATGTTTTTATTTTTATTAGGTGCTTTATGGTTGATAAAGACCAAGCTGAAATCAATGCCATCCAAACAGTATTCAGTGAGTCAGACGTTCTCCTTTGTTGGTACCATGTAACACAAGTAAGTAGTACTAAATTGAGATTAATTGGCTTTGATTTTTGTTCCTTTTGATAGAAATGGAATATTATTCTATTATTGTAATATACTACAATTTTCAATTAAAACTGTTCTAGGTTTTACTGCAGTTATTCTCTAGTTATTTACCTACAGTGGCTAATGAATGAATAGATATAAAATAGATTAATTTCGCATTGCAAAATACCCCTTGCAGAATATGCAAAAATGTTAATCATTTGAACAAAATAGGAAGGATCATGTAAATTGCATGTTATTTTTTAGGGTGCGTTTGGTCCGGACCAAAAAAGAAAAAAAAAACATTTAGTCCTGGTCCGATTAGCGTTCAGATTGGCAATTTTATCACCTTTTCTTTTTTGGTCCGGACCAAATGAGCCAAACGAACCGAGTGTGAACGCACCCTTATTTAGTACTGTCCTGAAAAAAGTATTTCACATAACAGATGTTTACATAAAGTCCACAAGATAAATAGATGAATTTATAAAAATGACCCAGTTCAAAAGCTGAAATAGTCAAGTCAAGTCAAGTCAAGTCAACCTTTATTTATATAGCGCTTTTTACAATGCAGATTGTGTCAAAGCAGCTTTACATTGATAACTGGTATATAATTTTGGCTGCACAGCAGCTCTTAAAGAAAATGGTGTCAATGCCGGCAGATCAAAGCACTGTTGAATATCAAATGTCAAGTGTCCCCAACTAAGCAAGCCAAAGGCAACAGCAGCAAGGAACCCAAACTCCAACAGGTGACATCAGGTGGGAAACAGGTGGCAAATAGGTGTTAAAATGGAGAAAAAAACCTTGGGAGAAACCAGGCTTAGTCAGGGGGCCAGTTCTCCTCTGGCGAACAGTGCTTTGTTACAATTCAGGTTGCTATCATAAGTCAGATAGGATCGCAACATTCAAAGTATTTATTCCAGTTCAATCCAGTTGAGGATCGTATTCATTACACAGGTATGGACGGTTTGTTGAGCAGCTGTGCCACTGGCTGTCGTGTCGATGAGGCCTTCACAATGGATGATCTAGTTGACTCAATCTCTGCTGATACTTCAGGGCTGCGTTGTGGTCATATCAAGGCGTAGGTCCTCAATCTCACCTGGATACGGCCCGGATCCAGTTGAATACTGTAAACCTCGGGATAAACAGAAAGACTAATATTAGCGTAGATGCTATATTAGTCAATCCTCATACCCTATCTTAATACTGTGTGTGGTTACCTGGATGATCTACGACTGTTTTTTTTTTTTTTTTTTTTTTTTTTGTGATGGTAGTCCCTTGTTTGTCCTGAGCAGTTAAACTGAGCTCTGTTCTTCAGAAAAATCCTCCAGGTCCTGCAGATTCTTCAGTTTTCCAGCGTTTTTGGCATATTTGAACCCTTTCCCGCAGTGACCATATGAGTTTGAGATCCATCTTTTCACACTGAAAAGGAAACACGATGCATTAAGAGTCGGGGGTGAAAACTTTTGAACAAGAAGATGATGTGCAAGTTTTTCTTATTTTGTTTAAAGATCATATTTTTTCATTTAGTTCTGCCCTTTGGAAGCAACAGAAGATTCTTGCATATTTACCAGAAGAGAAAAAAGTATAATTTACCCTGTACATCCAATTCAAAAAGTTTACATCTGGAGCATCAATGAATGTTTGAACCTTTTTTAATAGTTGTGTTTGAGTCCCTCAATTGTCCTCAGTGTGAAAAGACAGATCTCAAAATCATTCAGTCACTGCTTATGCAGAAGATGCTGGAAAACTGAATAATCTGCAGGACCTGGAGGATTTTTCTGAAGAACAGAGCTCAGTTTAACTGCTCAGAACAAACAAGAGACTCATGAACAACCATCACAAAACAAACATACAGTCATGGATCATCCAGGTAACCACACACAGTATTAAGAAACAATGGTTCACATACTTATGAATGGGGTTATTTAATAAATTCAGTTTTTTTCTATATGTAAACATCTGTTATGTGAAATACTTTTTTCAGGACAGTACTAAATAAAAAATAACATGCAATTTTCATGATCCTTCTTATTTTGTTAAAAAAATTAACATTTTTGCATATTCTGCAAGGGGTATGTAAACTTTTGAGCTCAACTTTACAACTGAGAATACAACTATAGAATTACTGTAGAGTTATATGTGTTAAATCTCAACGTGGGTTCACATTAGTCTGCCAGTCATGGAAGCAGTTCCAGACATAATACCTGATGACATAACAAGTTTGTCTCTTAATTCTCTGGTTTTTAGTGTTGAGAGAGAAGCTCATATTCACAAATATTAACTAAACTTTTTTTGGGCTATAGCAATAATATATTTCAATTGTTCATTTGTTTTGAGTTCCCCTGTAACTGTTGACAATTGTTGCCATCAATTGACCACTGTAATTCTAGCTAAATGTGTCAGACCAGTGGAAGTTCTCACCAGTTTTAACAAATTATTTATATTTCCCCACCATTTACTACACACAGGCAGTAACTCGTTGGCTGTCAAGATCTGAATCTGGTGTATGTGGACCTGAAAATGCTGATTCAAGAGCTCACATCATGCAGTTTATGGCTGAGCTGAAGTCTTGTTCCACGGTGTGTTGCTTTGTTTATAGTGCAATTGAAGCTTGTAGTCTGAAAATTGTTTTTGCAACAACATGCATTATATTTGGAAAACCCCCACAAGATGTCAGATTCTTAAATGTTGATGATTAGACTGGCTTCATATAAAGTTTAATAACTATCAAATCAGCATATTAGAAGGATTTCTGGAGGATCATGTGACACTGATTACTGGATCACAGAAATAAATTATATTTTAAAATATATAAAAATAGAAAACCATTTTAAGTTGTGTCTGTGTGTATATATATAGTATATACAGTATGTGTTGGTAACACTTTTAAATAACTTTCATTAATAAATTGTTAACAAATATAATGCTTAACGGATCATTAGTAAATATATATATATATACATACATACACACACACACACACACACACACATATATATATATATATTCAAATAGCTTGAAACATTAGATAATGTGCTTGTTAATGTTTACTAATATAAACAACTTTAACTTTAATTAAACTTTAATTAAACATTACCTAATGATTAACAGATCATTATTTCATGTAAACTAAAATGGTTTACAATTGTCATTAAACTTTCAATACATATAATCATTTGAAAATCTTGAAAATCTACAAATGATTTCAACAGATGTTAAAAAATCATTTTAACAGACGTTATAAACAAATTTTTAATTATTGTAATTATTGTACTTTTTTAATATTGTACTTTTTTATTATTGTAAATTATGTCATATTTGTTTATTCTACCATGTTTCACATAGGCCTAAATAGTTTCAGTATAATCAATCAAGAACATGACCGATTCTCAGTTCACTAACAGCACATTCATTTGTACTAATAACACAAAGCATGATTTTCTTTGTACATTTTTACAGGAACATGATTTCAAGAAAAAAGCTGAGATGTTTCATTGCCAGTTCAAGTATTTAAAAGATGTGTGCAAGTACTTTAGGAACCACTGGGAGCCAATTGGTCATCTGTGGTCTAACTTTGGAAGATGCTATAAGCATGGAGACTCTGACACAAACAATCTAATAGAACGGTATATAACATTTTTATGCATGTTCACTTCATTATTTATTTGTGGGCTAGCTGAAAGCTAGCATAGTGCTTTAAGTAATTTGTTTAAATATAGATGCAAACTTCTCACCTTTTTGAGATCAAAATGGGTCACCTATGGGATCTGCATCGATCCAATGATAAAGTGTTTTTATTGGGGGAGGGGGGTCTTACAAGGGTACTTGTGGAGGGGATAAAGGGGATAAAGAACTGGTTGTTTCAATAAGTACTGTACACATTGTTTCCTTTACTCTTTACTTTAAAAACTGTCTATAAGGGGTAATATTTATATTTGAGGTCTGAGATGTGGGAACGGTGAAGAGAGAGAGGGCAAACAGTATTGCTGTCTAATCAAGCAATATTGTCTTAAATAGCCTACATAGCACTTTATCTTTTATAACATGAGATTTTAACCAAATGTTGTTTTTTTGTAAAATTTTGCAACAATGTAATCATGAAAATTTAGTTTTGGACATGTAGGGTAATAAAAAATAAAATAATAAAAAAAAACCTTAAGTAACTACAAATGAGCATGTAAAGCAAATAACTTGTGTGGAGCATGCCCCCGAACGCAATGTTCTCATCTTTTTTCCCCCTTACCTGTTTGCATCCCTGTTTAAAAGAGTGCATTGTAATAGTCTCAACCAGTTGTTGTTCCTCATTCTGATCTCTCTGCTTTTCTTTCCTTAGTTTCTTCCACCGTTTAAAATACCAATTCATTTGTGGCATCCGAAATCGTAGATTGGATCATCTGATTGATGTACTTTTGAACAAAACTGACAAGTACTTCAACATAATACAAGATTTGCAGTCTGTTGGGAGGATCTATAACCCTCTGGAAAGCAAAATGGAAGAAATAAAGAAATCTGCTCAGAGGATGCTAGACAAAGGTTGGGCCACTACAGTCACCATAGCTTCAACGGAAACATATATGTACAACGTTCCATCTGAGAATAATCCACATGTGGTTTACTGTGTTTGCCCTGCAGAACAGTTCTGCAGTTGTGTAGCTGGTACAAGAGGATGTACATGTAAGCATCTCATTTTATTAAGTCTTCTCACTTGTGGTGGTGGTGATGAGACTTTTCCAGACATGGACACACAACTACAAGCCCATGCCAACAACTTGATTCAAAAGAATAAGTATACCATTTATGCAAAGCCTCCAGAAACAATAGAGGTTGAAAGCTTACTTCAGTATCAACACCATGTGTTGTGACAAATGTTTGTGACTGCTGTACTTTCTCCTATCATAAAAAATGTGCTTGTCTACTACTTGCGAAAGGACTTTTCAATGAAATGAGTGAGACATCAAAAGATGCTACTGACAATTCAGTGGAGCCCATACAAAATGAAATTATGGATGAAGATAGGTGTAGTACAACTATCAGGAAACTGGAAAGCATACTGAAGACTCTACAGACATGGGAGAGAATTCCTGAGGATATTGCCCGTAGAGTCAATGAACTAGAAGTGCAAACAAAAGAAGAAAATGTGAACTTTAAAAGATTTGGGAGACTTTGTGATGTGGACAAGTCACGTAAAATACGTCTACTGTTTGCAAACAGAAAAAGAAAAACTAACAGAGGCACTGCCTCTAAGACAAGGACAGATGTCACATCAAGTTTTCCTATTAAGTCAAGAAGAAAACACAAATCAATCAGTGGTTCAAAAAAATAATACAAATAAGGTTTTGAAAAGTACATTTTATTGAAATGCATTTTTGCCATTTTATCAAACTTTGTATTTGTTCTCCACTACATCTATGAGTTCTCCAGTAAAAGTTACTAGAAAACAATGACTATGAAAATAAAAACCTTGCATTTTGTATTCAATGCTAAAATTAAATAAAAAATCAAATCAAATGATCAAATCAAGTAATCTTAACTTTTTGTTGTTGTTTACAATCTGAGCTGATAGCACCCACACATTAGTACACATGTGCCCCTCATGGTCGCTGAGATCATTTCATACAGTCCTCTAAAAAGGAAAAGAAAACATCGGCCGCTGTAGGCCCAAAGCGGTGAGTGGCCAAATCCAGCTCTGATTCAGGACCAAGGTTTTGTACATTAATCTTCATTCGTTCAATGCTCCTCCTGCAAATAAATTAAAATGTTCATGTTAGTTGAGTGACTATACAGACAATGGTGGGTAATACCAGAGCTGCTACCAAATCAGTTGTCCCTTTATTAATCAGAAAACTGGGATTGTAACTCTGTTTCATCATAGCCCTAGTCTTGAGGAATATATGGAATCGCAATACACTTGACATTTTCATTCTCTAGTTCAGTGGTTCCCAATCAGTGACCCTCCGGGTGGGCCGCGAGATAAATGAAAATTAATTTAAATATATTAATATAATTAATTAAATCAATTATTAATGTTACTTTTAATAAATAATAATAATTAATATATTAATAATGAATTAATAAATTTAATTAATTAAAAATACATTTAAAACAACGCACCCCTCTCTCGTATGTATTCTGTGATTGTTTCAGTTCAGCCCAGGCCGTTTCTCATCAGGGGCAGTATTGATTCGGAGAGGAGGTGGGCCTTAAAATGCATTTAAATGTCTAAGCAAGACCTGAGTTCTCAAATTATGATTCAAAAAGATAAGAATGTCAGGTTGAACAGGATGTTTAATTCTTCTTTTTAGGATGAAAATATTGACATACTGCGTCACATTTTAACTAATTTCTTATAAATAAATAAATAAATAAAATAAAGGTGTAGCCATTAAGATATTCTAAGACTTAATAAAGAGAGAGAGAAATAGAGCTTACACAGGCATACTTACAGTGTTGCTGGGATGTCCTCTTGGGGTATCCCAGAAAGTAGTTTCTCTTTCGGCACATGTTTGGCCAGTGCCATGCCAAACCCCTTGGCAATGTCTTCCGCCTCTCCCTCTGTTAAAGTGCTGAATATTGTCACCTTTGTCTTTGCCTTTCTAGGCTGCTGCAGCACATTGGGTGGAACATCTTTTTTACCAACCTATGTATGAACAAGTACAGTGTAACAGATGCAAAGCATGAGTGCAGGGCTCATGTACCAGGCTTGTATGCATATAATAGAAATACAAACCCTTATCAACATTCGGAACATGTTTGGGGACATGTTTTCTCCTTTGACCCTCCTCCTCAACTCATCTTCATCTACCTGGTAGGTCTTTCCTTGCGCTGTTAGTCTTCCTAAAACTTTGTACACTTTACTTTCTTTTTCCTCCACTCCCTTGTCTTCCCTATGTCTTTCTCCATTGTGCTCATGCTTCTCTTCCTCCTTGTCTTCCTCCAATTCTTCCTCACTGCAACAGGCCATAAGTTTTCCTATGGCCTCCAACATGGATATAACTGTCTCTTCTGTTCAAAAATATGTCAGAACCCATGTCAACATCACAGGTTTACAACATGACACAGTATACCACAAATATAATCAACACTTGTTTCCAAGCAAACAATACTTGTTTCTAACATACTTTATAAACAAAATGAACTCAAGACACTCCTAGGTGTTTCCGACATTACCAAGCTTTATTGCAGCAAGCTAAACTAGATAAATGTTGAGATTAAATGAAATGTACAAATAATTAGAGAAAGTTCATAGAGCCAATTTATTTGTTCAAATTAACTTGATTTTGTCAAGGTGAATACTGTTGTTAGAAACAGCATAGTTAATCAACATATACTGTATTTAAGCTATTGACCTTATTCCTGACGAGCCTACTGTGTTTGAATTATGGGTTGCACTTACGGTTTGGGGAACTTCCATTCAAAAAGACTGAAACAAATTGTTTCAAATCATAAGGTTGCCCTACAACCTTAAAGCTTATCCGTAAGTTTGACTGAATGAGCTGTCAATTTTTCTTTCATGTTTTATTGTCAGACATCATGAGAATAACGTAACGCTTGGTATTTTAATGTAACGTTATAACAAGAATATCTATGGCAAGAGCTCTTTTCAGTCGCTGCTTTCTATCCTCATGATTATTTTCTTTAGTCTCTTTGTATTCCGCTGTAGTATGAAAAAGGACAACATATACTGCACATTTGTGGTCTGTTCTCCCGATATAATTTACGATATATCCCATTAATAATTCACTGGAATGAACGAAGAATCTCGTTTTTCTCCTCAAAGCCTCATGTCTCTTTCCAGGTTTGTTTTCACCTGTAAATACAATCTGTAAAAATGATGGAAATCACTTTGAAATAGTATCGAGCAATGCTGAAGTTCATGAACATTTTTATTAAGGCAATGTATTACATAATACAGATATATATCACTATAGTTATATTTAAACCGTCCGTTATTGCTGTGGAAAGAATCACGCTTTTTCATGGTCTGTTGAAAGTACCTTGTTGATGCTTTTACACTTAAATGTCCTTTTAATGTTCGTTGGTTGAAGAGTGATTAGAATAATGTCATCTCATTGTACCCAGATTAAAAATAAAATGTAAAATTGCGTTCATAGAGCAATATTTTCACTGACTGCTTACAGCTTAACGGAAGTTACTCCCATAATTCGCGCAAAGCATCATGGGGCGTAGGAATAAGGTGGAATATATATGAGATGCAGTATGTTACAGTAAATAACATCAAATATAGAATATATACAAAGTAACTGTAATAGTGTAAATGAGATTTAGCCGAATTTCACTTAAGTCAGAACACATTTACCGTGTTGTAGTGCAAAGCCTTCTGCAGATCCAGAGGGCTGGACTACCAGGTCTAGGTCAGCTGCGTTAAAATAAACAAGATATAAATTAGTGAGATAATCTAAAAAGAAACTTCTTCATGACTGGTGCAAGAAATCCAACCAGTCAATAACAAAACAGTTACCCAAGTGTGGTGCAGTGTCTGGTGCAGGCAAAGAGATTTGGGCCAATGGGATGCTGTCATCTGTACAGAAAGTAATACAATACACACAATTTGGTGACATCATCTACAACAAATGTGCTTATGACTAGTGCATAAAGACAACACCACAGTCATAAAGAAAACAGGGCCACAGTGCAGTGCCTGTTTTAGGTGTCTACTGTTAATGGAATGAGTGTGTGAGTCTATGTGTATATGGCCAAAGGGACTGGGCAGATGAAAAATAAATCCGCTAGTCAAGCACTTTATTACTAGCTTAAACAATAAATTGCCTTTTTGTGTCACATATACATATGTAGAGTCTCTCCCAACAGAATGCAGTAGACCTCTACATGACCTCTACATGACCTCTGAGATTTACTCACTAAACAGAAAATCTACACACATTTGGAGCTTGGCAGGTGTTAATTTTAAACCCTGTATACACACATTGTACAGTATGTGGACTGATAACAGGACAAAAGAGATTGTTTAACAAATATACAGTATTACCTTCACATATGTAGCACATGGGTGTAGCTGCACACTCTACATGCAGCATTGCCCCACAGGTACATGCCACCTTTTAAAACAAAATACAGAAATATCATATATACAATAGGGATGTGAACCATATATATACACCTATATATATATATATATATATATATATATATATATATATATATATATATAAAGTTTCTGTGGGCGTAGGGGTGCACATAATATCACTTTCAAATGTGAAAACCACACTTACTTTCTTTCTCCCTGCAACATTTTTGGCACAAATTCCACATGTTTTTGTTCGATCTGTAAAAAAAAAAAAAAAAAACATTGCTGTTTTTTGGTTGTTGTTGTTATTATTATTAAAGGGAAAGTTTCACATTTTTAACCACTTGCCCCATTTCTGGTTTCATGGATTGATGGATGGAATTTTTTTCTCTCTCTCTGAACAATTTATGCTGTGCTAATTCATAATGTGGTGACTTTCAACCTGTACAAAAAGCTGAAATAAATATGGCAAGGGTCCAAAATTCTTAACTTTTAACTATATAAATATATACCCATTATAAATAACATTTCCATCAATAAGGCACATACCTAAAGAGTGAAACAAAAGTGAAGCTAGGCGCATTCTCTCTTCTTGTATCGCAGGGCACTGGAAGGAGGTAATGCAGCCACCAGACTTCATAAATTCAGTGGCAAACTTCAAGGAAAACAAAAGTTTTTTTTTTTTTTAAATGAAAGCAAGATAGAGAGAAAGATATTTGTCAGAATCTGACAAGTATTGGCACTTTAATATAACTATGTACAAGGGAAGTTTATGTATGATACTAGGTTAAAATTCAATTGATTAAAAACACATGCCTGCGGTGATCTACACTTGGTAACAGAACATATCTTACTGCAAGTGTGTGGATGCCACATGACACTGAATCTGTTTGCAAATTGTGTTTTGTGGTTTTGAGGTCCCATTCTCCTTTCACTCCCCTTGAAGCTGCAAATGCACTGTAATGAACAAAATCACAATTGCCACTAGCATCCAACTCCAAGAGTTTATTATATATATATATATATATATATATATAGTCATTATCTACTCATGCGTATGTCAGTCAAAACTCTATTTCAGCTTTTGCGTCTCTGTAACAAATCCACAGCTTAATTTACAGTGAGAAGTACTTGTGCTAGTCATGTGAGCATGACTGTGCAACAGTGGGACTGTATACTGTATATAGTGAGAGTTGTGAGGCAGTTGGTTAGAAATTGGTTTGTTGGAAAATGACTGAATGAGGCAACATAGTGTTAATGGCAGGTATTTCCATTTATATAAATTGGCCCTTAAAGGGAAGATTATGTATGATAATTAGCCCATTAGACGACTGAAATCACTATAGTAAACAAAACAATGAATACCTACCACCAGTTATGAGCAATTGTTTGGCACTGCCACTCCGTCTCTCCAAGTGAATTAAAGTAGGTGATGCACCTTCTGTCAACATTGCAATGCTAAAACAGAAATATCTGAAGTTATAATAACCATAAGACAATTATTGCAATACCATTCGCTCTGCCTTCTGTCCAAACATGCAGCCCTGACATGCTCCAAGTTCTATGGTCTAACACCTCATACCAGCAGCAAACTGCACCAGATTACCTGATTCTGACACCCTAGAGTTTAAAGTTAAGTGGGTCTAAAGACACATGTGGTGTTTAAGACAAGTTTTTACATAAAATAGAAGGCTTTGGAAGTGGTAAAATGGCAGATAATAACTAAGATTTTTGTATATAGGCAATAATAAATCCCAAGGTTTTTTTCTCCATTTTTATCACCTGATGTCACCTGATGGAGTTTGGGTTCTTTGCTGCTGTCAGCTTTGGCTTGCTTAGTTGGGGAAACTTGATATTCAACAATATTATTGATCTGCCTGCATTGACACCATTGTATGTGAACAGAGCTGAGCTGGATGATGACATCACTGTTTTCTCCAGTGCTGATATATTTTACAGATAAATTAACTAATTATTGATTTTTACAATGGAATGAATTAATACTGAATTTAGGCTGGACAATGACACAATTCTCTTTAAGAGCTGCTGTTTAGCCAAAATGATATACCAGTTATCACTGTAAAGCTGCTTTGACACAATCTGCATTGTAAAAAGTGCTATATAAATAAAGGTGACTTTGACTTGAATAAACCGAAACCCATGTGTGAAAATGTTTTATCCTCAAAAAGGTTTACTCACAAAAAAGCTCCAGAGATTGCCACCCTCAAGATACACGCCAAACACCTCTGTTGCCTTTTCCAAAATGTTATTCTGTAATTCAGAGAAATAGAAGAGATAACCTAGTACATTATGAAAATCATCTACACAATCAGAATGCTGTTTAATTAAGCTCACTGAAGCCTAGCAGCTATTCTTTATACCGAACATAATATCTAAAAAAAATGCAGGTCATATTTTTGTGAGTGCCTGGGAATTGATATGCACAACAGTTGGGCGATCCTGATTTAAGGTAGAAGAACAAAATATAATTTTCCATTTCAAAAGAGTTAAAGAACCAAACATGTTTCACATCAAGCCTAACAGTACAGTTTACAAATTACATTCCTTTGCATATCATTAAGATTTTTTTATTTTATTTTATTTTGTTATGTATCCTCTTCAAGTTATTGCGGATAAAATTACACCTACCTTGCTAAGGACATTACATATGGAATCCATGACCTGAAAATTTCAAGGAAAATTGTGAGGTAAAAGAATTTAACTGCTCTATATTTCGGCAAGCAAAGAAATATCATTGTGGAAAAAAACATGCAGAACTTACAGATTTGAAGGCTAAAGGCTAGAAAGAGGCCATGTTTTTTTTTTTTTTGGTGGTAGGGTAAGTGGACAGGAACTAAGTATAAGAATTGACATAACTTAATATAAGGATGGTAATTTACCTCATCAGAAACCTTGTTGTCCTTCATTAAAGTGCTCAAACTTTCCACTTGGATTTTATATGGCCCCACACTTCCTACAGTGAATGTTGGCTTCTTATATTGGAGACACCTTAATACCTTAACATCTACAAAGATGAAGAATGAGTCATAAATGACACATTTTGAAAGCACATTGGGTTTTCATTAACAATAATAATTAATAACAATAACATAAAAAAACTGTTAAAAATGCCCATCTGATAGCATTGCAAAGGTCTGTTTATGACAATCCCCCTCCCCCCAAAAAACGTTGTAAGATTGCATTAAATAAAGTCATACCTTCCATTGTGTGCTCTTATTGCCACTTGGTTACCTTTAAATACAGAAGCAACGGTTAGACAATTAACACTATTAAATAGCCATCAGGAAAAGCAATATCTTAAAAACACTGCAATGTGTTTTATAAATCTGAAAATCTTGATTCTACTATGTTAAATAAACACTGAAGTGTTCCAGATTATTGTCATTCATGTTATGAAAAATCATTAAAAAAAAAAAAAAAAAAAACATTATATGATACTGTGTTTGACCTATTAACAGAAAAATATAGCAATTTCATTATGGAAGTTGCAGGGAATAGGTGCTGCCACACCCACTTCATTACAAGACAACAATGGCTGCAGACAACTGTGGGGACATATTCTAAAATAGTTTGAGATAAACATCATGGCAAAACAAGTCATCATAGCAGTCTGGGGTAATAAGACAACATCATGTGACAGCATAAATCAGTGATGACTTGATAATTCATAGAATATTCATAGAATAAATCAGTGATGACTTCAGGTCATCATATTCATATGACGGACTGAAGTCAACATCGTGTAACAGAATAAATCAGTGATGACTTGAGGTCATCATATTTATATGACGGACTGAAGACAACATCGTGTAACAGAATAAATCAGTGATGATTTGAGGTCATCATATTCATATGACGGACTGAAGATAACATCGTGTAACAGAAGAAATCAGTGATGACTTGAGGTCATCATATTCATATGACGGACTGAAGACAACATCGTGTAACAGAAGAAATCAGTGATGACTTGAGGTCATCATATTCATATGACGGACTGAAGACAACATCGTGTAACAATAAATCAGTGATGACTTGAGGTCATCATATTCATATGACGGACTGAAGACAACATCGTGTAACAATAAATCAGTGATGACTTGAGGTCATCATATTCATATGACGGACTGAAGACAACATCGTGTAACAGAAGAAATCAGTGATGACTTGAGGTCATCATATTCATATGACGGACTGAAGACAACATCGTGTAACAATAAATCAGTGATGTCTTGAGGTCATCATATTCATATGACAGACTGAAGTCAACACCGTGTAACAGAATAAATCAGTGATGACTTGAGGTCATCATATTCATATGACGGACTGAAGACAACATCGTGTAACAATAAATCAGTGATGACTTGAGGTCATCATATTCATATGACGGACTGAAGACAACATCGTGTAACAGAATAAATCAGTGATGACTTGAGGTCATCATATTTATATGACGGACTGAAGACAACATCGTGTAACAGAAGAAATCAGTGATTTCTTGAGGTCATCATATTCATATGACGGACTGAAGACAACATCGTGTAACAGAAGAAATCAGTGATTTCTTGAGGTCATCATATTCATATGACGGACTGAAGACAATATCGTGTAACAGAATAAATCAGTGATGACTTGAGGTCATCATATTCATATGACGGACTGAAGACAACATCGTGTAACAGAATAAATCAGTGATTTCTTGAGGTCATCATATTCATATGACGGACTGAAGACAACATCGTGTAACAGAATAAATCAGTGATGACTTGAGGTCATCATATTCATATGACGGACTGAAGACAACATCGTGTAACAGAATAAATCAGTGATTTCTTGAGGTCATCATATTCATATGACGGACTGAAGTCAACATCGTGTAACAGAATAAATCAGTGATTTCTTGAGGTCATCATATTCATATGACGGACTGAAGACAACATCGTGTAACAGAAGAAATCAGTGATGACTTGAGGTCATCATATTCATATGACGGACTGAAGACAACATCGTGTAACAGAATAAATCAGTGATTTCTTGAGGTCATCATATTCATATGACGGACTGAAGACAACATCGTGTAACAGAATAAATCAGTGATTTCTTGAGGTCATCATATTCATATGACGGACTGAAGACAACATCGTGTAACAGAATAAATCAGTGATTTCTTGAGGTCATCATATTCATATGACGGACTGAAGACAACATCGTGTAACAGAATAAATCAGTGATTTCTTGAGGTCATCATATTCATATGACGGACTGAAGACAACATCGTGTAACAGAATAAATCAGTGATTTCTTGAGGTCATCATATTCATATGACGGACTGAAGTCAACATCATAACAGAATTAATAATCTAATTACAAGCTGAAATGTCTGTGCGGAGCGCAAACTAGCGCTGTTTTGTTCCGCATTTTTGCGTTTTGATGTGGACGCAACAGAAACTAGCAGTGGCACCGCACATGCCAATTAAACAGATTTTAGGAAACTTTGCTGTGGCGCCAGTGCTGGCGCTAATAAACCGGCCGGCATGAAATGAGCTCGCAAAATGCTATCATTTAGATGCAGTCCGTAGCCGTTTTAATAGGTAACTTAGGCACATTAAAAAAATACAAAATAAAAACCTAAACTGTTCTTCCAGATTGTTTTAGTTGCAGCCAGAAAATTAGCAATGCTCATCAGTTTAGGCTGGTAGCAGCTGCAAATTTAACTCGCCAGTATATTACTTCGATGGTGGAAAAATGCTCATCTAAAAACAAATTTTATTATCATTATTTTATTATCACTATTATCATCACCTAACTGCTGTAAATTAATAAGAGAAAGTAAAAAGCATATAGTCTTACCTTGTAACTTGAGCGCTCAGCAGCGCGGTTTTACAGTTTTTTGAACTTGGCAGAGGCGTTACTGTTTTTTTTTTTTTTTTTTTTTTTTTTTTTTTGAACTTTGGCGGGCTCTGCAGGGGGCACACGGTGATTACGTCATAAACGTTGATTGGATGAGGCTGTTGTTGTCTCAGGGTCATCATTAAAAATATTGGTCTCAGGAAAACAACCACTTGGCAAAATCAGGATGTGCAAATTGCACACACAGCAAGGTATTTTGAGTTAGTCTGTAATGGTTATGATATTTATGACATATTAGTGGCCTTTTATACCATCCCAGTTTTGTGTTACTAAAAATGAATTGGTTCAGTCATACTGTATGTCTAAGCCAGAGATTATGTATCTATCATGTGCTTACATCTCTATGGTTGACATCTCAAACATGTCATGATAAGAAACATTATGGTAATAGGAGTGCTTTGCATTTTGGAATATTTTTAGGTCTTACCAGCTGCTGTTGTTGCCTGCACTCGCTGTGCAGCGTGGTTTTCGTTGTGGTCCATAATAGCCAACATTGTGCGTGCCTGCATCGCTGCATATTGAAAGTGTAGACGCTTTGGACAGTATTTCAGCAGGGTATTATGAAAGACCTCGAGTTGTCCTGGTAAAACAGGAAAAAAATGAGAGAACAAACAATAACCTGTATGAAAATTTGATCTTTGCAGGACAGACATTGTGTTTGGATTGGGGTCAATCCAATATTTGTGTCTTTTGAAGCAATTTCAAAGGACCATTCCCATACTTACACATTTTTAAATCACTTTTACAGACACTTCCCACTGAAATTATAATTTAGTTGGCCATTACACTAACTGCACAACAAACTTTTTCATAAACTTACCTGTGTGTTTGAACAGCGTCATTTGCTCCAGGTCTTTCAGTAGACGTGTATCCAAAACTATTTCAACCAGGGCTTTGTAGGCAGGGGAGTCCACGGACAACCATTTCTTCATTATTTGCTGGTCTCTTGTCAGCTCTTTATGGTAGCATTTGTACTCCATGCCATTTTCCTCCCAGCGATGAACCCCTGAGATATGATGGAGTATTGATTTCCATCGTCTGTGCAATTCTTGACAATAACATAAGAGCCCAGGCAGAAAATTTGGTTTAGTACTAACATTCATTCCAAAGTATCTGGAAAACATTTAAATTTTTGCATGCCGTTAAGTTATTGTGCAAGATTTGTGATAACCAGTGATTTGTGATGTCACTATGCATTACATCTCTATGCAATATGCATATGAGCAATCAATTAGACTTTCATTTTGTGAGGAGTTGTGTGTGTATGCTTGTGTACCACTGCATCTCCCTTGGATGAACAACAGCTCCACCACATGTGGTTGCTCACACTCTTCACCCAGGGGGCAAGTTCTTTGCAATTCATCCGACTGGATGCAGAAACCAGCTTCTTTATTCCTGAATTAGGGTTCCGGGCAAGATGGCGGACTGAGCAGTCGACTTTATTCTGCTCCATTAATGTGTCCCGAATTAATTAATAACTGATGCTTCTATACTCCATTCACCGGTTGTAATTATCTGTTCAATATACCCGGCATTGATTTTCTCAAGGTGGATAACGTATTCTTGTTGAAGTCGCTGGTTTAAAGTTCAGATGGAAGTACACAGCTATGCGATGGACATTGCCGATGTCTCAAGCAAAAGAGAGAGAGGTAACTCGGATCCACCCACCCCGATAAAATCTCAGGCGGGGAAAAAGTCAAAAATGTCACCTGGAATCGAACCATCTGCCGAAGTATCTAATACAGCTATCCTTGAAGCGATCAAAGCACTTAGTGTTAAAGTTGATGAGCAGCACGAAGACATTAGTGCGCAACTAAAACAGCGCCATGATCACCAGCGTAGCAAAGGCTGTGCAGATTCAGGCCGAAGAGTTGAAAGAATGTAGAGAAAAAGTGAACATGATGGAAAAGCAAGTAGACATGCTCACTAAAGAAAACGGTGATTTGAAAAGTCGTGTCTTAGACCAGGAGAGATATAAGAGAAGATGGTGCCTCCGCATCAAAGGAATGAAAGAAAAGCCTGATGAAAACATAAGGGAAGATGTACTCCAGCTTCTTGTTAAAATTACTCCTGAATTCGCTTCCAACATGGGTGACGCGGTGGATGTTGTGCATCGGGTGGGAAGAAAAGAGATGAACGGATCCAGAGAAACAATCATTCTCTTTGCTCGTAGAGGAGTGAGGGATGAGGTGTGGAAAAGAACGAAAGACTCAGTGGTGTGCAAGAATGCTGGAATCAGATTTGCGGAAGACTTAACAAGAGAAGATAGACTGGCAAGACGAGCGATGTGGCCGAAAATCGAGCAAGCCAGGAAAGAAGCAAAGTCGGCTGGATTTCGTGGGCCTTATGGATATATAAATGGGAAGCGTATTTCAGAAAACTAACGGGTTTGAACAGTGATTTTCAAATGAAAGATGAGTTGGAGGACAAATAATGCGGGACTCTTCATTACTTATCCGTTTCGTCTAGTGATAACAAAGTTCTAGAAAAGTTCAAAGTTCAATATCAGTGAAAAGTTTTCATGTTTTCGTTATTAACTGAAGTTTCATTTGCGTCTTTAAACTGTAGGGGTATGAAAGACTCTGTTAAGAGAAAAGGAATTTTTCTGTTTTGCAAAAGCCAAAAATCTAATATTTTTTTTCTTCAAGAAACACATTCGGAAGCTTCGGATGTTCCTTTCTGGCGTAATCAGTGGGGTGATGACATGTTTTTTAGTCATGGCTCGAACCGATCTGCTGGGGTCGCTATTTGTTTTCAGAAATGTCCTGGTAAAATCATCTTTCACAAAGCGGACGACGATAGTCATTGGCTAGCAATAGTTCTTAGTTTAGAAAAAATATTTTTCATTTTGATAAATGTGTATGGTTATAATAGTCGCATCCAAAATAAAGAGTTGCTTTTTTTAGTTACTAATATTATAAATGATTTGAAGGCCAGTTACCCCACAGAGTTTATTCTGATTGGTGGAGATTTCAATTTGACTCCAGATGAGTGGCGTGACAGACATCCCTCTAAATATAATGCCCCTCAAATCAATGAAATTATTCAAAATTTTTGCTCCTCAAATCAATTGAGTGATATTTGGAGACTACAAAATCCAGATATTAGACAGTTTTCTTGGATTAAACCCAATGCAAATGCTAGATCAAGAATTGATTACTGGCTTGGCACTGAGGCTGTTTCTAATTATGTGTGTAAGTGTACCATCTCTAGTGCTCCATTAACTGATCATTGTTTAATTGATTTAAATTTAAAACCAAAGGAAGACTCTCACAGTTCGAAGGGGTACTGGAAATTTAATTCTGACCTCCTGAATCATGAAGACTATGGTATATATATAAAGAAGATTATAACTGATATTGGTAAGAAATGTATGTCTAGTGGCAGTAAATGGGAATTTTTAAAATACAAACTCAGGGAATATTCAATAACTTATGGGATTAATCTTAAGAAAAAGAGACAAGAGAAGGAAGTTCAACTAATTCAGGAGATCAATAAGTGCTGCTGTAAATCTATCTTAACAGATGAAGATAAGGATAAACTTATTAATTTACATTCTTTATTGGATGAACTTTATATAAGAAAGGCAAAGGGTGCATATGTGAGGTCAAGGGCAAAATGGATGGAAGAGGGGGAGAAAAATAGTTCATATTTTTGTAATCTTGAAAAAAGACGTCAAGAGAGAAATGTTGTAGGCAGTTTATTAATAAATCAGAAAGAATGTTATGATAATAATACTATTGTAAATGAGGTGTTTCAGTTTTATTCAAATTTATATGCTTCATCTCATTCCAGTGATAATGCTAATAAGTTTTTTAAAAAAGTGAAGAGTCATATTCCTATAATTGAGAATTCATTTAAAGAATTATGTGATTCAGACTTGATAATCCAAGAATTAGATCTAGCTTTTAAAAGAATGAAAACGGGCAAATCTCCTGGACCAAATGGTCTGACAACAGACTTCTATAAGTTCTTTTGGGAAGATTTAAAATATTTACTGTTAGAAGCACTACAGGATTGTATTATAAATAATAATTTATTGCCTACAATGAAGCAGGGTCTTATTATTTTGATCCCAAAGCCTGGAAAGGATAAAAGAATTTTAGAAAATCTACGGCCTATTACACTTCTCAATATTGATTATAAAATATTTACTGGGGCGATAGCTGCTAGACTAAAGGTGGGACTTCCACAAATAATTAGTGAGACTCAGTCTGGGTTCCTTAAGGGCAGATCAATACATAACAATATTCGTTTGGTACTTGACATCTGAGAATATAATCATTTAATTAAAGACGATGGATTTATTTTATTTCTAGACTTTTTTAAAGCTTTTGATATGGTCGAACACCCTTTTCTTTTCCAGGCTCTTTATCATTTTGGTTTTGGACCTAAATTTATTAATATCATCAAAATGCTGTATAATGACATAAATAGTTCAGTAGCTCTTCCCAAAGGAACATGCCCAAGATTTCAGGTGAACAGAGGTATAAGACAGGGTTGTGGTAGTTCACCTCTGTTGTTTATTATGGTTGCAGAATTGTTAGCCATTCTTTTAAAAAATGAAAATATTTCGGGTATTAACTTTATGGATCACAAAATTATTATTAGTCAACTTGCTGATGATACAACTCTTTTTCTAAAAAACCAAATGCAGATCCCCCTAGCACTTAACTTGGTAAAAAATTTTGCCAATGCATCAGGATTACAGTTAAATACATCAAAATGTGAACTGATGGCTATTCATGACTTCCCCTTGCTCTCATTGTATAATATTCCAATTAAAAAGGAGGTGAAGTATTTAGGAATTATAATTTCAAAAGATGAAGATAGATTAGAACTGTTAAATTGATAGAAATATTGAAAAATGTAGATCCATTCTGAACTTTTGGTTACAGAGGGACATCACAATATTCGGGAGAATATTATTAACAAAAATAGAGAGTCTTTCGAGGTTAATTTATCCAGGGTCTTCACTGCCAATTTCTACTAGGAAAATAAAAGCAATTAATAAATTGAATTTTGACTTCATCTGGAGAAAGAAATATCACTATATTCGGAAAAATGATATAATAAAGGAATACGAGGAGGGTGGGTTAAAGGCTATTGATTTTGATATCATGAATGGGGTTCTTAAACTTAAATGGCTCCAATCTTTTATCAAAAATGAGCATTCATTTTGGTTTGCAATTCCATCCAGTCTCTTTAAAAAATGTGGAGGTATAAAAATTTTTTTACAGTGCGACTTTGAGCTTTCTAAGGTTCCACTGAAACTATCCGTTTTTCATAAACAAGTCCTCTTGTATTGGAAGATGTTGTTCAAACATAATTTCAGTCCACACAATGTATCCTTATGGAATAACCGCTGTATATTGTCCCAGAGAAAATCTTTGTTTATGGAGGAGTGGTGGCAAAAAGGTATTTGGTCAGTGCTGCACATGATGGACACAAATGGATGTTTTTGGAATTATAATGATTTCTGTATCAAATTTAACTTTAATTGTGAGAAAAAAGATTATACAAAAGTCATCAAAAGTATTCCTTTACCAATGGTTATTATGTTAAAAGGGTTTTTAACATATTCTACGCTTATTCCCAGAATAGTTGATCTTAATTTAGACCAAATAAAATTTGTTGATAAAAAGTGTACTAATAAGATTATAAGAAACTGTCTTTTGCAGGAAAGCTATCCTGGTTGTATAAGAAGAGATTACATTTTTCAACATCTAAGTAAGAAATTGGTAAAGGAATACAGAAGTAAATATCTTGCTTTTCCCCTTTTACCCAAATATAAAGAAATACACTTTAAAATTATGTATGACATTTATCCAGCCAAAGAATTTCTAAGATTAAGGTTTAATGTGGAATCAAATACTTGTCAAATTTGAATTTATTTTTTCAATGTAATTTGGTTAACCCATTTTGGATTGAGGTCCTTAATTGGATAAAGCATAACATATCCTCTCTTCCGTTTATTAATTGGGACATGATAAAATTTGGTATACATTTGGAGGACAAAAATGCAGACTTTGTTATTAACTGTCTATTTCTTATAGTAAAATTTTTTATTCACAAATGCAAAATTTTGAAAACTACACACCAGTTTAATATATTTAGAAAAGAGCTAACCCTATATACTGATGCCTTAAAAATTATGAGAACTTATAAAGCCAGAAAATTACTTGATTTGTTTAATCAATATGACCTCATTACCATTTGAATTAATCCCCTACAGTGTTTTTGTAGTTCATTTAATTTTCTTTTATGTTTTTGTTTGTTTTGTTGTGACATATGTATTACAATTTGTTATTTCTCAGTCTGTGAAGGTATATAATTTAAATTATGTGGCCTGTTATGTTATTGTTCATATGCAAAAAAAAAAAAAAAAAAAAAAAAAAATTCCTGAATTACAAGGGTACTTTATTATACTGTAAGACAACTTCAGATAATGCACACACAAAAGGCTCGTTTCCTAACCGTTAGGGGTGGGAATCGAGAGCCAGGTATCAAGTAGAACTGAAAATCTAATCCTTCAATCTACTGAAATATTATGCGTCTGACTTTGATTCCTCCCATCAATGCCGGCATGTTTTTGAAATGGTCATTGATACGGGTAATTGGTCGTTTTGAAAGTAGAACTGAAATAGACAACACAGTCCTACATTGTTTAACTTATTCTAATAAGCCATTATGGCCATCGTAGTAACATAGGCTACATTATAGGTTCATGTGTTGATACTGAAAACCTGTGTAGACTACCTTCTCTACTGAAAGGATTTGACAAGAGAATTGATAGAGAATCAGACCGATAAAGCGGGATCGACAGTGGCATCAATATTGTTAGTTTACCGATTATGACATCTGACATCCTATCTGATTGGAGGAGTCATCCATGAAGGAATAGGTTGTATATTTGCATGAATGGCCGGGGCTGTCACTACTCCCATCTCCGCAGAGCTGCACTCCCTCACCATCCTGAGTCTGGCAGATTAGTCACGCTTTTATGATGTATTCCTGCTTCTTGTATGCTGCTTCAATCACCGGAATGAGGTAGCTTGCCTGTATGTTGTAGTATGATGTTTTTTGGTGCAGCTGCAAGTTCACGAGCCCAGCCCAGTCAGCGATGTCTATAAACGTAGCACCAGTGAAGAGTGTGACAGCTGCTGCTAGTAGGTTTTTTTGTTTTGTTTTTTTCTGCATTCCACGTGTGTTTGGACATGATTCCCAATGTCCATGAATGTCCGTTTTTGTATTTCCCGCTCACGGTGACTCTGCTACCAATTGTTTTTACGGTCTGGTCTGCCTCGGAGATCAGAGCTCCACAAGTGGAGCATTTTTTGAAGAGCTCCATGAGTTTGGACTCATTCACAATCCACTTTCTCTCCTTCCATCCTCTGGGATGTTCAGAGCTGCTTGAAGTGCTTCCTGTGGTAGAGGTGGAGGGGCTTGTGAATGGAGCAAAACTGGCATCAGCAGGATCGGCAGCAGGCTCTGAACACAAGCTGATGTCCAAGGCTGATGCTGAACTGATGTCCATTACAGATGATGTGTGCGTATGCAAATTTGCATGCCAGTTTTGATCATCTCACATAATATTATTTGAATAAACAATTATCTGACTGTTCTATGATTGCATTTCATAATGCTATAGATAAGTGTCAGCAGAATGATGAAAAAACTACTAATAATTTCATTATGGATTATAGATAGCAGACATATAACTGGGCCACTCACATCAAAGATTAAACTTTTCCTTGGACTGCACACAGCCATGACACTGGACGAAGATGCAGTGTCCTATAAATTATAGAGATTTCGAATAATTTTAGGACTTTCATTCATAACAGTACACAAAACTAGAACATAAGGGAAAGATTCATTGGCCTACCAGTTGTGTCCATGTGGGTGCAAGGGCAGCAAATGGCTTTGTGCACGTCACTGTCTGTGCAGGACTAGTCAGCTGCAACAGTAACGGAAATTTGAACTCCGCTGGAAGTTCTTTTTCAGGTCTGGATTTCTGAGGGGTTGACTGTGGTACACCGTCAAAAAGTCTGAATGAATCATCATGTTCAGGAAGATCCTGCTGTACATCACCAAGCTCACCCTGATTGATAATTGACAGAAAAAAAAGGTTATTTCATGAAGGCAATACCTTTGAGATGCAAGCTAAAAAAAACCTGTTCCAACACCCTTTTCTTTCAGCATCATAGGTAATATGATATTACATACAATTACATTTTGTGAAAAGGCTGCTTGCAAGGCTGATTGTGAAACCAGGGACAGAGCACTTTAACTGATTCAAGTGTCCCTTCTAAGTCAATGTAGCATATTATATAACATAAATGCGTAATAAACGTAATTAGCTTACAATGAATGGGGCTAACAAATGTGTGTAAATCAAGTCTTTGCTCATAAGAGGCAGGAGGGGCAATATTATTAGTCTAAAACTGGAAAGTGGCTGAGTTAAACAGGGTAGGGGACTGTGAATTTACAAGATTCGAAAGGTAAACTACTAAAGTTATATACTGTATAAGCCAAATGGTCGAGCAAACATAGCCTTCAGTGATTGCATTTCAGTAGCTAACGACAACAGCAGTGCTTTTTCTATCTGGTCGTTCAATAACTAAAAATAATAATGTTATACTTACAGCCATGGGTGATGATTCACTTGGTCCTGTCTGTACTCTGAAGATTGTTGGGATGGCCGAATCCTTTAGACGCCGTATCATGGTATGGGTAACACTGTCCATGATTTCCAAATAGTCTTCTGGTCCAAAATGCTTTGAGCAAACACGCCATTTCGTGATTAATTGTTTTCGTGTTTTGAGATCTATGTTCAAAGCAGACAACCATTGATTCCTTCGTTTATGTTTCGTTGGTATTCTGTGAAACATGATGGTAGAGTACCTTCGACTTACTATCACATCACTATCAACGCACAGAACCATGGCTATTCGCATACAGGTAAATCCACTACCTAATTTGCCGGCTGCAACTCTGCTAATACACAAACATAGTGCCGGTCACGTTGAAAGTTACCTAGCTGGGGACTATTTTCAGGAGGTGCGTAATATCACTGCGCCTGCTGCACCCATGGTACGGCAGCAAAGTTCCTTGATTATTACGCCGGAATGAGAGTATAGTTCCTTGCAATATCGACCTAGAAGATCGCAACTTTTCATTTTCCGTCAGTCTTAGTACACAATGTAACTACAGAAGCGTCAAGTTTTAAATAGGAAAAATATCGAAACTCTTTGGTCATTTTTGAGTGTGATGCTAATGGTCTAATCAGAATTAATGAACTATGCTAAGCTATGCTAAAAGTGGTACCGCCAGAACTGGAGATCGGCTGAACGGATTCCAAAACGGTAAAACTCAACTGGTTAACTCTAGAGCAGTTGGAAAATGAGCCTATTTTCAAAAAAAGTGGAGTGTTCCTCTAACCCTTTCGCACGTAAGTTTAAAATATTCTTGCTGACCCCCCAGCATGAGTTTTTTTAAGGCGACCGTTATTTAGAACATATCACTATTGTTTCCATGGTGACGCGTCATTGCTTGTCACATAACACACCACAGCGCTGTATGACTGATGATCTGCCTTTATTTAATCTTTCCTTTTTTATTCAAAATATTCACAAATGTATGAAATATCTGATAATCCGATTGTCAGATATGTGCAAGTGGATGTGTTTTGTTGTTTAAACACCTTTATAATGATCGCGTTAGTTGAGCCATATGCACGATGGGCGCCGCCATGTTAGTTTGCGCCGCACAGAGATGTTGGATTTACAAAACGTGAATTCATCCACTTCTCCCGAAATGCATGAAAGTGAGTCGGTGAACTGGGGAAGAATAGAGTAAACTTTAAAGTTACTTTCACAATGTGTATCTGATATGAATAAAACGTGTCGTCTAATTATAATGGAAAGGGTTGTTATTTCCGCTTCTATAGACATCATTGTGTATTATACAAACTCTAAATATATTCCTTTAGTACATATGTGTATTTAAATGTCTGAAACCTAAAATAAGCATTATTTGGTTGAAAACACTGCATATATGTGATATATGAAAGCGGTGCGCGAGTCAGTCTCTAGTTTAGCGCCAGCCAAAGCGCGCACGCGCACATTTGAATTTGGCAGTTGATCACGTGAGACGCTGAAAGTTCTAATCACACCGGTGTGATCGTACGCGTCAAAGGGTTAAGGGCTAAAATTATTGACTACAGGGGGACTTTAAGCATAAACTCGCTTAATTTTGAGATATGAATTCCATTTGAATTATATTGATAATTTACTACTTTAAAATGCTATGGAGAAAGTCAAACATGTTCTGAAATAGGCACATAAATATAAGACCGATGAAAAGAGGGGAAAACATCATCCAACTTAAATTAGAAAGCTTGACCACCCATACTAGAATTTATCACAAAGTAAATTGTGACAAACTTGTAGAACAGGGGTCTTCAAGTAGTTTTATTCAAGGGCCGGATTATCAAATCAAAAAGTTTCAGGAACATAATACTAACCTTTAAATAACATTCTACTAACATTAAGGAAACTGTACATTTCTATGTTCTTGGAATGTTACAAATCAACGTTCCTAGAATGTTGAATTTTAGATCAAAATTAAGTTGAAAGAACATTTGAGGAACATAATACCTTATAAAAACGTTCCTCTAACGTCAAGAAAACTGGACGTTTTTTACGTTCCCAGAACCAACTCTGAATATTTAGAGAACGTTCTTATAACAAAATTCTGTTGGCTGGGAGGGTGGTGATTTTGGTATTTAAAAGTCTTCTATCTTCATACATTTCTCCTGTTTTCCTCATCGTCTTGTTGGGAATGTTGAGGCTGTTTCTTCCGATTTAAAACAAGTTTAATCATCGAGTGATTTGTAGTTTGTAACTGAGAGGTGCGTGTCGAATTGAAACGCTTCTCACTGGATGTCGCAACACTGTTTAATAATGTTATCCGGGATCGGGAATAAACGCAGCTCCTTTAAACTTTCGTTTCATTATCCACCGGGTCGTGTCGCGTAGTTCAAAGCAAACTAGTGAAACACATGAAAACAGCGCTGTTTGTTCTGTATTTGTGGTTACTACAGATGATTCAGTGACAGAGCGGTCCAAACGAATCCAACTCGTTTCAGATCGTGAAAACCCGTTTGGCCAGTTCACGGAAAAGAAAAACTCAAGACAAAAGAATTCACGAATGATGGTATCACTGGTTCAGTCGATAGAAATACGGGACACACATAATAACTGCTGAAATATTCGCACGGAAAACGTTTCTCAGGTCAGTCGGAGGAGCGCGCGTGGTATGAACAGTCCGTATTTAACTGTACAGCTGCAGGCGCCACTGCGGCCACGTATCTAATCAAATTTCGCCGCAAAGCCAGGAAAAAAGGAGGAGGGAGATTGGGGTCCCGCGGGCCGGATGAAGATGATTGGTGGGCCGGATTTGGCCCGCGGGCCACCAGTTGACGAGCCCTGTTGTAGAATAAAGCAATAATCCCCAAGAAGCCGAGGTTTACAGCGGGGGGGGTGGGCTAAGGGGGCTGGAGCCCCGAATCTTTCGGGTTTGAGGTTTCTTAACAGTGCTGTCAAAATATAATTTTTCTAAACATATCTCTCTATTAAAATATGTTCAATACCGCTTTTCTACAGTATCCTTTCTCTCTCTTCTCTCCGACAGCGAGTTCACGCACACCTCAGTTGTACACAGCCACGCCTCCTGTCACTCACTCAGAGCAGCGGCAGGCCTCGATAGCAGGTCCGGTTGAAGGGTTTTTGTTATGATAGTTCAGCTGATATGACAACTTTAGCACATTTTAAAACATACATAGCTAAATGGTCTTTGTATTTTGCCAACGAGCTAAAATCGAAACCGTGAAATGGCTTTGTGCCTTTATAAAACAACAAAAGACAGTGATTAAGTAGTCTGTCTGTGCTGCGTGTTTTAAATAGAAGTGTGCGCTTTACTCACGCGATCAGCTGGTGATGAAAATAAAAGCTCAAGGTTTTATCTTAGAAATTAGTACAGAACATAGGCGCCGATTTATGTTTCTGCCGGTGTGCCCAGTGCCCCACATATTTTTGTTAATAGAGTCAGAGGTTCAGCCGTGCTCTAATTATTAGCGGTTCGAATCTGCCCTCATATAGTTTTTTTTTTTTCATCATTAAGTTCAAAGAAGTTCATTAATGTTTGTATCAAGAGCAGGGACATGTTTGTGTGCATTTTGTTAGTGATTTCCCTGGAAAGAAGAGTCAAGCGATTGATTGACGCGCATGTCTGAACTAACTTAAACGAGCCACAACGTTCCTCAGCATGATTTCAAAAACAACACGTTTCAGCTCTAGGTCGGATGTTTCATTTGCGTTATATCCGTGCATTGTCGCGAGTCATGCTCTCGCTGATATCTGCTGCAAGGAGAGTTTGAGCGCGCGCATGTATCTGATCGAGAGCAGAGCCATTTGTGCTCGCGCATCACTTGGGTGCACTCTCGACGTTTTCCATTAAAATATCGCCGTAGAAACGGCCTTAAATAAACTATAAAAAGGGGTGAAGATCATGTCTGAAAGCTCCAATCGATTTTTTTTATTAGTTAAAATCAATGGAGAATATCTTGTATTTTTCCGTGGGTGCTCGACCATTTCCGTGGGTGCTCCAGCCCCCGAGCATGAGGGGATCGGCGCCTATGGTGCAGAAGTATTGTAATTTCCCTATACTGTTGTGTAAAGTAACTAATAAAAATTGTCATTTATTTTAGAGTGCATTTGTTACAATAGGCCTATATGGATATTACTGTCATATGAATAATTATATAGGCCTAAAACATTATTATATTATTATTTTATTGTAATAATTGTTTGGCATCCTAAAACACAATATAGACTGAGACTCCATATCACAACTAAAAAGATGTTTGAACCTTCTTTCATGTCCAGGTACAATGCTGTTTCTTTGGTCAATTTGCACACTGTACATGGGTTGAAGCTCTTAAAGGGTTAGTTGACCCATAAATTAAAATTCTGTCATTTATTACTCACCCTCATGCCGTTCCACACCCATAAGACCTCCGTTAATCTTCAGAACGCAAACTGAGATATTTTTGTTGAAATCCAATGGCTCCGTGAGGCCTGCATCGGGAGCAATGACATTTCCTCTCTCAAGATCCATAAAGGTACTAAAAACATATTTAAATCAGTTCATGTGAGTACAGTGGTTCAATATTAATACTATAAAGCGACGAGAATTTTTGGTGCGCCAAAAAAACTAAATAACAACGTATATAGTCGAAGGCCGATTTCAAAATACTGCTTCAGGAAGCTTCGGAGAATAATGAATCAGCGTGTCGAATCAGCGGTTCGGAGCGCCAAATTCGAATCATGATTCGACACACTGATTCATTATGCTCCGAAGCTTCCTGAAGCAGTTTTTTGAAATCGGCCATCACTAAATAAGTCGTTATTTTGGTTTTTTTGGCGCACCAAAAATATTCTTGTCGCTTTATAATATTAATATTGAACCACTGTACTCACATGAACTGATTTAAATATGTTTTTAGTACATTAATGGATCTTGAGAGAGGAAATGTCATTGCCCCTGGACCCCCCTAGAGGAGGTACACCCAACATAGTTTTACAAATTCCAGTGTGAAATTTTGTACATTTTATGAACTTTACTCAAGAATACTACAACAAAGCTCCTTTCATGTCAGTAAAGCTGTTAACAGAAAATTAAAATTTCATTGGACAAAATAGATTTGGACTAAGCCCCGAATGTTTACAATGTCTGGCTCCACCCCTGGTTTACAGTGAATTTACAACAGCTAAGGGGCGTTATTAGACACGACGCCCCTTATTATGAACATAGGACTGACTGACCTGAAGGAAAATGCTAAATCTGAATGCAGGTAATACACTCTGTCACGCGATATCTCTCTCACAATACTCTTCTACATAATACAATAAGCTTCACTGAACAATTCCAATTGACCCTTCGCAAAGACCCGCCCCCCCCCCCCCCCAGTTACTGTTGCTTTGTCTGACAAGCCATGGTGCTGTCACGTCACACAGAGTAAAAAATACATTGCGGAAGAAAGAGGTCACTGACAACACGTCGACAGACAAGACAGAGCAGGTTACTTATGATATGAAACAAAGTCCCAAGCTAGCCATTTTATTCATTTTAAACAACATGTTACTTTTCACGAAATACACAATACATGGAACCGCAGCAACACAGAGACACAGTGCTGCAGTAATACTGATGTAATGAGGTCACAGATGTATGTTTGTAGAGTAGTTTACAACGGCTTCAAGTCTGGACCTTCTGGAATTAACAATCAGTTTTCCCCATGTGTAAAATGTGTTCTGTTATGATGATTGACTGGAAAAACACGACCTTTAGATAAGAGATGACAGAGCCAAAGTCATTTAGAGCCTGATGAACTGAGTAGGAAATAAACTATTTCAATATAAGAAAATGTTAGATAAATTTAGTTTTACTTCCCATGGCACATTGAAATAGAAAATTTTGTCAGACTGATAAGGTTCCAGCCCAGGTTCTTAAATGATCTAAAAATACACCATATATCCCTTGTAGACAAGGAATTGTTAACTAGACTATTACTTTTTTTCAGATATCAACCAAATTTGCATGTGTGAGTGACACCACAAAAGATGAGGGAGTATGCCCTGGGAACCTGCTAACACGGAACAGACTTCAACTCCCCCAATGCTCAAAACTATACCCAGAGATATGAACTTGTGGGAGGAGGTTGCAATGGTTAGGGTGGAGCACTTGTATCTCATAAATTATAGCATGCCCTTCTCTCCAGCCCCTTTGCTTGATGCCATCACACCTGTGATCATATCTCCAGCCTCTTAATCATACATCAGTTAAACAATTAGTCTATAAAATGTCTACTGAGTTTGAACTTTGTCCTGGAAGAAAAATCGGGGGCTCCAACCCCTGTTTTATCATCGCTGAGATTGGACAGAACCATCAAGGAGACATAGAAATCGCAAAAAAAATGATCCGAATGGCAAAGGTAAAGTACTGCTTTATCATATGTGAAGTCTGATACCATGTTGATGCCATTTTTTTTTTCATGTTTCACCCTGAGGGCTGTTCACACAGAACACCTTTTTACATTCCACTACACTAACTTTCCATAGTTTTTCAATTTAAACATGCACTAGACATGTGTTTGACAATTCTAAAACTGTGGCGCAAAAGTTAAAAGAAGTTAAACTTTTTGTTTAAAAAAATGCATTGTTCAACTGCCCTGCATCTCATGTTTTTAACCGCAAAAACATGTTCTGTGTGAACCAGCCCAAACTTAGAATCTTAGAAAGTGAAATTCATTTTTCATCCAGAATTTATGTTTGTTGTCAACCAAATCCACTTCTACTACCCCTTTTATCTCCATTCAGGACTGTGGAGCCGATTGTGCCAAGTTTCAAAAGAGCGAGATCGAACACAGATTCACCAAGCAGGCTCTGGAGCGTCCCTACACGTCCCCTCATGCCTGGGGCCCGACCTACGGGGCTCATAAGCAGCACCTGGAGTTCAGTCACCAGCAGTACAGAGAACTGCAACAGTACGCCAATGAAGTTGGCATCTTCTTTATTGCATCAGGGATGGATGAGGTGAACAAATGAAAGGGGGTCCCAACGTTTATTATATATAGCAAGAGAATATATGCATGTTAACATGAGTTAACATGATTTGCAAATGTCCCTCAGAGACCCAGTAGATTGAAATGCATCTCATAACATTTTGTCTCCGTACCTCAATCAGATGGCTGTAGAATTTCTTCATGAAATCAATGTGCCGTTTTTCAAAGTTGCCTCAGCTGACACCAACAATATCCCTTACCTGGAAAAAACCGCCAAAAAAGGTAAAACTCAGTGACACTGAGACCCATTTCAAATGAAAAGTCCAGAAGCTGTTGTTACACAAATTTAAGAGTTGTTGCTGAAAACCATTGACGGAGGTCTGTCATATTCACTGCCAAGGTCACAATGTTCCTCTATTTATATAACATTTCAGACACCATCCACATTGACACACAATTAAGAACTGAATCTGAGTAGCTTCTCTTGTGCATTTGAAATCAGTTATTGTGGAGCACAGTTCTGATTGGCCAGAGAGCAGAGCGAATGAAACCTAGAAATCCTGGTGTGGATTTTCTGGAGTTTCATGTTGGACTGGCTGTGTGAACTCATCTTAATGTGTTAATGACTAAAAAGTTGACCTTATTTTCTCCCAGTAGCAGCCATTTCTTGAAGCTAACATTTTGGCATATTTGTGTAGGTCGTCCTATGGTGATTTCTAGTGGAATGCAGTCTATGGAGACCATGCGCTGTGTTTACCAAACCGTCAAGAAGCACAATCCCAATTTCACGTTCCTGCAGTGCACCAGCGCTTATCCACTGCCACTAGAGCACGTCAACCTCAGCCTGATCCCTGTAAGACATAAATAGCTTTAAACTCATTTTCATAATATTCATAAAATACTGAAGAAAATTTTTAATTTTAGCAAAGTAGTTTGAAAAAGTAGTCCTTTTCCTACGCAGGAGTTCCAGAAGGAGTTTCCGGACATTCCCATAGGCTACTCTGGACATGAGACGGGCATCCATGTGTCTGTGGCTGCTGTGGCACTTGGGGCAAAGGTCCTGGAGCGTCATGTGACCCTGGATAAGAGCTGGAAAGGCAGTGACCACGCAGCATCACTGGAGCCGGCGGAGCTGGCGGAGCTGGTGAAAGCCATCAGGACCGTTGAGATGGCAATGGGCTCGCCAATCAAACAGATGCTGCCCTGTGAGGCTTCCTGTCACAGCAAGGTCAGATATAATGGTCATTCTGACAGATTTTAAAACCAAAAAATGATTAAAAGTCATTATATCAATGTTTCTGTTCTTTCTTGCAGTTGGGGAAGTCAGTGGTGGCCCGGAAACCATTGCAGAAGGGTCAGACATTAACTCTCGACATGCTGACAGTTAAAGTGGCCGAACCGCACGGCATAAGACCGGAGAACATCTTCAAACTGGTTGGCAAGAAAATCACTGTGGACCTGGAGAAAGATGCCACCATTACTGATGCCATAATAAAAGACTGATGATCAGATACTCCAAAACTAAAGGAGAAATGAAGGGGTCTTTTACTTTTTAATAAATCAGAAATATGACGTCTTGTATTGATTTTGCCTAATGTCTTGCTATATGTTTGCTCCATGCTGTAACCTGTCTTGCAGACTATAATTGTCTTTGAAATTGTGGTGAATAAACACTTTGTCAATTAAAATATCTTTCTCTCAATCAATTTGAGCTCAACTTTGACTCTACATAAGTTGGAAGAAAAAAAAAAAAGGATGAGGTGGTATGGGGGCACAGAGGTGGTATTGGATCATGTCGCTATTTAGGGGCATCAGAGTGGCCCTAACAGCCGTGAATGCTCTGTTTGAGCATAATATTTCAATGAGCGTGTGTTTCAACAGTGGGAGTGTACCTACCAGGTCGTCATCCTCTCACCTTTAATGGGAAGAACTGATTTACTGCCCGGTCCCCTTCAAAACCTTTCCCAAGCCCTGAGGGGGGAGTTAGCTTATTTAGGAGTAAATAACTAAATAACTAAATGAAAGGGAGGGGTAGAAAGAAGATAAATGTATAGATTGCATATATACAATCAATAGTGCTATAATAATAGTAGAAACAGAATATATAATAATAAAACTATACATTGTCAATAATGTAGATCAATACATGTGTACACATTTACAAATACATAAACATATACACATACATACAAATATTTATATATCTATAAATATATTCCCCTTACTCTCTTTCTTTCTTTGTAAAGTTGCTGTTAGGAGAGTTTGGAGAGTGTGTGGTTCCGGTGCCAGGTTTCTGATGTATATTGAGATGAATCAGAAATGGGTTCCAAATATCAGTAAATATAAATATATTTTTATGTTATTTTTTCTAATGTGATATATTCTGTAAGAAGGTTAGTCCAGTGATTAATATGTATATATATATATATATTTTGATTTCCAGTTTATCAGAATAATTTTTTGGCGAAAGTTAGAGAGATGAGGAGTGGATTTTTGTATTTAATCGGAAGATTATCGATTTCTATGGTATTACCCAATAAATGGTGATACAGCCCATAATGATAGACGCTGATATACAAAATGAATAAACAGGTCGGCAGATCCATTTGGCGTGCAAATAGTCATCAGTGCTCCCCAATGTGCATTGTGAACAAATGTCTGTGTCGCTTAGACCCATTTTAAAGTTTTTCTTTTGAGTGACATGAGTTCTGTGAATTATCTTGTACTGTATAAGTTGTAGATTTGTATTGCTAGTCATAGAAAAGATATTACCACAGATTTCCTTCCAGAAGTCAGTGCTGGATGAGAGAGCCAAGTCATTTTCCCATTTAGCCATTGGTAGAATCATTGTTTTATTGGTACTTGATACAAGTTTATTAAGTTTGGATATAAATTTTTTTTAGAATTAGTGATTTTCATTATCTTGTCCATCAACTGAGAGGGATGTATTGGGTTATGTATTATCTTACTTATGGATTTGATTATGGATTTTATTTGTTGATACCGGAGATACTGTTCTCCCCAAAACTGTATACTTCTGGACCATTGTGTTAAATGATATAAATTGGTTATTTTGACATAAATGAAGTAAATGTGAATTATTCATCTTCTCGTGCACCAGTTTTGAATGGGGTTCCACAGGGCTCAATCTGGGTCCTTTTTTATTTTCTTTACCTTTCCCTTTGTATACCATTTTTAGGAAGTATAATTTCTTGTACCACAGTTACGCAGATGATACTCAGTGTTGCATTCCTTAACATTCAAGAGATGTTTCTAGGCTGCGGTGTTTGTTTGATTGCCTGAGAAATGTTAAAAATTGGATGTCTGCCAACTTCCTTCAGTTAAATGAATCAAAGAAATAAATGATGGAGATGAGTTATTCCTTTTTGTTGCCATGATTGAAAGAGGAAAGGTTTATTACACAGTTGAAAGTCAGATTGGGGTGTATCTACATCATAGGACTAAAGAAGCATGGCTATGGGGAGATGCCTCGGGTGGAAGAGACGCTTGCGAGCTATCTCTCCCCCGAGTCTGCATCATCCCTTAAAGCCCTGAAGTTACCCACTAAGCCACTAAGAACGTCATCTGCTTTAGTGGGTAAAGCGTACCCGCTTACGCCGCCTGGCCTCCTTTGGCGACTCAGTCAACACAGTCGTCGAGAGGTTTCAGGAAGCCAAGAAGCAGGCGGCGGCATTTTAAAAGTTTCTTCCCCGCCGCTCTCAGGTCTGCTGGGCGGGAGCAGTCCCAGCCGAGTACAAGCTCCTCTCACAGGGCGCAACTAAAAGTGAGCGTTGCTTCCCGTGCTCCCCCACAGAAAGACTGGGGGGCGGGGCAGCGCTCACAACCGAAGTCTTCCAAGGGTAAGGTCTGAGGACCGTCATTATCCAACGGAAGGCTTCGGGAAAGAAGTCCTGACGTCAGTGGTGTCGGGCTTCTGAGGGCAGTCCCCTCCGGGGCGAGTCGGTTTCCACCTCATCTCACGGTGCCCTTCTCCCCTCTGTGCCCTCAGGGGGCCGTTCTGCCAACCCTGCCACCTCGTGTATTTCAGGGTGCAGCGGTTCTCGGCGAACGCATATTTCAGTGTCCACCCGGCAACGTAGTGGCACTGGGATGTTCGCTCCCTCCAAGGAGGGGTCAACAGCAGCCAGTTCAGTTGCTACCTGCCGGTTCGCCGTTTCAGGGCACTGGGCTGGTCACTCATCCAACACCAGAGGTCAGTCTCGAGAGACTGATTCCCTTAGTAGATTTTTTGGCAGCGTGGAAACTTCTGTCAAACATATCTCAATGGGTCCTGCGCACAGTAGAATTTGGGTACAGAATTCAGTTCGGGTTGCGACTGCCCAGATTCAACGGGGTTTTGCTCACCGAGGTGAGCCCCGAGCAGGCTCTGGTTATGGAACAGGAAGTACAGACTCTCTTGCGAAAAGAAGCCATAGAAAGTGTTCCTTCTCCCAGCAGGGAGTCAGGGTTTTACAGCCGGTACTTCATAGTTCCAAAGAAGGATGGAGGGTTGCGTCCTATTCTAGATCTGCGCCTGTTAAATCGCTCTGTCAAGAAGCTCAAGTTCAGAATGCTAACTCTGAAACAGATCATGTCACAAATCAAGTCCGAGGATTGGTTTGTCACGATAGATCTGAAAGACGCATACTTTCATATATCCATCCTTCCTCAACACAGGAAGTTCCTGAGGTTCTCTTTCGGGGGCGAAGCATACCAATATCGGGTTCTTCCCTTCGGCCTATCTTTATCACCCAGCACCTTCACAAAATGTGTGGATGCAGCTCTGGCTCCGCTGTGACTCCAGGGCATTCGCGTATTGAATTATATAGACGATTGGCTCATCCTGGCACAATCAGAGGAGTTGGTGGTCCAGCATCGAGATGCTGTTCTCACCCATATGAAACGTCTGGGGTTAAGGCTAAACTCAAAGAAAAGTGTGCTTTCTCCAGCTCAGAGAACCTCCTTTCTGGGCGTAGTTTGGGATTCGGTCTCGATGCAAGCACATCTGTCTCCGGCTCGCATAGAGGCGATTCTCACAGCCGTAAACAAGCTGAAGCTAGGCCAGTCACTCACTGTGAAACAGTTTCAGAGACTGTTAGGTCTGATGGCAGCTGCATCCAACGTGATACCTTTTGGCCTGCTGTACATGAGACCTTTGCAGTGGTGGCTCAAAACCAAGGGGTTTTCCTTGAGGGGAAATCCGTTTCGCATGATCAAGATCATGCGGCGATGCCTTCGTGCTTGTGTCATGTGGAAAAAAACTTGGTTTCTTTCCCAAGGCCCGGTGTTGGGGGCTCCTTGTCATCGCGTAACGCTAACGACAGATGCATCCCTCATCGATCATGAGTGGTCGCTCGGCTCAGGGTCTGTGGAGGGGTCATTATCTTTCCTGGCACATAAACCAGTTGGAGATGATGGCCGTGTTCCTGGCACTCAAACACTTTCTCCCAGATCTGAGGGGCCATCATGTGTAGGTCCACACGGACAACACAGCGGTGGTCTCCTACATAAATCATCAGGGGGGTCTGTGGTCGCATCCCTTATGCAAGTTGGCACACCAGATCCTCCTGTGGGCTCAAGGGAAGTTACTGTCAGTCAGGGCAGTTTACATCCCAGGGCGTCTGAATCAGGAAGCAGACATCCTGTCGAGGCAGGGGCCGAGGCCCGGGGAGTGGAGACTCCATCCCAAGGTGGTGGAGCTTCTTTGGGAGCACTTCGGGAAAGCGGATGTGGACCTGTTTGCGTCTCTAGAAACGACCCAGTGTCCCTTATATTTCTCCCTCTCACATCCAGCCCCCCTAGGGTTGGATGCTATGGTGCAGACGTGGCCGAGGCTGCGTCTGTACGCCTTTCCCCCGATTGCTCTGCTTCCGGGAGTTTTGGAGAGAGTGCGCCAGGATGGGTATTGCTATTAGTAGCCCCGTTTTGGCCGGGCTGAGTTTGATTCTCGGACATCACGTCTCTCCTCTACGGCTCTCCCCTGGAGATTCTGGTCAGGAGGGACCTACTCTCACAGGCGGGGGGCTCTCTCCTTCACCCCCGCCCAGAGTTGTGGAAGCTGTGGGCGTGGCCTCTGAGGGGGCACAGCTCATACATTCCGGTCTCCCTACTGAGGTAGTGGAGACCATGCTCCATTCCAGAGCTCCCTCCACTAGGAGGCTGTATTCCTTGAAGTGGAACGTCTTCTCTTCTTGGTGTAGAGAACATAACTTTGATCCTGTTAACTGTCCAGCCGGTACAGTTCTGGAAATCCTTCAAGAAAAGTTCTCTTCAGGGTTATCTCCATCTACGCTAAAGGTCTACGTGGCGGCCATTGCGGCTTACCACGTTCCTTTAGAGGGTGCTTCTCTCGGCAGACACCCATGGGTTACTCGCTTCCTTCGTGGTACTTTGAGGCTGAGGCCTGTGGCTCATCAGAGAGTTCCAACCTGGGACTTGGCTATAGTTTTGGAGGGCCTGTCTTCTGCTCCGTTTGAGCCCCTTGAAGAAGTTCACGTGAAGTTCCTCACTCTTAAGACTATTTTCCTCCTCGCTATCTCATCTCTCTAGAGAATCGGAGACCTCCAAGCCCTTTCAGTCTCTCCTTCTTGCCTAGACTTCGCGCCAGGCATGGTTAAAGCCTTTCTCTTCCCGTGGGAAGGTTATGTTCCTAAGGTCCCCACTAATGTGGCGGGCCCTATTATGCTGCAGGCCTTTTGTCCTCCTCCATTTCTGGAACCAGACCAGGAAAAGCTTAATTTGCTGTGCCCTGTCAGAGCTTTGGATGCCTACGTCCACAGAGCTGCCCTGTGGCGTAAGACGGATCAGCTGTTCGTTTGTTTTGGGGCTCCATGTAAAGGGCACCCTGCATCCAAGCAAACCTTGAGCAAGTGGGTGGTTGAGGCCATCTCACTTGCGTATGAGTCTGCCGGTCATCCTTCTCCCCTTAAGGTCCGTGCTCACTCTACTCGGAGTATGGCGGCCTCCCTGGCCTTATTGTCTGGAGTGTCCCTCCAAGAAGTCTGTGATGCGGCAGGTTGGTCCTCGCCTCACACATTTGTTAGGTTCTACAACCTAGATGTGGACTCGACCCCGGGGTCACGAGTGTTGGTGTCTTAGTGTGCGCTCAACAGTTTCACACAGACAGGCACTCGGTTTTATGGCGGGTGGGTATCTCGTTCCCAAACCGCTTGATGCAACGCAAGTTCCCTTGAAAGGGAACGTCTCAGGTTACTTATGTAACCATGGTTCCCTGAGAGAGAACGAGATGCTGCGTCCCGTTGCCATACTCCTAGCATGCCTGTGATCGACTTACTTCGACTTTCAGAAGCTAACTCTGTTTGGTTCAGGTGTGCTTTATAGTTTCCTGGTCATGACGTCACCTGCCTATGACGTTCCGTCACGCCATTGGACAGATTTCACATGTGCTTCACGACGCAATCACACAGAGGCGTTCCCAAAGCGCTTGACGCAGCGTCTCGTTCCCTCTCAGGGAACCATGGTTTCATAAGTAACCTGAGACGATTCCTTTGTACTACGTTTGTGTTGATTTGTGACGTAAAAATGAACATTTGTGGTGTTTGAGATATCAAACATTATTATTTTTTGGTCGTGTGACGTCACTCTCCACCCCATGTTGTTCAAATCGCTCCAAATAGACGCCATTCATTTGTGCTCGGTTTGCGCCGTTAAAACAAATGGTTTGCGTTAAAACAAACACTGTAACTGTTTTCCTTCCACAGATAACAGATAGCATTTGGAAGCTGTGATGCCACTCTCCACCCCATTTTGTCCAAATCACAGAAAACTGGTGTTGTTCGTTTATGCTCGATTTGTGCTGGTTTGTGTTCATATGAACACTGCATCTATTTCCCCTCCTTAGAAATAACAAATTGTCCCTTTGGAATTATATGGTTCTATCTGAAATTTTTGTCAAAATTGAGTTACTCACATATTCTTATTCTGTGGCAAATTATTTACATGTTATTTATGTGATGTCTTTTTTAAGTTGTGTACATTTTGGGACTTCTTATTTATAAAACAATAAGGTTCTGTCTACAAAGTTGAATGAAATGCGAAAACCTCAAAGCTCAGTACCTCAATACCTGACAGGCCTGAGTGCTCAGCCCGGTTGCATAAACTTGTCTTACAAGTTAGACATCTATTTTTTTCTTCAAGACAGGTCATAGTTACATGAAAAGGTAGATTGGTCTAACTTGAATCTGAAAAGTAAGACTGATTACCCCTTGGTTAATTGCTATTTGGTCAGACTAATTGTCAGAATCAGAACCAGAAAAAGCTTTATTGTAAAGTGAGCTTGCACACAAAGGAATTTACCTTGGTATTAAAGCTTCAAATACACACATATAAATATAACAAGACACATATTAATATTTAATAATAATAATTAATAGTAGTTTAACCTGTGGAATAGTTCCATCTTATTTTAAACATGCCATTGTGCAGCGGCTGCTCAAAAAACCAAATCTCAGTCCAACACTTCTGAATAATTATTATCCCATCTCTAAATGACCTTTTTATCAAAAGTTCTGGAGAAGGTTGTGTTTAATCAGCTTTCTTCATTCTTACAGGAAAATAGTTTTTTTGATAAATATCAGTATGGTTTCAGACCACAGCACAACACAGAGTCTGCATTGCTTAAAGTATTAAATGACTTATTGCTGACTGTTGACTCTGGTAATTGTGCCTTTTTAATTTTGCTGGATCTCAGCACAGCATTTGACTCCCTTGATCATGGCATTTTTTTAAATCATTTACAGCAAATTGGGATTCAGCATTGTGCTTTAAATAGGTTTATCTCCTATTTAAAGGATCGAACATTTTCTGTAGAGACTGACAATTATTCATCTTCTCGTGCACCAGTTTTGTATGGGGTTCCGCAGGGCTCAAGTCTGGGTCCTGTTTTATTTTCTTTATACATGTTCCCTTTGTAGAACATTTTTAGGAAGTATAATGTCTCATACCACAGTTATGCAGATGATACGCAGTGTTCCTTTACGTTGTTTTACATTCAAGGGATGTTTCTACACTGTAAAAAATGACAGTGATTTTGCCCGTGAATATCTCAATGACGGTTAGTTCTGTTTCTTTACAGGATCTACGGTCGGTTTTGTTCCTTTACAAGATTTTAGTGACAGTCAGTTTTGTTTCATTACAAGATCTCAATGACAGTTAGTTTTGTTCCTTTATGAGATTTCAATGATGGTTGGTTTTGTTACTTTAAGAGATTTCTGTGACGGCCTGTTTTGTTTCATTACAACATTTCAATAATGGTCGGTTTTGTTCCTTTATGAGATTTCAATGACGGTCAGTTTTGTTTCGTTACGAGAGTTCAATGATGGATGTTTTTTTTCTTTACGAGACCTCAACGACAGTAGGTTTTGTTCCTTTATGAGATTTCAAAGATGGATGGTTTTGTTTCTTTACGAAATTTCAATGATGGTTGATTTTGGTCCTTTACTAAATTTCAATGACAATCACTTTTGTTCCTTCACGACAAGGGTGTCTAAGCCTGGTTCTGGAGGGCTACCGCCCTGCAGATTTTAGCTCCAACCCAAATATAACACACCTGAACCAGCTAATCATGTTGTTCAGGGCTGCTTGATCATTACAGACAGGTGTGTTGGAGCAGGGTTGTAACTAAAATCTGCAGGATGGTAGCCCTCCAGGAGCAGGGTTGGACCCCCCTGCATTACAAGATTTCAGTGATGGTCTGTTTTGTTCGGTTAGGAGATTTCTATGACGGTCGGTTTTGTTTCTTTGTCCTTTTATGAGATTTCAAAGACAGTCGGTTTTGTTTCGTTATGAGATTTCACTGATGGTCAGTTTTGTTCCTTTACGAGATTTCAAAGACTGACAGTTTTCAATGACGGTCAGTTTTCTTCTGTTATGAAGAGGTTTCAGGTTCCTGATTGGAGTGGGTGTGAGAAAGAGGAAGGGTGCTGAAACAACCAGGACTGGCGGCGTGTGATGAGGTCTCCTGTCTCCTCAAGGTCTCAAAGTCTCCTGTGTCTCCAGAGTTCCCACCCAGCCTTCCTCTCCCACCTCCTCTTCCAGAATCAGCCAGTTCCTCGGGCCCGCCTCCGCTGGTTCCCTTCAGCCCCTCGGCTCCTCCTTTGCCACCAAATTAGCCCCGCCTCCAATCACTCCCGCCAGCTCGGAGAGTCTACTGTTGCTGTAGTGACGAGCAATTTGTTGTTTGTGTTGTGGATATTTAAGAAAAAAGCTTGCTTCGCTTCGTATATTCAGTTTAACAGCTGTGCAACTGAACTGCTCACATATTTTCTGACGCTTAAATTGTGTTTTAAATTATGAATTGGTAAAACGCCTTTGCAGAACGGTCTGAATCCACTTTTGTTTAGACTGCTCTCTCACTTAATCACCTGAAGCGATTTCTCAGTAAAACAGACAGTATCGAGAGAACAAGCAGCCGTTTTCCTCTGTGAACATGCGCTAAATGGATGTTTGACAATTTCGTTGCTTTTTGGAGTTTTCAGATTTAAAAAAACATTCAGATGAAATCCTGCAGGCGCCCGTGCCTTCTCTGTACATGAAATAAATGCACATCCTTGAATGAGTGCAGATTTCCAGTGTATTTACTTGAACTTATCAGGTAGGCTAATATCTATGGTTTGATCCATTCCAGAGGCGGCCAAAATCAGAATTTATAATAGACTGAATAGCTCTCTCAGAACTTGGTGTGTGATGCCACACTGACTGACATATGCACATGAATCACGGTCACACGTACACGCCCAGAGCAATATTGTTTTAGCTATGTTTTATAGTATAAAAATATTTCAAAGGACAAAAACATGAACTTTATTGGCTTTACTTCAAGTCAGCTGTCACTTTACTTTGGCGCGAGCCCCTATATGGTCGCACACTTGGCACAGCCCTTGCGACGGTTCTTTCATTAATTAATATGAATTAATATGTTTAGCCTTTTGCTTGACTACGTTATCAAACAGCTACTAATGTGTTGCTAATCTTACACAAACCATGTTCCTGTTCTTTATCTCAGAGTCAGACAGCTGCCTTCTAACAATCAGTATCCTTAGAAATGCTTTGAACAACTCAGAAAGTCAGTGGAGAAAGGCATATAGTTCATCCTAACATCGTAAGACTCGCTATTTTGCTAAATCTACACAATTTTTCATATCAACAGAAAATATACCGGGATAACCTGGCTTCTCTCAAGACTTTTTCTGCTTCAGAGCAGTCATAGTTAATGATATGCTAAAGCAAAGACTATAGAATAACACAAGACGTGTCACTCGTATTGTTTTGAATGGGAGAAAGTGCAACACGCAATATGGCTGTCACGATGACGAACTCCGTGGTTCCCTCCTCTGGCCATCGGAGGGAGCCATCACCGGAATACTAACACTCACGCATTCCATTTCACTACATTTCCCATGAGACCGTACTTTGGACTGATTTCACCGCCAGCTGCTACCCATTACCCGGACTATAAAAGACTGCCATTCACTCCATTACATTGTGAAGTCTTGTTTTGCCGAGGTGAACAATTCTGAGTGTTTATTCCCTTTACTGATTGCCTGTTTACGACTACGTTTGTCCCTGTATTCTCGACCCTTGCTGCCTGCCCTTTGATCCTTGCCTGTGTTTTGGACTGTGACTGATATCTGCCTGCCCCAACTTCTTGCCTGCTTACTGATCACGATATTGTCTGTTTCTGCTGTTATTGTTCGCTCCTGTTTGACCCTGCCTGTACGACCATTCTGTTTAATAAAGCATGCAAATGGATCCCAGCCTTAGTGACAATTCGTTACAATGGCGGAATTGATTCAAGCGTTTGGAAAAAAAATTATGAGACAGTTGTTGTCAGATTTCATTGGTGATTACAAATATGAAATTTAATTGAAATCTTGGCAAACAGCTTTGGAGAATTTGATGTTTCCCCATTCAAAGAGATAGGAGTTGCACTTGCATGCCCGAGAGGCATTTCAAAGATGGCCGCCGAGTGCAATGACTTGCCTTAAAGGGACTTTGGCTAAAGCCTGCCGGCACGTTTTTGTGATTGGTTACAAGGTAGTCTGTGACGTCACAAGCACCCACGATTTCAAACCGCGGGTTTTAGACTGTCTTTGGTTTACTGCAGTTTCAAACATAAAATACTTCAATGGTGCTGACTTATGAATTTGCACATGGTTTGTCTTAAAGCATAAACACCACATACCCAGCTAACAGGGAACGTTCCCAGAACATTCACTAATGTTCTTTAAAAGTCACGCCAGGCTCCAACACTGTCCAATCACAGCGCACTCCCTCTCCCGAGTACTGATCACACGCACCTGCACTCAATCAGCACCCTCATCAGTCACCACATATAACACACTCACACACCTTCAGTCACTGTCTGGTCTCGTTCACATTAAGACTTTCCTGTTTGCTTACCTCAAGGACTCCCATCTATCAACTTACCTGTCTCCAGCATCTCCAAGTCTCCTCTTGTGTCTCCAGTCCGTGTGTGAGTTGTCTATCGTCTCCGTTGTTGCATCTCTCCACCATCGCCCAGGATCTTCACCACTACAAACACAAAGGACAGTATCACTCATCGATCACCCTCCATTCACTCAAGATATCATCTGCATACCCACCTGCACTTCTGTTACCTCTGCTGTGTGTCAATAAAATACCATTAACGTTACATTCCAGTCTCCGACCCTTCTGTGTTGTAACAGAAGACCGGACCAAAACCGTCTGACACAAAGCATGAGTCACCTGGACCCATTCCAGGAGCTCGTTGACACTTTGCACCGAGCACTCACCACCAACCCACCATCACCACAACCAGCGATCACCTCCGTCAACAACACTGTCACTCCTTCACCACCAGTTTACGCCAGTCCCATGGCCAAACCGGTGCCCTTCTCTGGTCCGGCGGAGCCAGCCACAGTTTACCACCTCCCTCTGCTGACCAGAGTCCGTCAGCCCTCCAGAACCAGCCCACGAACCCATGCAACTGGATAACACAAGACTGACGCCCACTGAATGGCAGAGACGGCTGACCCAGAATCTGTGCCTCTATTGTGGTTCTCCTGGGCATGTAATCTCCGCATGCCCAACTCATCCTCCTCGTCCCTTGGTGAGTGTCATCTTTCCCTCTATAAATAAAATGAAAACACTCACCACTGTTGTAAACCTTACTGCTGCTGATGTTTCCATTCCAGTTAACGCACTCCTCGATTCTGGGTCAGCAGGCAATTTCATCTCTGGCGCCCTTGGTATACATCGATGACATCCTAAGCTACTCCCGGAGCCTGGCCCAACATCACCACCACGTTGCGGAGGTCCTGAAACGCCTGAGGGAGTTCCAACTCTTCCTGAAAGCAGAAAAATGTTCCTTCCATCAGCCCTCAGTGCAGTTCCTTGGATACAACATCGACAGCAGTGGCATCCGGATGGACGAGAGGAAGGTGGATGCCATCAGGAACTGGCCTACACCCTCTACAGTCAAGGAACTCCAGCGCTTCCTTGGATTTGCTAACTTCTATCGTCAATTTCGTTCAGAACTACAGCACCATCTCCAGCCCACTTACCAACCTCCTCTGTAATAAGCCCAAGTCTCTGTCCTGGACACCAGCTGCCACCAACGCATTCAACATCTTGAAAGAAGCATTCACCACCGCTCCTCTCCTCATCCATCCAGACCCCGACAAGCCTTTCGTGGTGGAGGTGGACGCCTCTACCACAGGAGTAGGAGCAGTCCTTTCTCAGCAGCAGGGGAACCCAAGTAGACTCCATCCATGTGCCTTCTTCTCCTGCAAGCTCAACCCGGCGGAGGTCAACTACGACATCGGCAACAGGGAGCTTCTTGCCATCAAGCTGGCCCTAGAAGAGTGGAGACATTGGTTGGAGGGTGCCAAACATTCCTTCCTGGTACTTACAGACCACACAAACCTAGAGTATCTGAGAGTGGCTAAAAGATTGAATCCGAGACTAGCTCGCTGGGCGCTATTCTTCACCCGCTTTGACTTCACTATCTCCTATCGTCCAGGATCCAGGAACACCAAGGCAGATGCCTTGTCACGTTTGTATACTCCTGAAGAAAACTCAGAAGAGCCTGAAACCATCCTCCCTAAGAACCTCATTGTCAGCCCCATTACCTGGTCTGAGAAAACCATGCCCTCCTCCAATGTTTCCGCCAACACTCCGCCGGGTTGCCCGCCAGGCTTGCAGTACATCACCAGTACACGGCGCACTCCACTCATCCACACTGCCCACACGTCACTAGGCACTGGCCACCCAGGGGTCAATGAAACCCTCTCGCTGCTAAAGGAACGCTTCTGGTGGCCCGAATATGGCATCTGACGTCAGAAGGTACGTGCAGGGCTGCAAGGAATGCGCCATCTCAAAAAGTCCACGCCATCTTCCCTCCAGCAAACTCCATCCTCTGTCCGTTCCCAACCGACCCTGGTCACACCTAGGAGTGGACTTTGTAACCGACTTACCTGCTTCCAATGACTGTACCTGTATTCTGGTGATTGTAGATAGATTCTCTAAATCCTGTCGTTTGATTCCTTTAAAGGGATTGCCTACTGCGGAACTAATGTTCAACCATGTCTTCCGATACTATGGGATCCCCAAGGACATAGTTTCGGATAGAGGACCTCAGTTCATCTCCCGGGTATGGAGAGCGTTCTTCTCACTCCTAGGTGTGACCATCAGCCTGTCGTCCGGTTACCACCCACAATTGAACGGGCAGACGGAGAGGAAGATTCAAGAGATCGGTCGCTACCTCCGTACCTTCTGTCACGGCCACCAGGACTCCTGGAACCAGTACCTGGGTTGGGCCGAGTATGCGCAAAACTCCCTATGCCAACCTACCTCCGGACTCGCTCCCTTCAAGTGCGTACTCTGCTACCAACCCCCATTGTTCCCCTGGTCTGGGGAACCTTCAGACATTCCATCTGTCAACTACTGGTTCCGAGAGAGCGAGAGGGTCTGGGACTCTGTACACCACCAGCTTCAACGGGCCTTACGCAGACGCAGGATGACAGCTGACCTTTGCCGCTCCAACACCCCCGCATACCAACCTGGAGTCCCAGGTTCATTGGCCCGTTCACCATCACCAAGCAGATCAACCCGGTCACGTATCAACTTCAATTACCACCTCAGTACCGCATTCATCCCACATCACTGTCTGGTCTTGTTCACATTAGGACTTTCCTGTATGCTTACCTCAAGGACTCCCATCTATCAACTTACCTGTCTCCAGCGTCTCCAAGTCTCCTCCTGTGTCTCCAGTCCGTGTGTGAGTTGTCTATCATCTCTGTTGCATCTCTCCACCATCGCCCAGGATCTTCACCACTACAAACACAAAGGACAGTATCACTCATCGATCACCCTCCATTTACTCAAGATATCATCTGCATACCCACCTGCACCTCTTACCTCTGCTGTGTGTCAATAAAATACCATTAACGTTACATTCCAGTCTCCGACCCTTCTGTGTTGTAACATTTAATACAAAATGTTGTTAAGAACATTCCAAAAACATTTTATGTTATTAACGTTCTTGTAACGTTTAGAGAAAACGTTCTTAGAACAACGTTCTTGATCATTTTAGGATGTTATTTGTACTTGATGAACAACATTCTCAGAATGTCCTTATAATGTTATTAGTATTTTATCATAAAATGTTCTGGGAACAACTTTCTTGGAACATTTTTAGGACGTTATTTGTACTTGATGAACATTCTCGTAATGTTGCTAGAATACGTTCTTAGAACAACATACTCAGAACGTCCATATAATGTTATTAGTATTTTTGTTTCCATAATATATCACGCACGGACATTTCAGGCCTCGCATTTTAAGCTGAATCACGAGACTCTCAATTCCTGACGCCACTGAATCGAATCTTTTTGGAATCGTTTACTGTCTTCTTGACTCTCGAGTCTGTTCTTTCCCTGCAGTTCTTCTCTTGCGCGCGCAGCAGGAGAGAGCGTCCGTTATTTTCTGAGGCTGAGAAAACGTAAATGGTAAGCGTGAATTCATAATACTATTTTAAATAACACATGCCAGAACATAAGAATTTCAATGTTGTATCTTTTTTTTTATTTTTTTCCAGACTCTTTATTTTTTAGCCTGACATTGCGAGCCGTTCGTTCCCGCTCCTGCTCCATTCAAATCTTGCGCGTGCTGACAGGGTCCGGTATTTTCATCATAGAGAGATTTACATCATAAGAAGGTAAGTGTGAATTCACAAAATAATTGTAAATAACATATTTACATAACACAACATCAAATGTTTTTCTGTTATATCATTTTTTTTTTTTTTTTTTTTTTTTTGTGAACAGCATTTTCTTGGCCTCTGCCTTTCAGTTATTGCAAGCGCGGACTATGTCCTGTAATTTTAGAGGTTTATATCAGACGAAGCGATAAGTGCAAAATCATAAAATAATTTTAAATAGAGTTGTTACCAAAACATAACATTATGCGTTGTTAATATAAATTGAGCGCGTGTATGTTGTAAAATTAGTCTAGCTAAAATTAGCTAGTTTGGTAACTGCTAACTGGTACTTAGCAACTGCCACATACATTTATACGAAGTTAGCTATTAGTAAAATATTCAAGTTTATTAATTAATGCTAGTCTAGCTAGTGTGCTTGAGTTATCTTATTTTTCTCTTTGACAAATCAGACGCTTTCTTCTCAACTGTCCACAGATGCTTTAAATACAGCCCTGAAGGAAGAGCTGCAGCTGACTTGATTCTTGCGAGGCAGACAAGGACAGAAAAGGTGTTTTACCAACATACAATAAAATCTATCATATTTGTTAGTGTACATTTTACTCTTGTTGTTCTTGTTTAAGTGTAGAAATCTACAATTTACTTTGTCATATTATAATGTAATTTTTCTCTCACTGTGTGTGTGTATATATATATATATATATATATATATATATATATATATATATATATATATATATATATATATATATATATATATATAATTTGTCTGTTTTTAGGCCAGGTGGTAAATGCTGCTATTCTTCTCTAATACTGTTGCTCTTCAAAGAACACGGTCCATCAATCAGGTAACTTGCACACTGAAAATCTTTTGTTTGAATACCATTCAGTTACACAAGTTATCTTGTATTTTATTCAGCTACTGAAACGACAAGAAAGCACTTTTACTTGTTTTGATTTTTTCCATTATTATTGCTGTCTAACTAACAAAATTGTTTTGTATTATCATTACATTGTACTATGACATGTCATGTTGCATCATTCTAAACTGTGCTTAAACAATGAGAACTGTAATGTATTTAAAGAAAATGTTTTTATTTTATTTATTTGTTTGGTCACAGGATCCTCCATTCCCAGCTCCAACCAGTCATCTGAAGGACTGTGGCAATGGGAACCCTTTGAACCACAAGTGGCAGTTTCCACCAGATGAAAAAGGACATGGTCGAGGATGATAGACCCCTATTGATATCTCACTGATGTTAGCCTGCTGTGCTGACTGTATCACACACACATACAGTTGTGCTCAAATGTTTACATCACATTGCAGAATCTGAAAAATCTTAGAGTTAGTCCACCCAAAACAATTTCTGTCATTAATTACTCATCCTCATGTCGTTCCACACCCGTAAGAACTTCTTTCATCTTCAGAACACAAATTAAGATATTTTTGATGAAATCTGAGAGGTTTATGACTCATCCATAGACAGCAATATAATCAACACTTTCAAGGTCCAGAAAGGTACTAAAGACATTGTTAAAACAGTCATGTGACTGCAGTGGTTCAACCTTAAAGGAACACTCCACTTTTTTTTGAAAATAGGCTCATTTTCCAACTCCCCTAGAGTCAAACTGTTGAGTTTTTTAGATCGGCTGAATGGATTCGAAAACGGTAAAACTCAACTGTTTAACTCTAGGGGAGTTGGAAAATGAGCCTATTTTCAAAAAAAAGTAGTGTTCCTTTAATGTTATGAAGAGACGAGAATATTTTTGTGCTCAAAACAAAACAAAAATAACGACTTTATTCAACAATCTCTTCTCTTCTGTGCCATTCTCATATATTGTTTACATCCAGCGCTTCCAGGTTCTATGTCAGAACGCCAGCTCCTTATTGGCCGGCTCTTGCGTCAACATCACACGCATGCGTCGTGCTGATCACATGATCAGCGTCCGCCAATACGGACGTAAACATGGAAGCCTTCACTGTGCTTACTGCGTAAGGATAATGACAGGGAAGAGAAGAGATTGTTGAATAAAGTCATTTTGTGTTTCGGGTTTTGCTTTTGTGCACAAAAAGTATTCTTGTCACTTCATAACATTAATGTTGAACCACTGCAGTCATGTCGACTGTTTCAACGATGTCTTTAGTACCTTTTTGGACCTTGAAAGTATTGATTATATTGCTGTCCATGGACGAGTCCGTTACCTTGGATTTTATCATGTATACAGGGCTTGACATTTGATGACATTTTTCCTGTGCAAGAGTCTGGTGATGTCTATGGGTCACAGACTCACTCTTGTGATTGCTTGCAAGGGATTTACAACTAAATAATAGCTTTTACACTTTTACATTTACTTTAAGCTAAACCGTCCCAATACTTAAGCTCACATTAGGCAGAGGGATGAAACTGTAAAAGTGCTGTTCTTAAGGCTGATTTATACTTCTGCGTCGTTGTCCATGTCGACGTGCATGCAGACCACTAGTAGGCAGTGTCCACGATCATGTTGAGTATCAAGGCAAAAGCCGAAGAAGAAGCAGCTTGTCATGTACGTTGTCAGAGATGCTTACACAGTGTTTCCCATACATTAACTAGACTGTGGCAGCCCGCCACAGTCTATGTTTCTGTCTATGGATACACATTCTGGCTTCCCAATACATTACAACAACAGCGATGACCCAAAAAAAAAAAAAAAAAAGCGCGAGCGCAGGTAAAACCTGAACAGCAGACGACGTTGCCATCTGTGTTTAAACTAAACTCATTTAACCCTCGCCAATTTAAACATTCAAGAGCCAGAAGACGCGAGTGAGAAGATTTGTGTGTGCGCTCATCTAAAGTTTGGTTAATTCTTGAGCAGCTGTGGTGTATGTACAACAGATATCTGTTACAAAGGAGGAGGATATTAAGAAGAACAAAGTTTAAAACAAAAACAAGCTTGAAACTACTTACATTTAAACACCACATCTTCGCTTGTACTGTACATGTACATCTGCGACGGCGCCTTTTTTTTTTTTTTTTTTTTCAAATAAATGACGGTTAACAGCGATGCAAAGAATTGTGGGCTATCTGCAGCAGCGAAGGATACACCTCATGCATCCTCGGAATTCCTGTGAAAGAAGGACGCATTCGAAGGTCGCATTTGGAGTGTCCTACTTACTTTTCTGAAATGATACAGCCTCAATGACGTATGCAACCTTCGAATGCGACCTGCAGAGGACGCAACCTTTGAAATGAGACACAGTTATTGAGTTCTCTTTCAAGTCTTGCACTTCAACAGACAAATTCACATAAAAATTATGTCAACATGCCCATCTTGATGAGTAGCCTATCCTAGCAGACATACCCTGCTTCTCAATCAGCTCCCTAGCTTCCTAGGTCGTGAATCAGTATATCATGTATGAATAATGAATGTGGCCGACCCCCTGATCAGTGCCCTGGCTACTTAATTAGGGAGCTGATTGAGATGCACGCATAGTCTGTTATGCCTTAAGTGAAATTATACAGTCAAGAAAGACAACGCATGTGCACAGTATCAGTATTTTGGATCCTTGCATTGTCTTAAAGTGACAGCAGACCAATATTACTACTGTCTGTGTTTTAATGTTAATCAAACAACAAAAGACAAGGAAATCACTCACTGCTCCTGACTGAATAGCTTTTGTAACTTTAATAAGGATTAATCTTTAATTTATACAGTCAAATATGTAATTTTATTTTACATTTGATTACTTTATTCTGTACCTGAAAACCTGAAAAGCAGTTTATTTTATTTGAATCTTTGCTCTACTGTATTTATTTGTGCTTGTAGTTTGATTATTTGTTCTTATTTTCTTTATTTTTATTTGACAGTTCTTTTTCCGCTGAACATAGCACATACCGAACCGTACCGAAACTGTGACCCTAAAACCGTAATAAAAACTGAACCACAAGTAATTTGAACCATTACACCCCTAGTAAATAATAACTGTACATAATAAATATGTATTACTGGCCCCCACTAATTATTCTAGAAATAAATTAATTCAACAAAGGTAATCTCTTTTGCAACATATTTTTGATGGTTCAAATGTATACTCTACATGTTTGACCATTTATGAACTATCATTTACTATATGTTGTTTATGTGACTAATGTGCTCTACCATCACCATTCATGTCTATGCAACCAATAAATAAATTACTACGAGAGCACAAAATTGTTTACAAGAACAAATTTCTTCATTGATGTAGTCACTTAATTTTGCTTTCAAAATGCACCAGATTTATGCATTTAAATGTAAAATGTCCAAATTTTCTTCCGGGGGGGGGGGGACACTAGGGGTGCCCCCGGACACCCCTAGAAGGGCCGATGTCCACCCACCACAGTCTCACAAAATTCTGTGGGAAACACTGCTTACAAACAAAAGCGGCAGAGAAACAGCAAATAGGTAACGACTTTTGTTGCAGTATGACTGCATGTGTCCCCTTAAACAGAGCAATTTTTCATTCCTATGGAAGTTGAAAACGCTCGCTCTTCTCCGAATACTCCGTGCCAGTTTTTTAACCTGAGGGAGGGGTTCTAGCAGACCAATCACAGGGCTTGCGGTCCGCATAGAATTGACGCGTTGTTACATTTTTGACGAGGTGCATGTCAGGCTACTTTGTAGGCTATGTGTGGTACACACAGCTTAAGCCGTAGCTACGGCGTACACTTGACGCAGAAGTATAAATCAGCCTTAAGTTGGTAAAAAAAAATTGTGTTGAAACAGCCAATAATAAAATGTGACATTCTGTGCTTCTGCTTCATATTAATCTTTTAATCACCAATTGTATTGCACAGCACTGCTTCAAGTCGAACCTACTGATTCACTCATTACGACAGTCACTAGCCACCACCTACTGGCAGTTTAATTTAAAAGTATTGTTAAGGTTTTTTTTATTTGTATATGTATATATGCATATTACCTCACTTTACCTCAAGTGTAATCCTTTACAATTTGTTATGAACTTTTACATTGTATAACATTTGGAAGCTACCTTTGATTCTTGTGTGATTTATTATTTATAGTACTTATGTACCCTAAATAATTTAAGGGTTAACTTTTATGGAGTAGCCACAATGTTACACATTGTCTTTAGCCTTTGAGAGGGTGGGCTAGTCTTTGTTGTTTAGCAGGATGTGTGTTGTTTTAATGAAGTGTTTCTTGATTGTACAGCACTTTGGGCTGCAGGTGCAGTTGTAAAGTGCTCTATGAATAAAGTGAATGAATGAATGTTATTATTAAATGCTTATGAAATAATAAATAACCATTAGTAACATCAGTCAATCTGTTCACTTTACAGACGGAGCATGAAGAGACTGGGCCTGCTAGTTCGGCAAACCCGCCCCCACCCCACCCCACACACACATTCTTACTGATTAAGCTAATTTATAAATGAATGAATATTTTTAAGTGTGCAGTTATATAATTACCTTTTGTAATTCACGTTGTGCTCTTAGAATGGTTGTACCTTGTGTTAATAAAAAAATAACGTTGAAAGAATGGTTTAGGGACATTATTCTAACCTTAACATTTTAACATTAAAGTGAACATTTTACGTTCTTGGAATGTTCCAAATAAACGCTCTTTGACTGTTGTGTTGTTAATAAAATGTAAGTGGAAATAACGTTGCAGGAACGTTATGCTAACCTTAAGATAATGTTCCAGCAACGTTAAGCAAACTGGACATTTCCACGTTTTTAGAACATTTCATTCGTGGGCCATGTTCTCCCAAACGAGTTTCTGATAACAAAAACAAAGCTTTTTGTGCTTGTAATAAACATATGTTAGAATGATATTCACATTTGAATTCTCCTCTTGAATGTGCCCAGCAAGCAATTTTATGTCTAATAGACGTCTAATAGCCGTCAAAACAGCCCGGCCGTCTAGGCTAAAACAAGGCAAAATTTGGGCTGTCAGTGAAAATCTAATAGATGTCTAACCATAACCCAAGAATAGACTAGTCATCAAATATACAGCTAATGAATGTCTACATCTATACATGTAATAGACAACAAAATAATGGCTAAAGGATTCTTTTCACTTAAATATAACAGGTTCTCATAAATGACAATCCATCCAAACAAATTAAATATAAAAGTTTTTATTTAGAAAAAGAACTCAAGATAATACAAAATGATGAAAAAAAAAAAATTAAATTTTACAAATACAATACAAATAAACATTTTATATGAAAATATGGAACATTTTACAACTTATAATAAAAATATAAAACATTGACAAAAAAAGTTAAATAAAAAAAGGTTAACAATTTACAAACAACCTGATTGATTGTTGGTTCCATAAATTCCATGTTTTATGTAAAGCACTTTGAATTGCATTGAAATTGCATTGAATTGCATTGTTGTTGAAATGTGTTATACAAAATAAACTTGCCTTGCCAAATCAAAAACTCATATTTTCATATCATAATGATCAAAAGATTAAAAGATATATGAGGCTTTAGTAACAAATAATAGGTTGCACAGGTTTCATGTTTACCCCCTTGTATTTAGAAAATTAGAGTTTTAGGGCACAAGGAAACACTACAGTATGGAAGCCCGTTTCCGCCACTAAATAAATAAAAAAAAAGTAATTGCGACTTTTTATCTCAGAATTCTGACTTTTTATCTCGCAATTGCGAGTTATAAAGTCAGAATTCTGATATAAACTCGCAATTGCGTGATATAAAGTCAGAATTCTGAGATATAAAGTCGCAATTGCGTGATATAAAGTCAGAATTCTGAGATATAAAGTCGCAATTGCGTGATATAAAGTCAGAATTCTGAGATATAAAGTCGCAATTGCGTGATATAAAGTCAGAATTCTGAGCTGTAAAGTCGCAATTGCGTGATATAAAGTCAGAATTCTGAGATATAAAGTCGCAATTGCGTGATATAAAGTCAAAATTCTGAGATAAAAATCGCAATTCTGACTTTTTTTTCTCGCAATTGCGAGTTATAAAGTCAGAATTCTGAGATATAAAGTCGCAATTGCGTGATATAAAGTCAGAATTCTGAGATATAAAGTCGCAATTGCGTGATATAAAGTCAGAATTCTGAGATATAAAGTCGCAATTGCGTGATATAAAGTCAGAATTCTGAGCTGTAAAGTCGCAATTGCGTGATATAAAGTCAGAATTCTGAGATATAAAGTCGCAATTGCGTGATATAAAGTCAAAATTCTGAGATAAAAATCGCAATTCTGACTTTTTTTTCTCGCAATTGCGAGTTATAAAGTCAGAATTCTGAGATATAAAGTCGCAATTGCGTGATATAAAGTCAGAATTCTGAGATATAAAGTCGCAATTGCGTGATATAAAGTCAGAATTCTGAGATATAAACTCGCAATTCTGACTTTTTTTCTCGCAATTGCGAGATATAAAGTCAGAATTCTGAGATATAAAGTCGCAATTGCGTGGTATAAATTCAGAATTCTGACTTTTTTTTTCTCGCAATTCTGACTTTTTTCCTCACAATTGTGTGAAACTTTATTTCTCACAGTTCTTACTTTGCTTGCGTTTCCTTTCATTGCGAGTGACCATCAGGATTGCTGCTTCATTATTATTATACATAAAATGGAAGACATCATAAAGGATTATTTTTAGCGCGGATTTACCAATAAAGAAATTTTGACATTATTGGAGGAGGCACATAACATGAAGATTAGTCTCCGGACATTAGAGAGAACATTATGCAGGAATATGCATAGTATAGCATGTTTCCACGGTAACCTTGTACATGAGTACAGCGTTTCCAGGAGAAAAAAACAGCTTTTACTGCCATCTAGTGGGCTTACTACTAAAACGCATCATATTTCATATCATTTCAAATCATATTTCATCAACTTTTGTAACTGCAACTCAAGTCTGGTGGCTCCATAAAAGGGGGCATTCAAGGGTAGAATTACAATTACACTAATGAATTTGACAAGTTTTGAGCAAATGTGTTGTGATTACACAATAATACCAATATAATAGTAATAGTAATAATAATAAGAATCAACTGTGGCGGAGGCGCAATAAAACAGATGAAGCTTAAGTGGCACATTTTATACACCAACAGCTTCAGACATCAGGACGGCAGCACGGCTATCGTTAGATGCACCAGATGTTGGATGTCCGTATTTGTTAGACAGAGAAACTGTCCGTCAGTTAATTACAAGAAAAAAAGTCAGAATTCTGAGATATAAACTCGCAACTGCGTGATATAAAGTCAGAATTCTGAGATAAAAACTCGCAATTCTGACTTTTTTTCTCGCAATTGCGAGTTTATATCTCAGAATTCTGACTTTATATCACGCAATTGCGACTTTATATCTCAGAATTCTGACTTTATATCACGCAATTGCGAGTTTATATCAGAATTCTGACTTTATAACTCGCAATTGCGAGAAAAAAAAGTCAGAATTCTGAGATAAAAACTCGCAATTCTGACTTTTTATCACGCAATTGCGACTTTATATCTCAGAATTCTGACTTTATATCACGCAATTGCGACTTTATATCTCAGAATTCTGACTTTATAACTCGCAATTGCGAGAAAAAAAGTCAGAATTGCGAGATAAAAAGTCAGAATTCTGAGATAAAAAGTCGCAATTACTCTTTTTTTTTTTTTTTTTTTTTAGTGGTGGAAACGGGCTTCCATACTACAGTACATGTGCATGTAGCATCTTAATCTAACCACAACATGGCTCTGAGTCTGCACTGTTACCCACTAAAATGTCACGGTTCCTACACATGATAACACATGATGTACATAAATAATGAACGCATGTCAAAATGAAAAACACAGATACTTACAATAGCAAAAGCAGGAAAGAATTTGCTTTAACATTTGCTGTTGTTTGCTCTCCAACAGTTGTAAAATGACAGAAATGTTTATCGCGAGATCTGGCAACAGTGATGGAGAGATCTACTAACTTTCAAGTCTCGCGTTGCCAGTAGTCATGTCTCTGTAGAGCCACAGTTGTCATCTAGCGGTTGAGAATTGTAATTGTAATTTTTTATTTAACTTAAAATTAAAGACAGTCATATATGTGTGTGGTATATATATATATATATATATATATATATATATATATATATATATATATATATATATATATATATAGTAGAATGTGTAGGTATATCATGAATGGTATGGTGATGGTATATCATGAATCCCACAAATCCCGAAAATTACTTTAACACTATTTTGGTTACACTCATTGCTGGTCTGAATCAGGGCTATAGCCAAGCCGTAAAAATTAGACTATAGATTGCCTCGATTTCGCCGGGTGGACTAAAAGCAGACTACACATAGCCTATCCAATTCAGAGCTATTGTGACTACATATAGACCATGTCATGAAATGCCACTTACATCTTGTAGACATCATTGACATTGCGAACATGATGGGATATCAACCATCTCTTGCACCTCCTGTCCAAAAACTACAATAAATCAGGGTTGACTATAAGTGGGCTACAAATAGCCGGTCTGACTACGAGTTAAATTGTGGCTACGCACAGCCTACGCAATAGAACATGTCAAAGATATGAAACCAAACACCTTGTAATCACTGTTGACTTCGCTTACATGATGGAATATCATACATCTCGCAAGTTATTTTGGCAAAAACGACATGTAACCAAATTAAAGATTATTTTGGCTAAAAGTGGGTTACTCATAGCCGGACTATATCGGGTCTATAGGTAACCGAGACGGTGAAATGATGGCTATTGCTTGCTGGATGTATATATGTCGTGTGCACGGGGTTTGGTTTATCAAAATAAGCTATCATGTTTCAAAACAACTTGAGCTGGTCCAGCTAGTGTTTCCAGAATAAAAGTATGTAAAAAATAGGGAACAATGCACTCTATTATTATGAAGGAATTTTCCGTATTGTGTTTTTTTTTTTTTTTTTTTTTTTTCTGGTTTGTGGTGTTTTGCCTGTATTTTGAATTAGCCTACGCATTGTGTTGTGCTTTAGGGTTAACAGACATGTCCGTAAAAGGATAATGTCTTGGCTCATTTTTCCGTTTTTTATTTTTTACAGTGTTATACAAAATGTCTTGAACAAAATAACCATAACATCATTTAACAGAACATTTAACATTTTCCTTAAATCTGTTGTTCAAAATATGTTTGATGAGATTCATAATTAAACAATAGGGGACTTTGTAAACATTTTGAACATGCAAAGCAAAAACGCATTACATGCACGTCTTAATCTAACCCTATAATAACCCACAAAACTGCAGGTGTTTCATGGAAAAGTAAAAATTTTGATGTTATTCAAAATTTAAAGAAATACAGTAAAATAATAGGGCAAAAGCAAAGTTAATTTATTATATAAAATTTTACATCAAGGACATAAACTGTTCGGTTTTGATTAAGCAAAACCTGTGACACACTACTGCTCTCATGTGGTGAGTGAGTAAAACATAAATGATGATGACGTGGAACAAAAAATATCTTAAAGATTCCGCTAAGAAAAATAGTCCATTACAACATACTATACATTAGAATGAACACGGCTGCAATTACAATATTAGATTATAGGCTATATATTATTATTAATGAAATAAACCATAATGATTATAATAATATTTATACAACAATTAAAGTTACTTGTCTTCTATTTTAAGTACGCTCTCATTTTGTGTCACTTGCAGGTTTGTTGTTCTTCCTCGATATGTTTTTATTTAATTATAACTTGATATGCTACTCTTCAGCTTTTATAGCTACATCTATCAAGATTTTTATGCTCACTGTCTGTGACCGTTTTAAAACAGAAGAAACACTAACGTACGTCTCTGATATAACCTAAACTAAAGAAGTCAGAGATCGCGGAGTGATACGAGAGACCTAAAAATAGCACCATTTACTCGGCTCATAATGATTATCTGGCAGAAAGGACGATCTATTTGTTATAGAGGAAGTCCCGTAAAACGCCTCTGATCGTTAGACATATGCTTTTAAATCTATCAAAACTAATAATCTAACGAATAAATGAAATTATTCTCATAAAGGTGTGTCCAATCCGTATCCTCTTCTCTGTTCCCTCACTGAGGTTTCTGCGGCGATGGAGAGCAACAGGTGCTCACAGGTGGGTTCCTCTGGACACCCTCACCGGGCGGCTCTGATTTTGGCCCGGGGTGGCAGTAAAGGAATCCCTTTGAAGAACATCAAGAATCTGGCCGGTGTTCCTCTCATCGGATGGGTTCTGAGAGCTGCCTTGGATTCAGGGGTCGCTGACAGGCAACTATTGATCTTTTCTTAATTGTTTAATATGACTTTAATATGTTTTTTGTTGTTCAATATATGTGTATGAAACAAACTTAAACTGGGAACTGAAATGTTTGTGGTGGATATAAGTTTGTGGTCGTATTTAAAGCTCAAAATTAGGCTGCAATTATCATATAGGCTGTTTTTACCAAGGACAGAATTTTATGCTTGTTCCTGAATTTATTCTTTTTAATATGGAAGCTTGTTTCCTCCACGGAATAAACAATATAAAAGGCTAATAGAGATTAAAAATAAAAATAAAAAACTCAAAATTCTAACTAGGCTACTTCCAGCAATTTCGAGTTTATTTCTCACAATTCTTACATTTTTACTTGTAGCCTATTAACGCGAAAAAATAGGCCTAAGTCGGGGGGGAAAAAGCAAATTTTTTCTATGTCGCAAATAGGATACATTTTTATGTTTTTTATTCCGCGGCGAGCTTCCGTCTTCTAGCTAAGATTAAAATAGCCTTTTAGTCTTAATTCTTGTTTTTAATGACTGATGTTATGTGTGGCAGCGTGTGGGTTTCCACAGATCACGATGAAATTGAGCGGGTCGCAAAAATCTGGGGTGCGAAAGTTCATCGCCGCAGTCCTGAAGTTTCCAAAGATTCTTCCAGCTCTCTGGAGACCATCCAGGAGTTCATCCGACTGAGACCCGGTGAGACAAAACTTCATCATTTATGCCTCGCAAAAAATTAAAAAATTTCAATTAAAAATACTATAGTAGGCCTATTTACTATAGTAAAATATAGTAAATTGTATAGGCTACTGTATATATTGTAGTATTTACAACACTTTGTTAATGAATGCAACAGCATAGTATTAACTATAGTGAACTGATCAACTGTAATAAATAGTATAGGCTACTTTAGTTTTTACTGCAGTAAACTGTAGTGTATATTGTAGTATAATATACCCTATAGTTGTTGAAAAATTAGTACAGTACTGGGTAAAGTAATTTGTTTATATTACTATAGTTGTTATATAACAACTATAGAATTAGCTCAACAACACATTAACACATCTCCTATGTGTGTGTGTATATATGAATTGACATGGAAACTATATATTTTTTGTAATTTGAACAGAAAAAGAATAGTACAGTCCTTAAAAACCTGTTAACTTTTATAGTATATTTAACAATGAAATTCATGTACCTTTTAAGAATTTTTTGAATGTAGTTTTCTATGTAAATATATGTAACTTTAAATATTTTAGGAAGCAAAAATTATGAATTATAAGAGAAAATTATATTTAACATATTGTCGAAATGTTGAGATGTTTTATAGCCTAAGTAAGCAGTATGAATCTGTGTAACTTAAAGAGGGAGAACTGGAATATAGAGCAATTACAAACAATTAAGAGATGTCAAATATTTATTCAAAACCATTTAAGACCCAGAAAGGCCTGCAGCTTTATTGTGTTCATCATTTATTTTCTCTCTGTGTTTCAGAGGTGGACATCGTCTGTCATATTCAGGCTACGTCTCCATGCCTGCACCCTCATCACATCAGAGAAGCCCTGCAGATGATCACCGAACAGGGTTGTAACTACGTGTTTTCAGTGGTGCGCAGACACCAGTTTCGGTGGGAGGAGGTGAACGAGAAAGGTACAAACATCTCACAAACCCTATAAAGAAAACAATTGCAGATTTTTGCTTTGTATAAAATGTTTAATTTGTCATATAAGGACTTTCCATTTGATGTTTATGATACTCACTTAAAAGCATATTGTAAAAACAAAAGTAGGTCACATTAATATACTTTGATATCATGTCTTGGATCTGTATGGCACCTAACCCTGTCGCTATGATAATAGCAGGAACTACATCCAAAGGTTCACACGTTTTTCATTGTAATTAGGGAGTAAGAATCCGACTCCTCTGAACATCGATGTGGCTCACAGACCTCGACGCCAAGACTGGTGTGGGGAACTCTATGAAAATGGCTCTTTCTATTTTTTTACGAGAAAAGCCCTGGAAAACGGCCTTGAACAGGTGGGTCATTATCAAAATATGGTGACAAAAATTAGATTATATAAAATAATTTAATATAATCAAATTTAAATTACCCTAGAAACCATCTAAAGGCATAATGTAAATTTTATTTAACATTTTACACTATTTTATTATACACATTTACATTTATTAATTATTTTTCAAGTGCCTGAAAAGCCCCTTTCCCTAGTACACCAATTATATGACATTTACAGTTACTTATTTCTTTAATTTTTATTGCCTTTTTTCCGAGGCTAAGCAAAATTAATCCAAATAAAAATAATTCAAGAATAAAAAGTTTGTAGAAAGTACCAGAAAAAGTGGAAAAATTTAATAAATTTTGAAAATACAAAAATTAGTGGAAAAGTACTTCCGAGGTAAATGTTCAGAGTAAGAAGAGGCACCGAGAAAGTTTGCGTTTAAATATTTTTATTGTTACGTTACGTTGAAATTTTCACATGAAACATTTTCTTTGAAAAAAATGATTAGACATTATAATTTACTGATTTGATAATTTACTGAGATGATTTTGACACATCTTAGAAAAAGATTTAATAATCACTGATATCACAACCAGTCCTTCATGTGTGAAATAAACTAAAATAAAGTACGAAAGTCAAATGTCAAGATGTTCACAAATACTTCCCATCAGCTTTAATGGGACAAAAACATTTTGTAAATTAAGAAATCAACATGACCCATGAGAGCTCATGACCTCAAACGCTCTGCTTCAGATATTTTGATTTGTTCTGTATGTTTTAGCTGGACAAGATCGCTTACTATGAGATGCTGCCTGAGCACAGCGTTGATATCGACGTGGACATCGACTGGCCTGTCGCTGAGCAGAGAGTTCTGAGGTGGGATATTTCAACAAACTCTGTGGCTGGACAAAACAAAATAATGAAGATATAAATGCAGCTCTTTTCTGCAGGTTTGGCTACTTCGGCCAAGAGGAGAAATCGGCGATCAGGCTGTTTCTGTGTAATGTGTCTGGCTGTTTGACGAATAGTCAGATTTACACATCGGTTTCGGGAGAGGACCTTGTGGCCATCAATGCTCGAGACGTGGCAGGCATACAGATGCTCCAGAGAGAAGATATAGAGGTACAGTCATGTAGGCTAGCACAAATAATGGGGCATAGTACCTATAAACTGTAATAAAAATGTTCATTTTAACGGTAAAATTTAAAGGCACAATATGTAATATTTTTGGATTAAAATATCCAGAAACCACTAGAACAGTGTTAAATAAAAAATATGGACCCCAATACTTGGAGGTCCATAATATAATGCAACCAATATAATGCAGAGCAGAGTAGAGCACCAGTACCGGGAACCAAGAATGACACAAACATGAGAAGTGTTCATTCAAAGTTTATTGAGCTCGCTGTAATTTATATAGCAAGTCTAGGGCATTAGGCAAACTTTAAACAAAGGAAAGCTAAATTCATGAATGGGGTCATCATCCAGATCAAAGAAGCATTAAGGAGTGAATAACTTATTATAGGCATGGATAGAACAGTATAGGAAATGAGAAGATACTCCTTAAAGGTGTACGTGACTACAACAAATTAAAAACAGGAAAAGAAGAACTTAAAAAACAGGATAAGAGATCGAGGTAAGAAATTCTGGGGGTAAAAGCCGCATTCTTGGCGGGGTTCCACTGGTAAAATTTGCATTCCAGGGGCTATTTGGGGTCGCTTCAACCCGCGGACATGAAAAACAACCCACGGCAATAGTGTTAAAGTAGTGTAGTGTTAAACACTGTACCTGCATTACTCTTATATTAATATGATATTCTAATATCGATATTTAACTTTTAGTTTTTATCATATTTAGTCAACCTTGTACTGTTTTTGTTTAGCCAAGTTTTAGTCAACTAAATGTCTGAGTATTTTAGTCTCGTTTTAGTCAATGGAAACCTACACATTTTCGTCATATTTTTGTCATTCTGAATAATGGTTAAAATGATAAAAAACTGTTATTTTGCTCAATTTCAATTGTAATGATTGTTGTCGTTTTTTACTTCATCATCAGAAGTTGCTCTTTCACTAATAAGCACAAATCAACAGAATATCAATTCATGTGCATGGTTTATTTTACATCATCTAGTGTACAGATTTATTAAAGCCTATCAATTGTAAGCTAAATAAACACCAAAGACTTTAGATATACACTCGCCCTGTCTACATTATGAAAACTGGTAAAACAAAAACTTACTCTCAAATATTATAACAGAGAAATTCCTAATAATAATTCCAATAATTCTAAGTTGCATCAATGTTTCTCTATTAAAACAATGGCAAAAAAAAAAGACTTTTGTCACACAGAGGTTGTGTTGCGTAAGTACAATCAGCAACCACAATCGCAAACAATACAGTCAAGATCCATGACACTGAATGACACTTTCATTTAAGCAGAATACCTCAAATGGAGATCGCAAGAATGGTTGCCAGATTGCATAAAGCAAAAAGCTGTAGCATGTGTCCGTTTAACAGAAAAGACTGATTGGGGGATTTGAGCTCTTGATATCTGGCAACTGCAAACATGAACGCTCACCTAATAGAGTCTTGTACAGCAGTCTGAAATGTTTTGGCTCCTCTTTTTTTCAACAAAATTAAAATCGTTTTTGGTAAATTTTTCGGCCTTTTAACTACATTTTAGTCTCGTCTTTTTTCATCAACAATATTGCATGTCGATATAGTCACAGGTATCGTTTAATGGCCTTATCGTCTCGTCATCGTCTCTTCTTAGTCAGGGGAAAAAACTTCGTTGACGGACATTTTCGTCATAGATTTTGTTACACTAGAACGCACACTTTGTTTGTGTTTTGGATGGGAGTGCTATTAGGGCATCTGGAGCCACCCTTTTTGAGGGGTGGATGTGACACGTTGGTTTAAGTTTTGGTTCAAGTTTTTGTTTTCATGTTTTCTTTTGTAATTTTGCCTTACGGCCTCGTTCAGTTCCCACAGCACTCGGCCCTGCTCTGCTTCATACTACAGTAACGTTAATAATCTCATCCATGAACATGATTTCTGCCTGAGTCGCGTTGAATTGTTTTCCACCGGCTGTGAGGTGAAGATGACATCTTCCATGATTCCGTGCTCAATCTCGGCGTCATCAAGCTGCGCCCTTGTTTTGTTGTTTTGAATAGGCGAACTCTAGCAGAGAAAAAATACATATTGTTCTCTTTAAGTCCCATAAAGCTGCAATTATTTTCATTTTTTTTATTAGATGTATTTATTTATTCATACATCTATTATTTTCAATAGCATGCAACATTAAGATCAGAAGAACATGGGTCATTTTGATTTCCATGTTTCATAACTTTCATTAGGTGATGCTCATATCCAGTGTGAATGAGCCACTGTCCAGGGGTCTCCTGGAGAAAGTGGCCCAGCAGGCCAGATGTGGCCTCAGGATTGGAGAGCAGCAGAAAGAGCTTGATGTGGAGCAGCTGATGAGAGAGAAAAATCTGCATTGGGACGAGGTGGCCTTCATGGGTAAGAATGTCGATATGCCCTATAAAAAATCCAATGACCTTTACATGTGAATTTACTAAAACAAACTGGAACTCTTTTATTAATTAATTATGCCATGTATCATAGGCTGTCAGGCAAAGCTTGGCTCTAGACCATTTTGCAATGTTTTACACTCTAAGATACGTAAATGTCCAAACGAATGGTGTACTGTAAATAAACTTGGAACCACATGCAAAATAAACCATATTTTTATTGAGCAGTCTGTTGTTTTCCCTCACAGGTTCAGAAGCTGAAGACGTAGATATCCTGTCTCAGGTGGGGCTGAATGGCGTCCCATGTGACGCACCTGTGGCTGATCTCATTGCGGCTAAATACATCTGTCAGAGACCCGCCGGCCATGGAGCCATTCGGGAGTTTGCCGAGTACATTCTGACGCTGGAGAAAAAGAGCATGTCACAGGTGCACCAGGATCGCATTGACAGGGCTCATTTTTAGAATGTATTCCAGTTTCTAGTTTAAACAGTCAGTTTGTGTCGCTGTGATAACATGACACCGGATCTAATTTGAATAAAACACCTGTGTGTGTCTGTAAGCAATCTTTTCACTTGATCTCTCTCTCTGTATATTTAGTAGTTTTCCATTAACTATACTTGTTACATATTTCTTTGAATACTTGTTACATCAAAGGACATCAGGAAGGACACAGCTAAAATTAATCTGTAATGTTTAAGGTGTGGTTCTGTTTATGTATGTATGCATGCAAATTCTACTTTTCAAAAGTTTGGGGTCATTAAGATTTGTTTTAAAGAAACTGATACTTTCCGCAAGGATGCATTAAATTGATGCAAAAAAAAAAACTTATTTCAAATAAATGGTGTTCTTCAAACTTTCTGATTTTTTATAATATATAAAAATGTTATAAAATATATGTTATTTTATGTATATTTTTGTTATTTTTCAACAAGCTACTATTTCAGGGATATTAAAGACTCCTGTAGGTTATAGATATTAAACTGGTCCATAACTTTAATTACTCGTGAGGAAAAATTACTCCAAATTTACTTTTAAGATTTTGTGTACATTACCTAAATAAATGTTTATATATGAGAATGTAAGCAGTTGACATGAAATTTCAAACATTCAAATTAAAAATTTAAACACCACACACACATTGTTACGTGAGGGTGGTGTAAACAACACATGACGAGGAAGAGTACGTTTAGTAAGTCTTTACTTGATTATCCACAAGGAGAAACACCGAATCCAGGGCAGAATATACACCAACACATTCAAGACATTAACGAGACCCGACAAAGACACACTGACCGAACTGATATACACACACACTAATGAACTCAAAAGATGAACAGCTGAGGTGATGATAAATGTCCATGGGAACAGATAGTGGCGGGAACCAGGAACAAAGGAACACGTGACAAAGGAAAACAAACAAACTGACAGTTCATAAAGTGTGTGGATGTGACATATCGCCCCCTCCCGGAAAGGCGCGTCCTCGCGCCGTGGAGAGAAGGAGACGATGGAGAGATGCCAATGAAGATGTGGGAGGTGGTTCAGGAGGAGGACGGCCTACCAGGAGGAGGCAGGAAACAAAAGTCCAGGGTGGAGAGGATGGTGGAGTGATCCAGGGTGGAGCCTTGAGCAGGGGCAGATATCGTGAGCTGACCCAGGCCACAGCTGAGACGGTGTCCCATGGCGGCGGCGCAGGAGGGAGGAGCCATAGAGCGAAGATCATAGGGGCCGCCATGGGGACGACCGGAGGCGACGGTGACACCGATGATGAAGCCCACCACGAAGCCAGAGAGCCGATGTAGTGGAGGGACTCTGAAGATCTTGGCGGCCGCGACGTAGCCGTAGTGACGACCCCCCGAGGTGGTGGTAGAGACTCGGAGGGCTAAAGGCGAGCAGGAGCGACCGAGGGCGGAGGTGGAGCCTGAGGGAGGGAGGAGCTGGCCGAAGATGAAGGGGTGGAGGGCCGGAGTGTAGCGACCGGCCCGTAAGTCTGTGGCGTAGGCGTAGCGATGCCCGACCCAGGTAGAGCCGACGTACTGAGGGAGTCCTGCGAGGCTGAAAGTCCGACGGTCTCTGCCGGCATCGAGGGAGGAAGGAGCGTAGGCGCAGGAGTTGGGACGTCAGGTCGAGGAGGACTGGAGCGTGCAGAGGCAGAGGGCGGAGCCAAGGGCTTCTCACAGCCGTGACGAGATGACTCCCAGAGGGCCCGAGGTGTAGCCTCACCACTGAGAGGAGGCGCTGAGGGACAGATGGGAGGCATAGATGATGGGATGACAGGATTAGCTGGGGACTGGGACAAAAACTGAGGAGCAGAGGAAAGTCCAAAACAAAAAGCAGAGTCCTAGGAGTGCTGGAGAGGTAGTGGATGAGGGAGGTTGGGAGGGAACACAGGGCTGGACAGAACCAGCGGGGAGACGGACAGTTCAGGGCTGGACGGAACCAGCGGGGAGACGGACAGTTCAGGGCTGGACGGAACCAGCGGGGAGACGGACAGTTCAGGGCTGGACGGAACCAGCGGGGAGACAGAAACATAGACAGACTCAGGAGATAACAGAGGGGTAGACAAAACAACCTCTCCAACATCAAAAAAAATTTTCTCCAGTGCGGTGGCCGAACACTCACTTTTAGTGGTGGGGGGTTGGGCGGGGCTACCTTCCATCCCGTCGAACTCCACTAAGACTCCCTCAGCGATGGTAGTAGCAGCCGGCTCACACACCTGGTCAGGCACGCGTTGCTCAGGCTCCATGGCGACGTTCGACTCGGTCGCTCTTGTGTGCACTGGTGTGTACGTCGCGGCGGAGTGGCTCTCATTGCCTGCGGTGGGCTCGGGCTGTCGATCCTCGCAGTCGGGGTGTTGTTGGCTGGGCACTGGGTAGCTAGTGGGGCTGGTGTCGTCGATGATGGCAACAGTGATCTGTGAATTACAGGACACCAGCACCCACTCGACGTAATCCAGGAAGCTCCCTCGAGGCCGTTCTCCGGACAGCAGCGCTTTGGTGGCGGTGTTCAGGCCGGCATATAGAAAGTTGCAGAGGCTGCTGTCCGGGAAAGTAGTGAATGGCACAAGACGGATGAAATCCTCTAGATGTGCCTCGAGGGAGCCGTCCTTCTGCTCAAGGCAAAGCAGTTGCACGGAAAAAAAAAAAAAGAGTCCATAGTGCGGGAAAAAGCAAAAAAGCAAACTAACCAAAAACACGGAACAAACTAAAACACAGAAGATAAAACACGCCGCAACTGTTTTGGTCGGGTCTTCTGTTACGTGAGGGTGGTGTAAACAACACACGACGAGGAAGAGTACGTTTAGTAAGTCTTTACTTGATTATCCACAAGGAGAAACACCGAATCCAGGGCAGAATATACACCAACACATTCAAGACATTCAAGACATTCCTTCTTAATATTGTGTTAATAGGTGCTAAATATAATCAAAACTGCCTTTAAGGCAAGTCACTTCACTCAGCGGCCCTCCTTGAAACGCCTTTTGGGCAGCTATTTCAGTCATGCAAGTACAGCTCCTATTTCTTTGAATGGGAAATAAAATTCTCCAAAGCTGTTCACCAAGCTTACGATTAAATTTCATATTTGAAATCACCTGTAATGGAATCCACTGGAGGCAGTTGCAGTAAGAACCCATGTGCAGTTTATTTAACCAAAATGTGAACCAAATACAAAAGAAAGACTTGACATGATAAAACTATTATAATAAACAAAGCTTGAACATAAACCTGAACTTGACATGGACTCACCAAACAGCAGTTACAGGGACAAAGCTAGACCAAGGAACAGTGTAATGACTAACAAGGAACCAATGAGAAAACAGGACACATAACCAGAACAACAGAACCTGACACATAAGACTTGGGAAGCACAAGTCATAATCACATTATGGGAACAGGGAATCACACGACAAACAGGAAGCAGGAAACATGGCAAACAAGGCAATATTACAAAATAAAACATGAAAACAAAAACTTGAACCAAAACTTAAACCAACGTGACACATCCACCCCTCAAAAAGGGTGGCTCCAGATGCCCTAATAGCACTCCCACCCAAAACACAAACAAAGTGTCCAGGAGGGTGGAGGAGATGAAGCAGACCAGGGGGAGGAATAGAGGGCCCGGGTCATTGGGCAATGGCGGGCCTGGGCCGTAGAGCACAGGCGGAACATGAAAGGCCTCTGTGGCCATGGCATGGGGCACAGTAAATTCATGGGCGGCCTCCGTGGACTTGCATGGCAGCATGGCAGACAGAGTTCAGGAGAAGACACCATCTATGGAAAGGCTGTAGCAGTTGCTGACACCTCTGGAAGGGCTGTAGCGTTCCCCGTGCCTCTGGAAGGGCTGTAGCGGTCGCCGACAACTCTGGAAGGGCTGTAGCGGTCGCCGACGCCTCTGGATGGGCTGTAGCGGTCGCCGACGCCTCTGGATGGGCTGTAGCGGTCGCCGACGCCTCTGGATGGGCTGTAGCGGTCGCCGACGCCTCTGGATGGGCTGTAGCGGTCGCTGGCGCCTCTGGAAGGGCTGTAGAGGTCACTGCTGCCTCTGGAGGAATGTGTGCAGCCCAAACACACAGTATGGCGGTTGCCATCACAGACAGGATGGAGGCTCTGGCGTGACGGCCATGGCGGCTGGAGGCTCTGGCGTGACGGCCATGGTGGCTGGAGGCTCTGGCGTGACGGCCATGGCGGCTGGAGGCTCTGGCGTGGCAGCCTTGGCGTCTACTGTAGGAGTGTCAGGTTCCTAATCAGCCACTCCTACTGTAAATGATGAACTGCTCAATAGAAGGGCAAAGTCCATATACTGAGCCAGAGTCCAGTGAGGACTATGGTCAGGCATTAAATAAGCCAGGTGCTCATTTAATTCAAAAACGGAAAATGTACCTTTAGTGCAGTACCATTAAAGTCCACCTGGCTGCAAAGTCCACAAAACTCCTTAACATATTCCTCTAGGGGATGTTTCCCCTGGAGTAGATACAGGAGGGAAACTGCTGGGTTCATGGTTGTAGGTCTAGCTTTCTGTAGTTGCAGTAAGAACCCAATGTGCAGTTTATTTAACCAAAATGTGAACCAAATACAAAAGAAAGACCTGACATGATAAAACTATGAACATAAACAAAAACTTGAATATAAACCTTGACTTGACTTGACCTCATCAAACAGCAATTACAAGGACAAAGCTAGACCAAGGAACAATGAAACATGAGGGCTATTTATGCACAGACTAATGTCTAACAAGGAACACCTGTGAACAATCAAACAATCAAACAATGAACCAATGAGAAAACAGGACACATAACCAGAACAACCAGTCAGAACCTGACAAATAAGAATTGGGAAGCACAAGACATGATCACATCAGGGACACAGTGAATCACATGACAAACAGGAAGCAGGAAACATAACTTAGGCAAAATTACAAAATAAAAGACATGAAAGCAAACTTGAACCAAAACCCAAACCAACATGACATCACTAATGAAATCTGACAACAATAGTCTCTAAATGCAAAAAAATATGACACACACACAAAAAAACAAAAAAAAAAACAAAAACAAAACAGCATTTTTCAGGCTAGACCAGCTAATGCACATGTGCAGTCATAAGCGCGTTCCTCAGAACACTAGCCAGGTTTCCATCCAAGGACTTTTTTGCAGAAAAAGCTTTAGGGCATCAAAATGTTTATATAGCTGATGGAAATGCTAATTATCGATAAAATTTTGCAAATGTTGACACAGTCTTTTACCATTTAACTTTAAAGCATAAATTCTATGTCAATACTTCAAATGTTGCGCAAAACTTGTTTGGAAACACTCTGTCAAGAAAAAGGTTTCAGAGATCCACTCTGTCTATTTACCGAGGTAAACACTGCACAATGGTTTTTACAACGTCAGACACATAACGGTAATTAATATGATTAGCCTTTTTCTTGACTATGTTATCAAACAGCTAATAATGTGTTGCTAATGTTACACAAACCATGTTCCTGTTCTTCATCTCAGAGTCAGACAGCTGCCTTCTAACAATCAGTATCCTTACAAACGCTTCAACGAGTCAGAACGTCGGTGGAGAAAGGCATATAGTTCATTATAACATTGTAATACACATCATACACCCGCCATTTTGCTAAATCTACACGATTTTTCATATCAACAGAAAAATATACCAGGCTTCTCTCGAGACTCCCCTGCTAGTTCGCTATTAATTATATGCTAAAGCATTAACTTCATCATATAAAGCAGTTACATGCAGTCCTCTCAGACAAGTTGCTCCAGTTCGCTGAGGTCTTTGTGGTCTGATAAATATCTGTGGTCTGATATTTCCTAATTTAATAAAAGGCCTATTATTGTACTATAGCGATCGTTAATCCGTACAGACCAGACACCATGGTTCAAAACGCATGTGATTCTCGGATTAATTGCAAAGTTTGATCATCATACAATGAAAGTTTATTATTTGTTGCTTATGGCTAGGTGAACTAAACAATTGAGAAAGAAATTAACAGTATTTTGGATCCACGTATTCAGTCTTAAAGTGACAGCAGCCTAATATTCCTGCTGCTTTCTGTGTCACGAATGTTATCAAATAACAAAGAAGACTATGCAGTGTTATTTTACATTTGATTATTCAATTACTGACCTGAATACTGTTAGACTTAACTGAAAAATATAAAGCACTATTCATTTCATTTGTATCTTTGTTCTGGTATATTTGTCTATGCTTGTAATTTGTTCATTATTTTCTATGTGTATTCACTTACCTATGATTAATTCTTTCCAAATAGAACTATTTAAGTCACCTGGTGATTTTTTTTCTTTTCATTTTGCAATATATATAAGTTTTCTGAAATGTTATGTTTAAATGTGCAAATGAGACATTCAGTTGCACAGGCATTAAGGTGGTTTAGGGTCATACCTATTAGATACGACAGGACAATTTTGTCTATTTAAATGGGGAAAAATCTAAGATTACGAATAAATTAAATTATGGAGTGCCGCAAGGATCTGTGTTAGGCCCTCTGCAATTTTCAATATATATGCTGCCACTTGGTGATACTATAAGAAAACATGGAATTAGTTTCCACTGCTATGCCGATGATACTCAGTTATATATTTCATCACGACCAGATGAAATCTCCAAATTATCCAATCTGACAGAGTGTGTTACAGAAGTAAAACATTGGATGACTAGTAATTTTCTTCTATTAAATTCAGATAAGACTTAAGTATTACTTATTGGACCAAAAACATGTACACAGAATCACTCAGACTATTTGCATTTAGAAGGATGTACTGTTACTTCATCCTCAATCCATTTCTAATGTTACAAAAACAGCCTTCTTCCACCTCAGAAACATTGCTAAGCTACGGAACATGTTATCCGTTTCTGATGCAGATAAATTAGTTCAGGCATTTATGATGTCTGGACTAGATTACTGTAATGCATTATTAGCTGGTTGTCCTGCTTCCTCAATAAACAAGCTACAATTAGTACACTTAATGGTCACAAATATTTTAAAATCTTTTTTAGTAAATGTTTTATTTTGGTTTTTATTTTAAAATTATTAATTGATTATATTTATTATTTATTATGATTTAATTACTTAATAGCTTTTCATTAAACTCACATACCCCTGCAGTTCCAGTCTGGGAAACCCTGACATAATGTAATATTTAATGCACTTCATGTTGTTGATGACAAAGAATGGAATATATATACACTCTTTCTCCTTTTATTTTTATGTCAATATGGTACAAGATCATCCTATTTAAATGTGATAAATGAGTCAGGTCAAAAGTAATCTAAAAAGTAATGAAAAAGTAGTCAGAATACATTACCTAAAACAAGTAATCTAGATCACATTACTAACTACAATTTTTTTTTTTACAATTACTAACTATATATATTTAATATATGCCCTATGTGGGTGTGTGCAGCAAATTTTAAAGTGTTGAATTCACACTCACAGCGTCAAAATTAACACACTTTCGGGGTTTATATAGGTCCAAACTAAATAGTGAAACTAACACTTTAAATAGTGTTACTTTAACACTTGTATGGAGTTAAAACAACACTGTAAGTGTTCATAATTAACACAATTATTGGTGTTATTCCCCCTCATTTACACTGCTAGCATTAAAACTACACTAGATGTGTCAACACCAAGAGAGTTCTTTCCACACTAATATAGAGTTCATACAAACCCTGATTTGTCATTAAATGTAATTTGTATTCAGTTGAATTAAAAACACAATGTGTGCATTAAATAACAGCCAATACGTTGTATCAGTTTGAACCTTTATTTTCAACAATGACACGTCTTAGACATAAGAGTTGAAACAAATTCATCAAATTCACCCATGTGAACTCTGCAGGTCAAAAGACCTGTAGAACTTCAAAATGTTAGCGGTTAAATGTACTCTCTACTTCCAATATCTGTACTTTAAATACATGATGCTCCGAAAAAATGTTGTCAAAAGTTTGTCAATGCTTCCCATGCAATTCCTTTACTTTGGGAGACTCACTGGTAAGACCAACATCAGTGTTGTTGAGTGTAGCAGGAAGATAAAGATAGAAGGACCTACATAGCAGGTAGAAACAGTAGACTTAAAGTTCGATAGCACTCAAGGAGCTGGTTCCTTCAGAAGAGATGAGGTGCTACTTCAACCACAAAGAATTTGTCGATCCTGCCCTTGATCCTTCTCAATACCAGTAGGAATGGCTGTTGGTCCTCCCTCCAACTGAGATGGCCTTCTGAAATGCGGCCCATTAAGACCACATACAGGGCTCGACATTAAGCCTTGTCATGTGCTTGTCCTTCGGACAAGTAAATTGGTCATTCACTTGTCTGAGTAAAACAGTTGCTTGCCTGGAAAAAAAAATAGGATTTTTTATTTGTATTTTTTAGTGGAAATATAAATTTATTCTGAAGCAATATCCTTTCAGAATATTCCAGCTTTGACATATATAAATCTGCATATTTGTGATATTTACACTGAGAGCATGTTTTTTTTTTTACCTTTACAAGGGGCAATTTCCCCCCACCCAATCCTGTATGAGTCATGTCAAATGTATGATTCATCTTTTTTAAATTCTTAAATTTGTTCAATAATTTCAATTAGAATAAGACACTAAGGGCTGATTTAATCAAATTAAATATTTAAAAAAAAAAAAAAAATTACAACTGCATTAAATAATGTTATGGGATTGCTTTAAATATTTTTTTTAAAATTCAAATAAGAAATGTTGGGGGGAAAGTTTAAAATACTTTTAAAAATGAAACTAAACCACCAGTAGGTGGCGGCAAGTAACCGTCTTAATAAGTGAGTCATTGAGTCATTCATTCAAACGATTCATTCCAATGGCTGATTCATTCAAGAATGAGGCAGTTGTTTATGAGTGCAATCCGAATAATCCAAACGAAAATGCTCCATATAAACACCTCAATCGGAATAAAAATGCCCAAACCGAATGAAATTGTAATCGGTTTGAGAGAGGTGGGATAAACCTTTCTATAAACCGAACAAAATAAAAAGTCTGCCACGTATACGTGTTAAACCGATTACTTTGCGTCTAGTTACGTCATCACGTCAAGCGGTCAGGGGTCATCAGAATGCAAAATGTCGGCGGCAAAATTAAACTAGAGTAAAACTGAAACAACACATTTATTAAATACAGTGAAGGAACTCAGCGAATCATTATACGGACCTTCATCCACAGCTTCTGCTTTACGGAAGAGGGACGGGTAGTATTGAGATGCTCCTTAGAGATGTGCACCCACCAAACAGGTCAGCTTCCTGTTCCCGTCTTTTCCTCATACCATCCAGCAGTAATATGCTACAAATTTCACGCTGTTGCTTGATTAAGAGCAACACTTTACATAAAAATAGCGCGCATAAGAAATAACGGAACTCCATGTTGACAGAAATACACGGCAGCAAACAGGACATAGGCTACTGTGCGCATGTCACAAAGTCATTCAGATTGAAAGCGCCGGTACATGTAAACGCCATATCGGATTAGATAACGTCTCATGTAAACACTCAACCGAATCTTTAAATCGGAATGATTTTAATCGAAATGACATGATTTAAAGATGTAAACGTGGCTACTAATGCAGCCTTCCGTCTCCAGGTCCAAGCCGGTAAACCGCTATTAAAAACGGCGTTACAGCAATTTTGCACCGGCTGGAGGCAATTACCAAACTGGTTCCGCGTGTGTCACACCAATGTACATATTTTGCGACAGCAAATCAGTTATTAATTATGAAGGCTATATTCAAAATAAACTGGTAGTACTATTTTTCTTCAAAACTATCTAAAAAAAATTAATGACTGTAGGAATAAAATGTAATGCCATTTAAGGCCTTAATTTTCGCAAAATTCATTTAATGACTTTTAATGCTTTTTAATGCCCCACAGATACCCTGTTCCACTACCGTAAGACTTTTGTTCATCTTTTAAATACAGGGACAAATCTTTCAGTATTTTCACATTTGATGCTTCAAAAAGTTCATAAAGGGATTGTAAAACTAATCCATACGAAGTTTAGCACTTAGTCCACATTTTCTAAAGAGAGACAGCCACCTTATATGATGAAGAGATTGATTTTATTCACATTAATCAGCACAAATAGTTCTTGTGGAAGCTCAAACGATGCTGTATAACACTGAGAATAAATTCATGCGTGAATTCCCATTTACCATATCTGATCTGTTTGTTTATATATAGATAAAAAGACAAAGTTAAATGTTCACATAATGCAAGTCTCTTCAGAAAATATGGAACAACTTAATTCATTTGGATTAGTTTTACGATCTCTTTATGAACTTTTTGAAGCATCACAGTGGTATTTGAATACTGTCAATGAATCGACAAATCTCAGATTTCATTAAAATAACTACATTTGTTTTTTGAAGATGATCAAAAGTCTTAAGGGTTAGGAATGTCATGAGGGTGAGTACAAATTAGATTTTAGTAAATTAACCCCTTAATAAAAATAAAAGCTGCACTCCACACATTTTTATGTCCTTATTTAACACCTGATTCAGATCAGCAGCTTATTTGCAGGGAGTTCCATGAATTGAACCGTGGGTTCCCAGGACCACAACTGAAAACCACTGCATTGTGGTATTTACAACCATAACCATAATTTCAAAGTTCGTAATGACATTGCAACAGTATTGCAAATTTTACCTTATGGAAGAGCACAAGTCTGTCTTATCGTAGTCTTCTTTATCATCACTGGATTATTTTTTCAGGGCGTCATGGACAATCTGATTAAACACGACAACATTACGGGTTACAACTTGAGACTAGTAAAATGATGGAAGGTAATTATTACAGACAAACTGAAAAACAACATGCATGCATACCCGTTTGCCATCACATCTATGCTAAATCTGTCACTGGCCTTTGTTTGCTGGTTTTACGCTGCCGATGGTCAGACAAAGAATGAGTACATGTGCTGGAGGTTGAGGATCTTGTGTGTGACTGAGAAAAAACAATTTAATGATTCATCTCTATAAAAGTCTTAATTCATACAGAGCTAAAGATAAAACATTTACACCATCATATTACGGAGACCTAAAAAAAATGCCTTAAGTGTTAATACATTAAAGTATTAATATTTACCATTCAATTCACATTTATTTGTGTAGCGCTTTTTTTTTTCTCCACAATACATATTGTTTCAAATACCAAATACCATCAGGATTTCCACCAGACATCTTAAGTTTAAATTTTGATGACTTCAATTTGTGTCCTCTACCACATCAGACTTTTTTTTTTTTTTTAACAATGTCATAAATACAGAAAATGTTTTTTTGCAAACTCAAATAGCAAAGCTGGAAACAAGCCCTATGGACTTTAAACATGGTTGCTATATGACTGGCTTTAATTAGTTACTGTCAAAGCAACAGCACTTACCTTCATTTAGAAAATCTTGGAATGCACCATGATATTGAACTTTGACCGGCATGACGACAGCTGTTGGTCAAGAAAAATGCAAATAGTTAATTTTAAATAAAGTCCAGAGAACAGATGCAGTCAGAAGCTCAATTTGTTATCTCACAAATTATATATTAAAGTGAGACTGTAAAATACTAAAGTAACGAACGATTGCAAATGAAGCGCGCACGTTAGACACATCTCTGGTTCTGGAACGGATCTTTTCATTCGTGGCCAGAAATATAACGTTATATAACCGCGACACGGTTTCACTAGAATTCGAGCGCGGGTGCAAATTCGCGCCTACCAAATGCTGCACTTATACGTGCCGAGACTGTGGAAAATAACGCACGGCTGTCCTAAAATATGAGACAAAGTGCATATTATCGCCTAAATTTGCCAACACAAACAACTAACGTTAGAACACCAGGAGGGAAATAAATGCTGCGTCATTTACGTTCATTTGTTTCAACGCATTAAACAGTTACATGGGGGCGGAAAATGGCGGCGTGAAGTTGACAGCTTGGGTGAATCAGTCCTTGAACGTTTGTCTATTTGCTTGTAATTTTCAGTGCATTTCGTTTAATATTGCATTTAATTTGTACTCTAAGCACTCTCTGATCAGTTAGGGGATCTTTTGGTTATACTTTTATTTTATTTTTTATTTTTGTTTCTGTGAAGTTTACGTGGACAGTTTAACTGTTGACACGGCTCTTTCTCCGTCGTTATTTTTATCTTTCTTGTCAGTGCCGTTACTGTATTTTCAGGAGAACTTTTTGGACTATGACAAAAGATAAAAAACGCAAATCTAAATCGATGGATTCATCTTTAAATCTCGGTGCTTGTGTTACGGTGGACGTTGACTCAGACTCAGGTGCAGGAATGGCAGGAATGATGATGCTAATGGCGAGGATGATCTGCAGTCTCCTTTAGCCACGGTAATTATAACGTCTCTCAAGTCCGTCATTAATGAAAGAGCCGACATCCTTGATAAAGGCATCAAGGAAGTGAAAATGTCAGTTGAATTTCTGACAGAAGAAATAAAGGATGTGAAAGGAAAAGTGGAGCGAGTTGATAAACGGGTCACAACTGCGGAAAAAAGAATCGGTGAGCTGGAAAACAAAGTAGCCTACAGGATCTCTCCAGATACCAGAGGAGGTGGAATCTGCGCCTTTACGGTTTACGCGAACAACCAGGAGAAAACATCAGACAGAAAGTTTTGGATATTTGTGAGGCTGTCATCCCGACCTTTGCTGGCAAAGCTCAGGAGTTCATCGATGTGGTACACCGTTTGGGGAAAGTGAGGAGTGAGAATGCTCAGTCCTCCGGTCAAAAACCTCGAGGGATTATTCTACAATTCACAATGCGTCACTTTCGCGACGCGCTCTGGAAAGCTGTAAAGAACTCTCCTTATCTGGGCAAAACACCATTTACGGTTCGCAGAAGATCTGTCCCCCGAGGATCGAGAGCAGCGCAACAAACTTTGGCCACTGGCTGAGAAAGCTCGGCAACAAGGACGCCGCGCTTACTTCGTTGGTCCAAAGGCATATATTGATGGTAAAGAACTTGTTCTACAGGACATTGAGGTCACCGAGGGAATTTGAACTTGAGTTAGTTTGCTGTTTTGGTCTGCTTTTTTCATCGCGTTTTTTGACCTAAGAATGTGATTGCTTTTTACCTACAAAATGCTAACTTAAAAGTCGGACATCAGAATGTAGGCTACATTGTACTTTGAGGTACATTGGTCGGTTTTTTATTTTATTTAATTTATTATTGATTTATATATACATTGTTGATTATTATAATTATTGTTTTTTTTGTATTATCTTATTATTATTATTATTATTATTATTGTTATTATTATTAACATTTTGTAATTACCTTTTTTCTTGGAAGATCCCCAATCTTGTTTTGTTTACAAGAGGTTTTTTTGTTATTATTATTTATAGGATTTCATGGGCTGATTCACTTTTTGATACAGTTCTGGTGTCATTGTTCAGTATTTCCAAATTTTTCTATTTGCTCAGTTAACGCAAGAGGGTTGCGTAATGATGTTAAACGTAAAGCTATTTTTTTATATGTGAAATCGCTTAATACTGATTTTTGTTTTATACAAGAGTCACATGCAAATTTTAGTGATTTTAAGTTTTGGAAATCACAGTGGGGTGATGAGTTATTTTCTTCATTTGGTTCAAATTTATCAGCAGGTGTTTTAACTTTGAAGCACAAGTTTAGGGGTAAGATAATAGAAACAATATCTGATCCTGAAGGCCATTTTCTTTTTTTATTGGTTACGTTAAATGATCTTTTCTTTGTCCTGGGTAACGTTTATGGATTTAATTCCACAAAAAATAATCTCAAATTGTTTAATTCAATAGAAACACATTTAGAGTATTTAAAATCTAAATATCCTAATCTGTTTATTCTTTTGGGTGGAGACTTTAATCAAACTATAAATAATAATTTGGATAGATCATCACCTAGACTGTCTGATAATTCATCAGGCCTTTGTGGTTTGATCTCTCGATTTGGCTTAATTGATATTTGGAGAGAAAAACATCCCCATGCTTTACAGTTTACTTGGTCTAACAATTCTGGTTCACTTAGATCTAGAATTGATTTTTGGTTAATATCGGACTCTTTATCCAATTTTGTCAATAGATTTTAAATATTGCCTTCTCCTTTGTCTGACCATAAATCTATCATTCTGTCTTTCGATAACCCTTCTTCTTACTCAAGAACGTATAATTCATACTGGAAACTTAACTCTGCTTTATTAGAGGATGCAGAAATTTGTCGATCTGTCATATCTAGGATTACTTTTTTTCTTAATAAAGCTCAAGCCGAAGATCATTTTGGTTCTAATTGGGAGCTGTTAAAATATAATATTAGATTAATTTTAGTCAAAGCTGGAGCTCAAAAAGCTAAGCAATATAAAGCAGAGGAACTTGATATTGTTAAAAGGCTTGTCTACCTCTCCTGCTCTCCTTTTGAGAATTTATCTGTTGACCAGAAATCAGAATTAGTTGAACTTCAGAATTCATTAGATACCATATATTCGAAAAGCAAAGGGTGCTTTTGTTCGCTCAAGAAGGAGATGGTTAGAGGAGGGAGAACGTAATTCCAGCTATTTTTTTAGATTAGAAAAACAGCGAAGTCATCTAAATTCTATAAGTAGCCTTAAGGTAAATGGTGTGGTTTTAAACAATTATAAAGAAATTTCTAATTATTGTGAAGAGTTTTATAAAGACCTTTATCGTTCTAGATACTCTCAACAGAATCTGAACTTATTCTTTGACTCCCTTGATACGGACCTTATACCTAAAATTAATGATATTGGAAAGAATTTATGTGACGCTCCTTTTCAAATTCAAGATATTTCTGAGGCCATTGACAAGTTAAAACTTAATAAATCTCCAGGAAATTATGGTTTGACCGCAGAATTTTATAAGATATTTTCAAATCATCTTTCACCGTTTCTCTTCAATGTTTATTTAGAAAGCCTTAAAAAAGGTATTCTCCCACCATCTATGACTCAGGGTGTTATAAATTTGATCCCTAAACCCCAAAAAGACCACTCTCAATTGGAAAACTGGCGACCTATAAGTCTTCTGAATAATGACTATAAAATATTAGCCATGATTTTTGTTAAAAAGATTAAATGTGTCCTAGATGATATAATAGATGAATGTCAGTCGGGCTTTATGACAGACAGACTTATTTCAAACAATATTAGACTTGTACTTGATATTTTAGATTACTCAGATTTGATCTTGGATGACAGTTTTCTGCTTTTTCTTGATTTTTATAAAGCTTTTGATTCCATTGAATTTCCTTTTATTCTTAAGTCCTTGAATATTTTTGGTTTTGGCCCTAATTTTATTAATGCAATTCAAACTTTGTATAATAATGCTAATGCTTCAATTAAGTTACAACATGGTACTAACATAGAGAGAGGCATTCGTCAAGGCTGCCCTATCTCGCCTTATCTTTTTCTGCTTCCTATGCAACTCTTAGCCATCCACATTCAAAACAGTAATTTGAAAGGTATCTCTGTGGCAAATCGGTCAATATTAATAAGCCAACTAGCTGATGACACAACTCTTTTTTTTTAAAATAAAGATCAAGTTCATTTAGCTTTAGATAAAATTAGGTTTTTTTCCTCTGCTTCTGGTTTATGTCTTAATATCCATAAATGTGAACTTTTATCTATAAAAGATTCTACTGATCTTAAAATTTGTGACATCCCAGTCAAATCTGAAGTTAAATATCTAAGTATAATTATATGTAAAGATCAGAAAAAGAGATCAAAGCTTAATTTTGAACCTCTTATTCTCTCTTTCCGACGTAAATTAAATTCTTGGTTACAGCGTGATCTGTCAATAACAGGTAGAGTGTTACTTTCTAAGGCAGATGGGTTATCTCGGGTTATCTATCCTGCAATGGTACTGGATGTTTCTGTGGAAACTTGTAGAATGCTGGACAAAATTATAGTCGACTTTGTTTGGAATTTTAAAACTCACTTAATTAAAAAAAGTGTTATGTTAGCTGTTCGGGCCATGGGGGGATTTGAGTTAGTGGATTTTTCTACTCTTAATAATTTGTTTAAAGTTAAATGGATAAAAACATTTTTAAACAACCCCACATCCTGTTGGAATTTTATTCCAAATCATATATTTAATTCTGCTGGAGGTTTACATTTTTTATTGCGCTGCAACTTTGACAACTTTGATCTTTATCTTCTTTTCATAAACAGGCTTTAATAAGTTGGTCACTTATATATAATTATCATTTTTCTCCACATAGCTACTTTATTTGGAATAATAAAAATATTAGATATAAAAATAAATCTCTTTTTTTTTTTTTCACAATTGGTTTGATAAAAATATACTTTTAGTCAGTCAACTTTTAGATGATCGTGGTGTTCTCTTTACTTATGAACAATTTATGCAAGAATTCTCTTTCCCAGTCCCCCCAAGAGAATATGCCATTGTGTTTGGTGCAATTCCCAATTGTATTATACCTTTAGTAAAGTCTGGCCCTAAAGGTTCGTTAGACTCTCCTCTTTTTGACAACACTAACTTATTTGTTGACCAAAATCTTCTCAATACCATGTCAAACAAAGACATTCGTTCAGTTATTAATAGATCTCAGATTTCTTTACCTGCTTGTGAGTTTTTGGAATAACATATTTAGTGATATAGAATGGGAAGAGTTTTGGCTTCTTCGACAAAATTTTTTCTTATTTAATAAAGTTGTTGAAGTCTCTATTAAAATTATCCATAATTGTTATCCGATAAATTATAAACTTGCTAAATTTAACAATAGTATTTCACCCAATTGCTCCTTTTGCCTTCAGTATGAAGAAACGATCAATCATTGTTTTGGGACTGTACTTACTGTAAAGTCTTCTGGATTGATTTTTCACATTTTGTTAAAAAAATATTTATATCCAAACTTTTGTATAACCCTCATTGTCTTTTGTTCTTACTTTGTCTTTGTAATTGTATTTGTTGTCCTTCTATGGCATAATAATAAAAAATAAATAAATAAATTAAACAGTTACATGAATCACAGAAAATATCGTCTATTTTTCAGTCCAAAGTCTAAAATATCCGCGTCATATGTGCAAATTAATCAGCATTAAATAGTCTTACCTTAGTTTGCAAACTGGCCTCGTGGCTCGTGTCGGCACGGTCTGGCATGCAGTCAAATCAGAAATAATGTTAGCGCTCAAACAATGTTGTGGAACTTAGAAATGTTGAGAAATGTAAAATAAATATGAAAATGGATAGAATTAAGTGGTAAAATAATATATTATACCTGTTTAAGCACTGTCCGCTCCTCGTGCTTGTCCGCCATCCAAACGGAAATAATGTGCAACGACCGGAAATAGGATCAACTCATCTCCAGTGTCAATTAGTGAACTCGATGAAATAACACTGACTCTGAAGACTGGTTTACACTGTAAGTGTTGATGTCCTTCAAACCAACACCAGAATCAACACTTTTCAACACTGGAAAATTAACACCATAAAAACAACTCTAAACAACACTGGAAATTTTGCTGTGAGGAGGAGGTTGCAATGGTTAGGGAGGAGCACTTGTCACTCTTTAAATTATAGCGTGCCCTTCTTTCCAGCCCCTTTGCTTGATGCCATCACTCCTGTGATCACATCTCCAGCCTCTTAATCATAAATCAGTTAAAAAAAAAAAATAGTCTGATAAAATGTCTGCTGAGTTTGAACTTTGTCCAGGAAGAAAAATCGGGGGCTCCAACCCCTGTTTTATCATCGCTGAGATTGGACAGAACCATCAAGGAGACATAGAAATCGCCAAAAAAATGATCCGAATGGCCAAGGTAAAGTACTGCTTTATCAGATGTGAAGTCTGATACCGTGATGATGTCAGTTCTTTTCATGTTTCAAACCACGGGGAAGGGAGGAGCAGTGAGATTTATACATGTCAATGTTAGCACGAGCAGGGGAACCCCAAAACCACAGTTTGCATATAAAAAATTACAAATTAAAAGACTAATTTAAGTGAGAAACTATATATATATATATATATATATATATATATATATATATATATATATATATATATATCAATGATTTTACCTGTATTTTCTACTTAACAGAAGAAATGACCTTGAAACAGGATACAGAAACTGGGCTGTTCACACAGAATGTGTTTTTCCATTTCACTAAGCTACTTTCCATTGTTTTTCAAGGCGGAAAACTCAAAAAAAAAAAAAAAAAAAAAAAAAAAAAAAAAAGTGCCGATAATTTTTAAAAACACGTCTGTAGACCTTGGAATTTTTCCATCTGTTCGACTAACATTTGTTTAATGTTTTTAACCACAACGTGTTCTGTGTGAACCGGCCTAAACTTAACATCCCAGCAAACACATTTACGTTGTGGCAACGTCTGTGGCACGTTGCAGTTCTACTATGGCAACGTCGCGGTCTACGTGCCCACAACGTTGTGACAACGTAGAATTGTAAGACGCCACAGGGCTGTAGCAACGTTATAGCGCAACTTTGAGCAACTGCGACACGACGTTCTGACAACTTTTTATTTTTATGGTATATTATACATATTTCCCATTCTGCGTGTTATATTTTGTGCTTAAATTTTTAATCACTCGACATTAGATCACTATATAATACTTTTTTTTAATATATTGTTTATACTTATTATTTATGGGCAACAAATTAATCAATTATAATCAACACCTGCGAATGTACACTTTGAAGAGTAAAAATGACATACAAGGTTACATAATTCAACTTTATTAAAACTGCATATGATATTCTAATTATTCTTCAAAAGGTATGCATTTATAATAGCATGTAATATATGTGACACATTTTATATATATATATATATATATATATATATATATATAAGTTTAATAAATAAAAAAATAAACAGCAAAGGCAGTTCAGAACATTTATTGAACAAAAGTGGGCTCTGTACATGGCTGACAGGTGAGCATAGTCGAAGGCCGCGTGAAAAGATTGGTAACCAGAATGACTCCAGGAAAGATCAACAAATCCAGGAGAGATGCAAGCGCAGAAACCTTGAGGCATGAGTCTGAAACCTGTAGACATCCGGGACTAGAGAGGGTTGCACTGCAGGCACAGGTAAACTGGGCAGAGAACAGGGCAGATCAGAGCTTGACATGACAGGACTAGAGTGGGACTGACCAGACATGAGAAATTAATCTTCACAAAAGGTCCTGTGTGTGATCTCAAAATGGTAAAATTCTGATTATTTTTCATAAAAAGCTCTATTTATCTTACCCTAAAATTGATGAGCCATAACCTTGTCCTTCACTCTTGTCATCCATGTTTGGTGTGTTGCAGAAATCTAAAAGAATTATTGTGTGTTAATAGCATAATTTTACATCTAATGGTTATACTCTACTACCTGTCAAAGCCAGATGTTAAATGGCTAGTAGATGGCTTACAAATTACAACTTTGTAAAATTGTATACCATTGTATACCATTCTAAAAAAATGTTAACCAATGTTATCTAATGTTATATTAGATAACATTGGTTAACTAAATTAGGTAAAATAAAGCAACAATACTTCTGCAACATTTATGTTAATGTTAAGTTCAACATTTACAAATTCATATTTAAAATCAATTGGTGTACTTATTAACATGAGTTAATGCACTGTGAACAAATAAGAAAAAACAACGAACAGTCATGTTATTATTAACTAACATTTGTAAAATGAATAATTACTGTATCAAATATATTGCTCGTTGTTTATGTTAGTTACTTCTACATAAACTAATGTTAACAAATGAGACTTTAAAGGGTTACTTCATTCAAAAAAGAAAATTCTGTCATTAATTACTCACCCTCATGTCGTCCCACACCCGTAAGACCTTCGTTCATCTTCAGAACACAAATTAAGATATTTTTGATGAAATCTGAGGTTATCTGATCCACACATAGGCAGCAATGTCATTGCATCTTTTGAGGTCCAGAAAAGTAGTTGAAAACATGGTTAAAAAAGTCAACGTGACTGCAGTGGTTCAACCTTAATTTTATAAAAGCGACGAGAATACTTTTTTGTGTGCAAAAACAAAGCAAAAATAACAACTTTATTCAACAAATTCGTCTGTCCCCTGTCATTCTGCTGCATTATTTTCGTTTCAGATCTTCAGTGTTTACATCCGAACATGGGCTCAGTATTGGCCGGCTTCTGTATCAGCATCAAACACATGCTTCATGCTGCTCACGTGACCAGAGCCAGCCAATACTGAGCCCGCGTTCGAACGTAAACACAGAAGCGCTGAGCGTAAACAATGTAGCAGAATGACGGGACAGACAAATTTGTAGAATAAAGTTATTTTAGTTTTGTTTTTGCACAAGTATTCTCGTCGCTTCATAACATGAAAGGGTTCATGAAACATGAAAATTCTGTCATTTATTACTTACCCTCATGCCGTTCCACACCCATAAGACCTTTATGGATCTTGAGGGAGGAAATGTCATTGCTCCCTATGAAGGCCTCACGGAGCCATCGGATTTCAACTAAAATATCTTAATTTGTGTTCCGAAGATTAACGAAGGTCTTACGGGTGTGGAACGGCATGAGGGTGAGTAATAAATGACAATTTTTATTTTTGGGTGAACTAACCCTTTAAGGTTAAACCACTGTAGTCACGTTGACTATTTTAACCATGTGTTTAACTACCTTTCTGGACCTCAAAAGGTGCAATGATGTTGCTGCCCATGTGTGGATCAGATACCCTCGGATTTCATCAAAAATAACTTAAGTTGTCTTCTGAAGATGAACAAAGGTCTTATGGGTTTGGAATGACATGAGGGCGAGTAAATAATGACAGAAATTTCATTTTTGGGTGAACTAACCCTTTAAAGTGTTACCAAAAGAAAGATTACCTTAAAGGAGAAATTACTTAAATGTTGCTGTGGCATCAATGAATGTGTGTATAGTCCCCCCAGCATATCTGGATCAATGACATACAGTATTAGTAAATTATGACCATTTTTGATTTATAGTGTATTGTGTAAATCTGCGTATCTATTTATGCTTACCAAAAAATCCAGCTCTTGGCAAGGTGTCAAGACCTTTCCATGTCCGTGATGGCTCGGGTGCTGAAAATAGTATGCAGAATCATATAGTTAATACTACTACTATTTGCTGTTATAGACAAATGACAACAACATTATAGTTCACTGTAAAAAAAATAAAATACAAATCTTTTTAGATAAATTCTTACTTGTTCTTGGTGAGGAGAGCAGGGCCTGTTGTATGGTGTTGATATTGCCTAAAAAAAACAAGAGAGAGAGCGATTTTTGTATCTAACATCACTTTCACACAGTACTTACCTTGTCTAATGCATCCATGCATCAGGAATTACAGTTACACTGATCTGAGGTCAATTCCACTAAAGAAAACATTCTGAAAGTGTTACCTTTTTATTGTTACTTAATCTTTAATTGTATTAAATTTAATAGATTCATTAATAGACCCATTTGATTGTTTACAAGAAAATACTTAAAATAGTGTATGCTTACCTTCATTGCTAGTTTTTATAGGAACACCCACTGTGAGATATTCTGTGTGCAGTTAAATGGTTGGGACACCACTGGCCTAATTCTTCGGTCAGAAAGAACTGCTATTCCAGAGTGAACGTGGTTGATCTTAATATTTATTGTGTGGATATGCACATCAATGTGGTTTCTGTGAGAAAACAAAATGAAGATAATAAATATACAGGATAATATGACATGACCGAAAATACAGAGATTAGAACTGTATAAGTATACACTGATAAATAAAAATAATATAATGTAACAGTAAACCAGAGCTTATTTTAATATATGAGCGCAATATGCAGCTATATTAAACAGACCGAGCTGCCGCTACTAACAAGCGGTGTCAGATTACAAAGTGTGCGCTGCTCTAGCATTTCCATGCGCTCTTTATATTACTAAAATGCCGATCAAACATTGGACAGTCTCATCATCAACATACATAACAAGCAACTCCCTTTCACAAACAAATAAACATCTAAAATAACCAGATGATTTGTCGAATATGTGAGTATTGCAGCTATTGCGCGTATGTTGACGCATTAATACTTCTGAGGTAAAATTAACTCAGTTATGCTATAAACACTCTGAAACATATTTACAATAATAATAATAAATGTTGCTACTTACGGAGTTATCAACGCACAGCAATACCACACAAGGAAAAGCAGATTTTCAAGAAATAAAGGAAGCCAAGTAACTCAGTATAACTCGGCTACTGCACGCTGCTGTCTGAACAAGTATAACTCGCGCATGCATGATAAGGGAATTCCAAGAGCATAATGAACAGTATTGTGCTGCCCTATAGTGACAGAATAGGGAATTTTGTACACCCACCTGGAGGGTAAAACAAGGCCAAATTCAATATACACCTTTTTGATGATGCATACTATATATACAGGTGGGCAAGCAGATGAGCCTGGAACATAAATGCAACATACAGTTTGTCGTTAGGCATTGCATTTATGTTCTAGGCTCATCTGCTTGCCCAGTTAGTGAGTGGCGTTCATATTCTGGGCTCATCTGCTCACCTGTATACAGTAGTATGCATCATAGATAAACTGTATAAAGAATTTTATCTTTTAATCTCACTGTTTTATTAGCAGGTGCTGTATGGGGATCACAAGTGCCCAAAACATGCATTTTACTCACATATTTTGTTTACTTTTTTTGAGACGCAATGTAATATTTGTAGAAACAGATGGAAAATTGTCAGGCCTGTCCTGCAGTTCTATGGATGTTTTGCCCTCCAGGTCTCTGCTCCAGTCACCTGACTGAAAGCTATGAGTAAGAAAATAGCCTGTTGAGTAAAGAAATAAAAGAAAATCAACATAAGAATAATTGCTTGATTTCAACCCTAGCAAAGATTTACATGCATAACACTATTGTTCGTAAGTTTGGGCCTGTAAGATTTTTTTTTTTTTTTTTTTTTTTTGAAGGAATTCACTTACTTTCCAAGGGTACATTCATTGTATTTTATCAAAAATACAATATTTATTATTATATAATAAATTATTACATATATAAATTACTACAATTTAAAATAACTAGTATTACAATTTATAATTTATTCCTGTGATCAAAGCTGAATTTTCAGCATCATTACTCCAGTCTTCAGTGTCACATGATCCTTCAGAAATCATTCTAATATGATGATTTGCTGCTCAAGAAACATTTCTGATTATTATCAATGTTGAAAACAGTTGTGCTGCTTCATATTTACGTGGATTACATATCTTAACTGTCATATTTGATCAATTTGATGTGTCCTTCCTTGGATTAGTGTATTCATTAATGTACATTACGTGTAAATTCATGCATTCATTCATTAAAAAAATAATCTTACTGACCCCAAGCTTTTGATCGGTAATGTGACATGCTACACTAAAGAACAGCTTCTGTAGTAATAAACAAGGTAAACAATACCGTGTTTCTCGATGGATAGCACTTAAGATGGTTTCTGTGTGCGAGGTTACAAACGTTTATGTTAGTTTCCCAAAAATGGACTAACGTTAAACATTAACAGTGGAATCGCTGTCTGTTCATAAAGTACTAAAATGTCAACCAACACTCAAGTAATTTTTTCTTCACTATGGCTTACAACTTTATGTTGAAATATTTTTCATTTACCTGACCAGAAGACGTTTTAACGTTCTGATCTGCATAGGCAAGAAATAGCTAGAATTACACTGGTAAACTTTACATTAGATCGCAAACAAAAAATTATTATTACTATTCTGTTCTATTCGTTCAGTTTGTAGACAACAAATAAATGTAACATTTAGGCTGCGTTTGAATATTTGCATATCTTATTTATAGAGATAAAATAAAAGCAATACTCACGTATCCTGGCTCCATGAAGAGACGGATCAACGGTCGTTTGTAGTTTAAAATCCGCGCTCCAGAGGAATCGGAGCAGTGACGAGTTTATGTCGTCCAGTGGTAGTCCAGACACCCAAGCGCAACCTTGAGCAATGGAACTGAGCGGTGGTCATGTCAACATTGTGACAACGCTTTAACAACCTTCACAACGCAACGTAGTTATAGCAACCTTTTGGCCACGTTGTTAAAACGTTGTTAGAAGGTTGGCTACGTTGTGCCAACGTTCTGTGATTGTTGGGATTCTGTCTATCCCACCTGTTTAGTAACCATGGTAAATTAACTTAAAAAAAAAAAAACTTTCACAAATCCTAAGTCAATAATTAAAGAGTAAGTTTCTTTAAAACAGCTCCTGAGGTATAACTCACACATTGTATCACATCAAATTAACTTTTAGAATTCTTATATGGTGAAACTAATTTTTCATTTAAAAAATGCTGTTTGTTGTCAACTAAATCCACTTCTACTACCCCTTTTATCTCTATTCAGGACTGTCGAGCCGATTGTGCAAAGTTTCAAAAGAGTGAGATCGAACACAGATTCACCAAGCAGGCTCTGGAGCGTCCCTACACGTCCCCTCACGCCTGGGGCCCGACCTACGGGGCTCATAAGCACCACCTGGAGTTCAGTCACCAGCAGTACAAAGAGCTGCAACAGTACGCCAATGAAGTTGGCATCTTCTTTACTGCATCAGGGATGGATGAGGTAAACAAATTAAAGAGGGTCCCAACGTTTATAGCAAGAGAATATATTAGGGCTGCACGATTAATCGTAATCGAATCGAAATCGCGATTTGGATTAGTGCGATTATGACATCGCAAAGGCTGCGATTTTTAATTATATAAATATGTACACAGCGTGTTAGTGAAGAGCTGTTCTGTGATCAGTAGTAAATGACGCTCCATCTGAGAGCACTCCTTTAGAAAAAGCAACACGTCAAATACAAACTTTCCAAACATGAGAAGCCTTTATGAACTTCTTTTCTAACAAAAGACAACATTTACTATGTTTTTACTCCAAACTCACTTCATAACGTCAGTTGAGTGTTTGAAATAGCATTTTGATTAGCATTGGATTATAAATATACTTTTTATTATTACGGAAATACCCGAGAAGGCTTGAAGAAAACATATATACACATGTATTGTTGTAGTCGTCTGTTTATTTTATTCATGTTTAATCAATCAAAGCGTTTCTACCTTCTTTTTATTCAGTCACAGCGATTGCATGATGCCCATTGGGGATTTCCTGGAACAGCCTTTGTTATATTGCCTATAGAGTCTGGGAACGTGACGTCAGCAACGCAATGCATTCTGGGACTTTAGGTCACCGACAGTACAGTAGAGACTGGGAAATAGTGGAGGTTAGATGTTAAAATTTATATTATACAGTTAAAAACATATTAGAATGGTGAACGCTGGCTGTGTTATGAACTATCTGCATATACTGACCAGCGTGGAAAACGGATGTGAAATGGAGCGCCATTTTCTCCCATTTTCAGGACATTCTAAAACGCTTAACGTGGCTTAATGTAAGTAAACATCATACTAATAAACCACAGAAAAGCAGTTGAGACCAGAATTTGAACGCAACGCGTTTAATTTCACGTTAAACGTTTTCCTCCCATGGAAACTATACAACAAAGCAGATGAGCCCAGAATATGAACAAAACGCGTCTTATTACACGTTGTTTCATCCATATAAAACCATTATAAAGAAAACGCTTAACGTCGCCTACTAAGTGATATTAAAAGATCAAATTCTGCACACACCAATTTTTATGTATAGTATGCTTTATTAGTATAGTGTTTACTAAGTTTGGTCTTCAATGTCACTGTCCATTAAGCGTTTTCTTAATGGAAGCAAAATGATTGTGTAATTAAATGTGTTGCGTTAATATTATGGGCTCATCTGCTTTTCTGTACATGCTTTATTAGTTTAGTGTTTACGAAGTTGTGTTTGTTAATAACACTTAGTAAATTAAGCCACGATAAGCTTCAAGTTATGCGTTAGAATGTCCCTAATTTTCTGCCTTCCAGCTTAAAAACAACACAATGATGAAAGTGAAACTCAATGAAAATAAACTTGACCAAAATGTGGCTTTGTCATTTGTATTTATTACATATTCATAATTTCTGATCCGCTTGAATATGTAAGTGCTTACACCATGAATAATGTCAAAAACACGTTTAGAAATGTTATTTGTGTTATAGCTCGTTGCGTGTTCATAAAGCAGCACAACTTTGATTCATTGTTCAGCTTCTCTCTGTAAGAAATCATGTATTTGCTCCATTTAAGTCCAGTAAAACTTACTTGGTGTAGCGACTCCACAATATAATTCATTTCAGAGCTGCATCACTGAGGGTCATTCTGTAATGTTATCCCTTAATGCTTTAACATTAAGAAATCAGGGCGATATGATGATATGCTGGCTGAGATCAATCTATATTGTGTTTATTATTTTATCTGGCAGATATATCGGTGCCACTTAGTTATTAAAAACTGCAATCGAGAAATCACTCCTGTGTGTGGTCCGATAGAAGGCGGCAGTATGATTTCTGTGCGTGTGTATGTGTCGTGTCCTGGCCACATAACTGAGCGATCGAATGAACACAAGAGATTCAAATATTAGTCCATTCTAAGCAAGTGCAAGCAGCTCTTAAAAAAATTAACGTAAATACAATAGTGTTTTCATCTGGTGATTTGTATTTGTTGTTATTGTACGCTCCTTAGCGTGACCTAAAACATGGCGGCGACTACCCAGAATGCAACGCGCAGTGACGTAGTTTGCCAAGCTCTATATTTGGAGTATCTGCTCAAGGGCGCCCTCTGGCGTCCAGTATGAAACAGACATGTTTAGCTCCAAGTAAAGCTCACTCAATCCTATTCAAGGTAAAAATAGGAAAATTAATTCCTCTCTCTAAAGAACTTAGAGGGGAACATATAATCAATGTTTTTCTCCAGCATACATAAGTGTACAGGGTTTTTTTTTTTCCCACAGTGAATGCATAAGAGGCACGTAGTTCATATGAAATACATGGACTCCATTTTTGATTTTGCATACCTCCTGACAAAAATAAAGGAATTATTGAGACAGATTTTTATCATAATAATATAATATTTGATAATAAATCCTTAGACCTTTCTAATGATTTGTAGACATACTGCTTGCATGTTAACAGGTAACCCCACATTTTGTCATACAAGTTTTAAATATTATTTTCTAACTATTATAGTTATATTTATAATTAAATACTAAAGCTAAGTACTTTAAAAATGAAAGTTATCACAACAGTAATATTTCTTATTTGTTTTAATATTTTTATTTAGCAATAATGATAATAATAAAAATAATTAGTCAAAATAATATATTAAATTTCGGGCCAAACTGTGCAGCCATACAAACAAGCAAAACAAGCCTGGTATTGTTTATAAAAAAAAAATTCGTTTGTTTTATAAAATCGCAAATCGCAATTTTAACCAGAAAAATCGCAATTAGATTTTTTCTCCAAATCGTGCAGCCCTAGAATATATGCATGTTAACATGAATTATGATTTGCAAATGTCCCTCAGAGACCCAGTAGATTGAAATGCATCTCATAACTTTTTGTCTCCGTACCTCAATCAGATGGCTGTAGAATTTCTTCATGAAATCAATGTGCCGTTTTTCAAAGTTGCCTCAGCTGACACCAACAATATCCCTTACCTGGAGAAAACCGCCAAAAAAGGTAAAACCCATTTCAAAAGAAAAGTCCAGAAGCTGTTGTTACATAAATTTAAGAGAGTTTTTGCTGAAAACTTGTTCTCCTTTGACGGAGGTCTGTCATAGTCACTGCCAAGGTCACAATGTTCCTCTATTTACATAACATTTCAGACACCATCCACAGTGACTCACAAATGAGAACTGAATCTAAGTAGCTTCTCTTGTGCATTTGAAATCAGTTATTCTGGAGCACCTGGGGAATTACGTATTGACAGTTCTGATTGGCCAGAGAGCAGAGCGAATGAAACCTAGAAATCCTGCTGTGGATTTTCTGGAGTTTCACATTGGGCTGGATTTAAGTCTGCAGAGAAATCGATATGTGTGAACTCATCTTAATGTGTTAATGACTGAAACAATGACATTATTTTCTCCCAGAAGCAGCCATTTCTTGAAGCTAACATTTTGGCGTATTTGTGTAGGTCGTCCCATGGTGATTTCTAGTGGAATGCAGTCTATGGAGACCATGCGCTGTGTTTACCAAACTGTCAAGAAGCACAATCCCAATTTCACGTTCCTGCAGTGCACCAGTGCTTATCCACTGCCACTAGAGCACGTCAACCTCAGCCTGATCCCTGTAAGATGCAAATATCTTTAATCTCATCTTCATGATATTCATGATACTGAAGAAAATGTTTAATTTTTTTAGTAGTAGCAGAGTTTGAAATCTTTGTTTCCCTTTTCCTACGCAGGTGTTTCAGAAGGAGTTTCTGGACATTCCCATAGGCTACTCTGGACATGAGATGGGCATCCATGTGTCTGTGGCTGCTGTGGCACTTGGGGCAAAGGTCCTGGAGCGTCATGTGACCCTGGATAAGAGCTGGAAAGGCAGTGACCACGCAGCATCACTGGAGCCGGCGGAGCTGGCGGAGCTGGCGGAGCTGGTGAAAGCCATCAGGACCGTTGAGATGGCAATGGGCTCGCCAATCAAACAGATGCTGCCCTGTGAGGCTTCCTGTCACAGCAAGGTCAGATATAATGTTCATTCTTTGTTTAAAATCAATAGGTGGCTTTTGCCCAATTCTTTATCTCCTTTCTTGCAGTTGGGGAAGTCAGTGGTGGCCCGGAAACCATTGCAGAAGGGTCAGACATTAACTCTCGACATGCTGACAGTAAAAGTGGCCGAACCGCACGGCATGAGACCGGAGAACATCTTCAAACTGGTTGGCAAGAAAATCACTGTGGACCTGGAGAAAGATGCCACCATTACTGATGCCATTATACAAGACTGATGATCAGACACTCCAAAACTAAAGGGCAATGAAGGGCTCTTATCTTATACTTTTATTATTTTTTTTAATAATCTATCTAAGATATATAATGGTAAAAAAATATAAAATCAGTCATTATTAAATCATATTTTAAAGAAATTTTTATTACATATTGTTGTGACATCAGAAATATGCAATATCTTGTATTGATTTTGCATATGCCTGTCATGTCATAAGTTTACTCCTTATTGTAACCTGTCTTATAGACTATTGCTGTTGTAAATGTGGTGAACAAACACTTTGTCAAGTAAAATATCTCTCTCTCAAATGACTTCAGCTCAACTTTGATTATGGGTCTTTGTTCATATTGGACCCCCAAGCACAATGTTTTTGCCTAGAATTAATTGAAACCACAGAGAATGCCTAATGAAATGTGGAATTATTACTTTATATGTATGTAAATGTGTTTATTGTGCATTGGAAACACGACACGTGTTATTTTTATTTTTGTTTTACACAAAATAAATATTGTACAAGGAGATTTGAGTGACCATGGTTATTTGGACCTAACAACATAAGTTATTCTACCATGAGAAGAATGTATGCTGGTTTTGAATACTCATATCACACCCCGGACTTGACGCACCTAAATTAACATAATGTCTTTGTATGTTTTTTGAAAGTAAATAAATACATAAAAAATAAAAACCACACCTGGCGCCATTTTGTGTCTCAATTACAATGACTGTAGTGAAAACAGCGTGTATGCCCTAAATAATGACTTCAATACCAAGTGAATGCAATTAATAGATCAGACTAAATATGCAGCTGAGTCAAAGCACTGGCATGTTTTAATAATATTAAAGACATGATGCTAGAAACCAAGTTAGTTATGTATCCATATTTTAAAGGAATATACAAATGTCCATTATCTGGCCACAGACATCATACCTCAAGTTGTCATTATTATTTACCTTGCTGTATCTTCGATTGGAATAATTGATCTTTTCCAGGCAATGGGTGCACTGCCGAAGAGTTGAACCAACTGGCATTTTTACTACAAACGTATAATTAATTTTTGTTTTGTAACAAAATATTTAATTCTGCGGGAGGACCTGATGTGAGCATATCCTAATCCTTTCCAATGGCACTATAAAGATTTTAAAAAACGCATACAGTTTACATCATTGTCATCCAAGGATGAATTGTGTTGCATCTAAGGACTATAACGTTACATGACGACATTAGAAATCAAATATCCTGGGAATAGGAGCCTAATCCAACCATACTGTATCATGCATCTGCAAGCAACTAGTAATGTCTGCCTGAATTATACCAACATGCCTGTTATTCTAACAGATCTCAGATCGGCTTGTATAGTAAATGTTGGCCGTATGATCCGAAATACTGATCTAGCGTCAGTTAAGGTCCCACACCCGCACCCACGGGTAATATGTACACCAATAACAACGGTCCGCAAGTTGCACAGGCCTTAAACATTTATAGATGCAACAAGCATTAACATGCTTTTTCTGCAGGCACGATTTATAAGCAGTAAACAGGCTGTCCTGTTGCCCACAATTTGGGAATAAATTAGGTTTAGGAGTCCATGCGCACCGATTAGTCCACATTTTTGACCCCTGGGTGGTCCCGTAGGCTAAATGTTACCACTTTAGCTAAAAGCCTTAAAGTTAGCTAATTCATTCTGCTGATGTGTAGTGCTGTCATCAGCCGTATCTAAAAGCTGAAGACCCATGTCACATGATTAAACACTTTCATTTATTAATACCGTTTTTAAGATTGTTGCCCTTACGTACCTGTTTGAAGAAGCGCACATCAGGTGAACTGGGCTGGGCGAACTGAGCCAAAGTCCCTTTAAGACAAGTAATTTCACTCGGCGGCCATCTTTGAAACACCTCTCGGGCATCCAAGTGCAGCTCCCATCTCTTTGAATGGGGAAACATCAAATTCTCCAAAGCTGTTTGCCAAGCTTTCGATTAAATTTAATATTTGAAATCACCAATGAAATCTGACAACAAGTGTCTCATAAATTTTGTTTCTAAACACTTGAATCATGACAAAAAACGGTATTTTTCAGGCTGGATCAAGCTAATGCGCATGCGCAGTCCTAAATGCGTGTCTCTTGTGCCTTATTTCGAAGGTGAGCGTCTGACTGTTTCTATAGAAACTGGAGCTTCTAACGGCCGCTGCAGTGAAGCCATGATTTTACCAATCGCGATTGGCTCTTATTTAGAAGGCGGGACTTATTCCGCCTTGCACTTTCTGCTATTCAAAAGTGTGTCAGAAAGTCTTGCGAGGGCGAGGCGGCCTCATCGGATTCTGCAGTCGAGCGCAATTGCTCTCCACCGACTGCGCTGACCAAAAGCACGATGGGAATCGGCTTGCTGATGACACAGCTTAATGCTTATTGGCTTAAACAACTGTGATGTATTGATCTCTTTTAAAATGTTTGATTTTAAAACTCTAATATCATGTTTTTATGTGTAAAAATAATGTGCGAATATTCCCAAACTCTCTGACAGTGCGATCTCTCTATGGGTTATGTGACTGTTGTCATTTGTGAAAAAAAATATATATAAATACATGTCTGTAATTAAAGTAAAAATGATTGATACACACATTTTTCGAATGCAAATAAATAACAAGTACTTGGGTGTCTTGTTCATTATATTTATTTTCATATAAAAGCAACATAACTTAAATTACATCCAGTTTATCAGCAACACAGCGCACGAGTGTGAACCCCGCGATATCTGCCTTTGATCTCGTAGGTGTCTGATCCACTACGAGAACAGAGAACTGTCCATCTTGCCTGCACTTTTTTCACTCCTCCCCTCACTGCAGCCGCCTACTCTCACCTATGGCAAGCCATTTTAACATTTAAAAGTTAAGTTTGACTATTATGGCAAGCCATTTTAACATTTAACAGCTAGACTGGATATGTGTTGCAGATATCTGTATTTCAGTTTTGCCTCGTCAAAAAGAACATTTCAGATATCCGCAACTACATTCTTCCTATCCATAATTGTCATTTCAGATATCCACAAAGACATTCTTCCTAGGACAAATGACATCACTTTTGCCATTCATTTGTATGGGGTTTATCATTACAGATATCTACAATTCAGTTGCAGATATCTACTATGTGAATTACAGATATCTGTAACTGAACTGTAGATATCTGTAATTCCAGTTTGAGATATCTACAATTTTATTCTGACTAGTCATAACTCCAGTTCAAGATATCTTTAATTCAACTCAATTCAAGATATCTACATGTTCCTTTTCAGATATCTTAAATTAAGTTTTGACTAGGCGAAATGACGTTGTAGATATCTGTAACTGGAATTATGACTAGTCAAAATGGCGTTGTAGATATCTCAAACTGGAGTTAGGGATAGTCATAATTTAATTGTAGATATCTATTATCAAGTTATAGATATCTTGAAATGAATTTTGATTAGAGATATCTGAAATTTGAGATATCTGTAACTTTCATTCCGCCTAGTCAAAATGTAATTACAGATATCTTGAATTAGTTTTGACTAGGCGAAATGACGTTGCAGATATCTTTATGCAAATTAGGCCTGCATCGCACTTTAGGCGGGAGCAGAGCGTGTTGTTGTTTTAATCATTCAAATCGCACCTGTTAACTTGTAATTAGCACTGATTAGCACCACGTCAGAGCAGCCAGAGGGCGAAGGAATTTTTAATCGTCTTTTTAATGCTGCAGCCCGTGCAAGACAGGAGCTGGCAGCGAGAAATGATGATTCAACCTTACTTTCCACAACCAGACGACTATTTCGCCGGCGAGTTCATCGAGTTCGGGGTAATTTTTAATAACTTAAAGCAAAACAGTTGCCAAAATGCATTCTAGGGTCTTTTTGTGAATGTACGGGAGTCAAATGTTCGTTTAAAATGATATTGACGACAAAAACTGCACTTTTAAGATTGACTGTTGTTAGGGTCTAATGGCTTTTTGAATGGGTTCGCTAGGGGCACTAATAGCAGCTAGAACTACTGCAAATACACATCAAAATAGCTATTTTTTAAATATCAAGAAGGCTCGACACAACATGACACTTTGCTTGTAGTATTATAAGGGTCCCTATGAACTTGAGCATTGAGAACATTGTTCGTGTACAAAGAGTTTGCCTAAAAGACGTTTTTGTTAGCACAGGACGTGGCTACCCCACGTTTTTTACAGAATACAGAACCATGAACATGTCGGGATACAGAGAAAAGGAAAAGCTAAAGATTACATTTATAAAACGTAAAGCTTTTTTATTGGAGGGGATTTTTTTGGAGTGATGACAATAATAACTGTAAATCATAAGGAAATAATTTGCAGTTAGGTTTGAATTTAAGGTATCTTGCTTTGTGAATATGATATCATACAAAAAAAGTTTAATATATCATCTAGCTTTTTATTTTCAGAGACATCCGAGTAAAAAAGAACCTTACTGACAGAAATATTACACAACTGATGAAATGCAAGATATATGGAAGCTGAAATGTGAAGCCACAATTGTTTAGTATAAGAACAGAAGTAGAATAAGTGTAAAATAGATTCTTCCTCCTCTTGGCAAAAAGAGCATAGTGGGGAAATATTATGGTAAAATTTACTTAAATATTTATTACAAGGGTAATAATGATGAATAATTTTTAAATGGACTTATTTTATTGTGAAACAAAAATTTGTTTGGCACTGTCCATACCTAATGAAATGTGATATTTGGGGAAAAGTGCAAACCATTTCCCATAAGCCTTAATAATTGAACTCTTACTATCAGTTATAAAGTTTCTTAAAAAAATTTTTTACATTTAACATCAAGGATATTTTCCCCTTGTATAAATAGTTGAGGGACATTCATATTCAAATAGTCTTTGTAAGCTTAATGTAGTTCTGTTTTGATACATTTAAACCATATAGTTCAATAACATCTTCATAAGAATAAAAGTCTCCCCTATTGTTTACTAAGTCTGAAACAAAAAAACAATGCCTTATTAAACCAATAAGGGAAGAAAAATGATTTACGGGCTGATAATATTGATTGTTCCATATGATATGAGGAGACAAATTGTGTTTAAAGATCAGCTTCCATGACATAATAACATGGAAAGTTTCATAGGTAGTCTCGTACATTTAAAATCACAAGAAAGAAACAATTTTTAATTTCCACATCTTTTAAAAATCAAACTAGGAATCCAGAACCAGACTGAATTCCCCTTTAAACATTTTTTTCAACCAGTTTATTTTAAAAACCTGGTTCAAGGTAAAAAAGTCTAAAATATTCAAACCTTCCTTTGAGTACAGTTGAGTTAAAGATTTCCTGCTGACGTGTTCCCCTTTATTTTTCCATATAAATTTAAAATTAGGAGAGTCAATAGATTTACAGGTGACAGAATCAACATAAAGGGATATAGAAGGATAAACAAAGCGTGAAATTCCTTCAGCTTTAGATAGTGTTCTGCCATATATTGTAAGGTCTCTTTGTAACCATAAGCTAAAGATGTTTTTGGCAGAATCTAATTTAGGGAAATTCAGAGAAATTAGCTACCTCACGTTGTCTTCCTTAAAAACGTTGTTTTAAGTAAACTCCTTGTACACGAACAATGTTCCCAATGCTCTTCGAGTTCAAGTGCAGCTTTTGTTGTCAATATCCTTTTAAACGAACGTTTGACTCGTTAATTTACCTGCTACTGTTTCAACCTGAAATCAATACCTACAGGCTATCATGGCTTTTTACTGTGGAAAAAGCCATGATAGATCTAAGGAAGTTAGTGTTATTGCATTTCCATTGCAAGAATAGCATGCATGTCAGCATCTTTATTAAAGTGTATTAGTGTGAATCTCTCTCATAAATATGATGTCAACAATAACCTACAGTAATTTTAAGCATGAACCCCACACACACACACACAGGAACATTTTAGCCAAGAATTACTGCTGACCGTTATGTATTTGTGTTTACAGGAAGATCTGGTGGCCGCAGGGAAAACCCTATTTGGCAAGCACACATGTCGGTTGAATCCACAGATGTCTGGCCTGATCAAGTGTCACCACATTCATCTTTCTGCTGTTAAACTCAGATTCAGTTGGTCATTTAGTTGAGATCTGTCCAGACAAACCACACTCAACCAAACCAAAGACATCGGGCATCAACTCACCACAGCAAAACAACCACAGATGAGTTCAGTGCAGCGATCGGAGTGATTTAGTAGCAAGTGATTGATTGAGAGCCGATGAGAGAGAAGAACTGTAAGTGTAGAGAGACTTTAACCTTCAAACACACTGTGGTTTAATACGTTTCTGCTAAAACAAACTTTCACAAACAGTTTGAGACGTCACTGATGCCTTCAGGAGACACAAGTGTCAAAAAGGAGGTGATGTTTGTGTGTATTTGCATGTGAATGTGCGTGTGAGAGAGATAAAGTGTAAAAACCACAGCAGAAATACAGTGTACTGGAAAATTATTTTTAATATTGAGCAATGAAATTCAATTAGACCCCAACAACTTAAACCTCCAGAATAAATAAATATATGTATATGTACTATACAGTGGGGCAAAAAAGTATTTAGTCAGACACCAATTGTTAAAAAGATGAGAGAGGCCTGTAATTTTCATCATAGGTACACTTCAACTATGAGAGACAGAATGGGGGAAAGAATCCAGGAAATTACATTGTAGGATTTTTAATGAATTAATTGGTAAATTCCTCTGTAAAATAAGTATTTGGTCACCTACAAAAAAGCAAGATTTCTGGCTCTCACAGAGCTGTAACTTCTTCTTTAAGAGGCTCCTCTGTCCTCCACTCTTTACCTGTATTAATGGCACCTGTTTGAACTCGTTATCAGTATAAAAGACACCTGTCCACAACCTCAAACAGTCAGACTCCAAACTCCACTATCGCCAAGACCAAAGAGCTGTCAAAGGACACCAGAAACAAAATTGTAGACCTGCAGCAGGCTGGGAAGACTGAATCTGCAGTAGGTAAGCAGCTGTGAAGAAATCAACTGTGGGAGCAATTATTAGAAAATGGAAGACATACAAGACCACTGATAATCTCCCTCGATCTGGGGCTCCACGCAAGATCTCACCCCGTGGGGTCAAAATGATCACAAGAACAGTGAGCAAAAATCCTAGAACCACACGGGGGGACCTAGTGAATGACCTGCAGAGAGCTGGGACCAAAGTAACAAAGGCTACCATCAGTAACACACTACGCCGCCAGGGACTCAAATCCTGCAGTGCCAGACGTGTCCCCCTGCTTAAGCCAGTACATGTCTGGGCCCGTCTGAAGTTTGCTAGAGAGCATTTGGATGATCCAGAAGAGGATTGGGAGAATGTCATATGGTCAGATGAAACCAAAATAGAACTTTTTGGTAAAAACTCAACTTGTCGTGTTTGGAGGAGAAAGAATGCTGAGTTGCATCCAAAGAACACTATACCTACTGTGAAGCATGGGGGTGGAAACATCATACTTTGGGGCTGTTTTTCTGCAAAGGGACCAGGACGACTGATCCGTCTAAAGAAAAGAATGAATGGGGCCATGTATTGTGAGATTTTGAGTGAAAACCTCCTTCCATCAGCAAGGGCATTGAAGATGAAACGTGGCTGGGTCTTTCAGCATGACAATGATCCCAAACACACCGCCCGGGCAACGAAGGAGTGGCTTCGTAAGAAGCATTTCAAGGTCCTGGAGTGGCCTAGCCAGTCTCCAGATCTCAACCCCATAGAAAATCTTTGGAGGGAGTTGAAAATCCGTGTTGCCCAGCGACAGCCCCAAAACATCACTGCTCTAGAGGAGATCTGCATGGAGGAATGGGCCAAACTACCAGCAACAGTGTGTAAAAACCTTGTGGAGACTTACAGAAAACGTTTGACCTCTGTCATTGCCAACAAAGGGTATATAACAAAGTATTGAGATGAACTTTTGTTATTGACCAAATACTTATTTTCCACCATAATTTGCAAATAAATTCCTTTAAAAATCAGACAATGTGATTTTCGGGATTTTTTTTTTTCTCATTTTGTCTCTCATAGTTGAAATGTACCTATGATGAAAATTACAGGCCTCTCTCATCTTTTTAAGTGGGAGAACTTGCACAATTGGTGGCTGACTAAATACTTTTTTGCCCCACTGTATATGTACACCGATCAGGCATAACATCATGACCACTGACAGATGAAGTGAATAACACTGATTATCTCTTCATCACGGCATCTGTTGGAGGGTGGATATATTAGGCAGCAAGTTAAGATTTTGTCCTCAAAGTTGTTGTGTTAGAAGCAGGAAAAATGATTTGAGTGAGTTTGACAAGGGCCAAATTGTGATGGCTAGACGACTGGGTCAGAGCATCTCAAACTGCAGCTCTTGTAGGGTGTTCCCGGTCTGCAGTAGTCAGTATCTATCAAAAGTGTTCCAAGGAAGGAACAGTGGTGAACCGGCGACAGGGTCATGGGCGGCCAAGGCTCACTGATGCACGTGGGGAGCGAAGGCTGATCCGTGTGGTCCAATCCAACAGACGAGCTACTGTAGCTCAAATTGCTCAAGAAGTTAATGCTGGTTCTGATAGAAAAGTGTCAGAATACATAGTACATCACAGTTTGTTGCGTATGGAGCTGCATAGCCGCAGACCAGTCAGGGTGCCCATGCTGACCACCGCCGAAAGAACCAACAGTGGACACGTGAGGTACTCCCTGGTGACTGTCCTCTTTCAGCAGGATAATGCATCACAAAGCCAAAATAGTACAAGAATGGTTTGAGGAGCACAACAATGAGTTTGAGGTGTTGACTTGGCCTCCAAATTCCCCAGATCTCAATCCAGTCGAGCATCTGTGGGATGTGCTGAACAAACAAGTCCGATCCATGAAGGCTCCACCTCACAACTTACAGGACTTGAAGGATCTGCTGCTAACATCTTGGTGCAGATACCACAGCACACCTTCAGGGGTCTAGTGGAGTCCATGCCTCGACGGGTCAGAGCTGTTTTGGCAGCAAAAGTTAGGAAGGTGGTTGCAGGGCCCCTGAGAATTTGCTCATTGGCAAAACGTTGGCCCCTTAGTGCTGGCCCTGCACGGGCGGCCCTCACTTAACCCCCGGGAAACCCTCACTGGGCCCACACAGGGCCCTCAATATTAATCTACAACAATAAATCAGCCAGCACAGGGTGCCAAACATTTACCATTAATGAAAATAACGGTTAATTATCGTTAAAAAAGAAATGGTTAATGACTGGCAGGGGCATCTGCCACTCAAACATTCCCTAAATCATACTCTATAAAATATAAATCTTCTTGATTCTGACCACTGCATGATGATTGAATCATCAATAATGTAATCAACTTCATCTAACCAGAGTTTCTCTTGCAATTTTTGTTTAAACAAAAGTGCTTCAGAAACACACAATTACAGCAGCCAGAGAAACATTAAAGTTAGGAAGTCAAGGGTCAAGAGTCCAACTAAAGCAAACACTGACCTCCATAACGGTGACTTCAGAATGTACTATTTTCAATAGAACATCAACATCTAAAAGTTTTGTATGAAACAAATAGTCAAACTGGATTGTATTAAGTGAAGATGCTGAGATCTAGAGTGTTTAATGTTCTGCTGCCGATCATGTGACAGTGTTTTCAGCTTATTTAAATAAGGAGATTTTACTTTACTGCCAGTCATTTGACCGATTTATCATCTAACTGTTTTGTTATTGAATTAATTACAGATTATTTTTGTAATTTTTAAAGTTGCTCTGGGCCCGAACAGGCTGGCCCACATGGGACCATCATGGGCTTAATGTGGGCAGTCCGCTAGTGGGGGCTGATCACAGAGAGCCTGCAGTGAGCCCAAAGCTGTGGGCCTCGCCTGGGCAAGCCTGCACTGGGCCTGGTGTGGGCTGGCCCTAGCCCACTGTGCCCGCAAAAAGCCAGCATGGGCCCCGCAGGGGCATGTTTGCAGGGATGTGAATAGCCCTGTAAATAAATGCTATGGTATTCTGAATGATTCCTGGCATGCTATGCGGGTGCTAGGGTATTGTGGGTGGTTTCTAGGGTGTCGCTATATGGTTGCTAAGGTACTCAGAGTGTTTGCTAGGCTGTTTATATGCAGTTGCCAGGGTACTCAGATTGGTTGCTAGGGTGTTCCTATGCGGTTTCCAGGGTATTCTGAGTGGTTGCTAGGGTGTCGCTTTACAGTTGCTGAGATATTTGAGGTGGTTGCTAAGGTGTTGCTGTGTGGTTGTTAAGGTACTCAAGGTGGTTGCTAGGGTGTTGCTATGCGATTGCTAGGGTGTTGTTATGCAGTTTCTAAGGTACTCTGGGTGGTTGCTAGGGTGTTGCTATGCACTTGCTAGGGTGTTGCTAAGGTATTCTGAGTGGTTGCAAGGGTGTGGTTATGTAGATGCTAAGGTACTCAGAGTGGTTGTTAAGGTGTAAATGCATAGCGGTTGCTAGGATACTGAGGTTGTTTGCTTGGGTGTTGCTATGTGGTTGCTAGGGTATCTCAGTTACTCAGAGTGGTTGCTAAGGTGTTGCTATACAGTCACTAAGGTACTCAGTTCAATTACTAGGGTGCTGCTAGCATGATTAGCAAGTTATATTATTATTATTACTATATATTATTTATAACATCCTCAATCTCATCCAACCCCCCCTATTTTACTTCATAACTTGTTAAATATAGGTATTTCCCTTTCAAGGGAACTCGCGTTGCGTAGTTGCTATGGGAATGCCTCTGTGTGATGTCGTCGTGAAGCACGTATGAAATCTGTCCAATCGGGAGACGGTACGTCATAGGCGGGTGAAGTCACTGACCAGGAACTATAAAGCCAGCCCGAAAACACTCTCATTCAGCTTCTGTGTCTTCAGCAAGCGCTACGTGTATCTTGTCTGTCTTATTTATTGTTGTCTGTCTACCATCATTACTTTATATTGGTATGATGGCGAGTGAGCAGCAGCAGTTTAGAAAGTGTGTTCATCCCTGCCCTTGTTTTATTACAGGTGGGGATACACACGATCTTTGTGTTGCCTGTTTGGGAGTGCAGCATGCCGAGGCAGCTCTCGAGGGGACCAGTCAGGGTGCCTGTGTGCATTGTGAGCAGTTGCCTCTGAGGACGCTGCGCTCCCGCCGAGCCCTGTTCGAGGACAGTGGCTCGGTTCGCGCTCCCCAGGGCTCGGGCCCCGCTTCTGCTGAGGCAGGACGGTGTCTTATGTCCTGGGGTTCGCAAATGGATGTAGCAGCGGGGTTAGAGACGGGCCCAGCCTTATCTCTGCCCTCACCTGCTGCATCCGGTGTGTTGATTCGGAGGCAGGAAGCACGCGTTGCGGTTTCTTCCGCTCCAGTCGACACAGTCACGCTAATGGCGTCTAGTTCTGAGGAGCTGGATGTTGTTAGCGTGGCAACGGGAGAGACTGAAGACTCGCCAGTTCACTCTCCCTCGAGCGAGGAGCTCGTGGAGGTGCTTACTCGCGCTGTTGCCAAGCTCAACATCGACTGGCCAGCCGAGAAGCAAGAACAGCAGACTAGAAGTAAACTTGATGAACGCTTCTTACCATCTAGGTCTGCTCTACCTCCATGTCGGGCGCTACCGTTTTTTCCCGATCTCCACACTGAGGTGTCGAGATCGTGGAAGAGATCAGTGTCATACCGTGTTTTCACCCCTCAAACCTCCACCTACAGTAACGTGGTTGGTATGAAAAAACACGGGTATGGGGCGATGCCAAGAGCGGAAGAGTCGCTTGCGAGCCATCTCTCTCCGTAGGCGGCGTCGTCCCTCAAAGCCCCGACGTTGCCCACTAAGCCGCTAAAGACTACATCAGTGCTAGTGGGCAAAGCGTACTCGGCAGCAAGTCAAGCTGCGGCGTGCTTGCATACGATGGCCATCATACAAACATACCAAGCTGACCTGCTGAAGGATTTGAGCGATAGTGAGGAAGTGGGGGCTGATTTCATCCATGAGTTGCATCAGTCAGCAGATTTAGCGCTTCGTGCCACCAAGGAGACGGCTAAGTCAATCGGCCGATCTATGGCAGCCCTGGTGGCCACGGAGTGCCACCTCTCGCTAAATCTGTCTGACATTAAAGATCGTGACAAGACGTTTCTCTTGGATGCCCTACTGAATCCGTCTGGCCTCTTTGGTGACGCTGTCTCTACTGTCACCGAGAGGTTTCAGGAGGCGAGGAAGCAGGCTGCTGCTATGCAGCAGTTTCTTCCTCGTCGTGCCCAAATCCCTTCGGCTGCTGAACGGGAGCAGCTGAAGCCGAGTACGAGCTCCTCGCACCAACACAGACAACAACAGAAGCAGAGCGTTGCTACCCGTACTCCCCCTCCGAGGAGCTGGAAGGCGGGGCAACACTCTCAGCCGAAGTCCTCTAAGGGCAAGACAGATCTGAGGGCTGTCATTGCGGCTAAGAGGGCTTTGGCAAAGAAATCCTGATGCCAGCAGTGTCAGGATCCTGAGGGTGGTCCCCTCCGGAGGCAAACAGTGTCCACCTCTCTCTACGGTGCCTGTATGTCTTCGGTGCCCTCAGGGGGGAGCTCTGCCAACCTCGCCGAAAAGCCGGGGCGCAGTAGTTCCTCGCGTGTCACCCGAGGGTGGCGCGCTTTCTCTGCAGTCAGTTCAGTTGTTCCCTGCCGGGGCTCCGCTTCAGGGCACTGTGCTGGCTGCCCATATTCCACCAGAGACCAGCCTCGAGAGGCTGGTTCCCTTAGTAGATTTTTTGTCAGAGTGGAAAAATCTGTCAAAAGTATCTCAATGGGTCCTGCATACGATAGAAAAGGGGTATGCGATTCAGTTCAGAACACGCCCACCCCGATTCAACAGGGTCCTGCCCACTGTGGTTGGCCCCGAGCAGGCTCTGGTGATGGCACAAGAAGTAGAGACTCTCTTGCGAAAGGAGGCTATAGAAAGGGTTCCTCCTCCCAGCAGGGAGTCAGGGTTTTACAGCCGCTATTTCATTGTGCCAAAAAAAGACAGGGGATTCCGTCCAATTTTAGACTTACGTCAGTTGAATCGAACAGTAGCGAAGCTCAAGTTCAAAATGCTGACAGTCAAACACATCGTGTCACAAATCAGATGCGAGGACTGGTTTGTCATGATAGATCTAAAAGACGCATACTTCCATGTATCAATCCTCCCGCAACACAGGAAGTTCCTAAGGTTTGCTTTCGAGGGCATACCAATACCGTGTTCTTCCCTTCGGCCTAGCATTGTCACCTCGCACCTTCACCAAGTGTGTAGACGCGGCTATGACACCCTTGCGTATGCAGGGCGTCTGCATTCTAAACTACATAGACGATTGGTTGATTCTGGCTCATTCAGAGCAGATATCGGTTCAACATCGAGATGTTGTTCTCGCTCACATGAGAAGGTTGGGGTTGAGACTAAATGCAAAGAAAAGTGTGCTTTCTCCAGCTCAGAGGACCACTTATCTAGGCGTGGTGTGGGATTCGATGATTATGCGCGCCCGTCTATCTCCGGCTCGCATAACATCAATTCTCTCGACCGTCTCAGACATAAAGCTAGGCCAGTCACTCACTGTCAAACAGTTCCAGAGACTGTTAGGTCTTTATGGCAGCAGCGTCCAACGTGATACCTTTTGGCCTGCTGAACATGAGACCACTGCAGTGGTGGCTCAAAACCAAGGGGTTCTCACCGAGGGGGAATCTTTTTCGTATGATCAGAGTCATGCGGCGATGCTTACGTGCTCTAGTCATATGGAAGCAACCTTGGTTTCTGTCCCAGGGACCTATGCTGGGGGCTCCCAGTCATCGCGTCACGCTAACAATGGATGCATCCCTCACGGGCTGGGGGGCGATCATGAGTGGTCACTCGACTCGAGGCCTTTGGCAGGACCATCATCTTTCGTGGCACATAAACTGCCTGGAGATGTTGCCGGTATTTCTAGCTCTGAAATATTTCCTTCCAGACCTCAGGGATCATCATGTGTTAGTACGATCAGACAACACATCGGTGGTCTCTTATTTAAATCATCAGGGGGGTCTGAGATCACGCCCGCTATACAAGCTGGCGAATCAGATCCTCCTGTGGTCGCAGGGGAAACTGCTCTCCCTCAGAGCAGTATACAACCCGGGGTACTTGAATGTGGGAGCAGACATCCTGTCGAGGCAGGGGCCGAGGCCCGGGGAATGGAGACTTCACCCAGATACAGTGAAGCTTCTATGGGAGAACTACGGCGAAGCCCAAGTGGATCTGTTTGCGTCTCGAGAGACGACTCACTGTCCACTGTGGTTCTCGATGTCAAACCCAGCACTTCTTGGGCTGGATGCTATGGTACAACCGTGGCCGAGGCTACCACTGTACGCATTTCCCCCGATTGCGCTGCTCCCGGGAGTTCTGGAGAGAGTACGCCGGGACGGGGCCCGTCTGCTATTAGTAGCCCCGTTCTGGCCGGCCCGAGTGTGGTTTTCGGATCTGGTATCCCTTCTCGACGGGTCTCCGATGGAGATTCCGATCAGGAGGGACCTTCTCTCTCAGGCGGGCGGTCTGATACTGCACCCCCGCCCGGAGTTATGGAAGCTGTGGGCGTGGCCTCTGATGGGGCACAGCTCATAGGGTCCAGTCTCTCAACCGAGGTTGTTGAGACCATTCTCCAATCCAGAGCTCCCTTCAAGGAAACTCTACTCCTTGAAGTGGAGATTATTCACTTCTTGGTGTGAGAATCACCAGTGGGATCCTGTTAACTGCCCGGTTAACGCAGTACTGGAGTTCCTGCAGGAAAGATTTTCTTCAGGGTTATCCCCCTCCACACTTAAAGTGTACGTGGCAGCCTTAGCTTCTTACCACGCTCCTTTGAGTGGGGTATCTTTGGGGAGACACCCACTTATCACTCGTTTCCTCCGTGGCACTCTGAGGCTTAGACCTGCGGTCCGTACGAGAGTACAGCCTTGGGATTTGGCCGTTGTATTACAAGGCCTTTCTATGGCCCCCTTCGAGCCCATTGAAGAGGTGCCAGAAAAGTTTCTTACACTTAAGACACTGTTCTTGCTCACTATTACGTCTCTCAAGAGAATTGGAGACATTCAGGCCCTATCGGTATCTCCAATCTGCCTCGAATTTGCGCCTGGTAATGTCAAGGCTTTCCTTCATCCCAGACCGGGATATATACCTAAGGTCCTCACTAATCCTGTGAGACCTATTGTGCTGCAGGCCTTCTGTCCTCCTCCATTTACGTCCTCGGACCAGGAAAAGCTAAATCTGCTGTGTCCGGTTAGGGCACTGGATGCTTATGTCCACAGAGCTGCCATGTGGAGAAAAGCTGATCAGCTGTTTATATGTTTTGGAGCACCTAGGAAAGATTTCCCAGCATCCAAGCAGAGAATGAGCAAGTGGGTGGTCGAGGCCATCTCACTTGCTTACGAGTCAGTTGGACAGCCTTCACCATTGGCTGTTAGGGCTCATTCGACCCGGAGTATGGCTGCCTCCAAGGCTTTAATTTCAGGGGTTTCCCTCAATGACATTTGTGATGCGGCAGGCTGGTCCTCACCGCATACATTTGTGAGGTTCTATGAGTTAGACCTTGGCTCCACTCCAGGGGTGCAGGTGTTACTATGAGTTGTGCGCTTCGGCTTCACACGAACGGTCATTTGCTCGTATGGCGTCGTTGGGATTGTCGTTCCCATAGCGACTATGCAGCGCGAGTTCCCTTGAACTCGTCTCGGTTATGTATATAACCTTAGTTCCCTAAATAGGGAACGAGACGCTGCGTAGTCACTATGGGAACGCCTCTGCGTGATGTCATCGTGAAGCAAGTATGAAATCTGTCCAATCGGGAGACGGTACGTCATTGGCGGGGGACGTCACTGACCAGGAACTATAAAGCCAGCCCGAAAACACTCTCATTCAGCTTCTGAATACTGAAGCAAGTCGCTTACGGGCATGCCGGGAGTATGGCAGGGCGACGCAGCGTCTCGTTCCCTATTCAGGGAACTAAGGTTATATACAAAACCGAGACGTTTTTTTACACAAACATCACTTCACTTCAGAAGGCCTTTATTAACCCCCTGGAGCTGTGTAGAGTATGTTTATGATGGATGGATGTGGATGGAGACACTTTCTTCAGCTCATACTCATTGATCCCGTTCACTGCCATTATAAAGCTTGGATGCATCAGGATATTTATTAATATTTCTCCGACTGTGTTCATCAGAAAGAAGAAAGTTATGCCTACCTAAGGCAATCATATTTTTTAGCAAACTATTTTAACATGAATATTTCAAAGGACATGTTGGATTTCCACATGAGAGATAATTGTATCATTGTCTTGGTGTGAAAAAAACCCCGCTAAAACCAGCCTGAGATGGTTAGCAGGTCTTGGGTTGTTTTTGGTCTGGCCTAGCTGGTGTTTAGCTGGTTGGTCAGCTGGTCAGTGGTCACAGCCTGACCAGTTAAACAAAAAGAGTGGTCAAACTATGCAAGTGATGTTACCGTTGGCCGTTACGACTGCCGTTACGCCCACTGAGTGGCAAAAGACTGAGTGGCAGCATTGGTTTTCAGCGTGAATGCCACGAAAAACACACAAAACACATCCAAAAACGTGAAAGAGCTTTACGATTTACTGTTCAAATAGCTTTGACGCAAAATCTAAGGTATATTTTACAGACTGCTGAAAGCTACAGAAAAAAGAAGCAAATTAATCACTGCAATTCACAGAAACAACTGGACTCCAGGCAGAGAAACATGGATTTTATCATTTTGTATCAAAATGTTGGATTTGGGGGTAAAATCATACCCTATATATATATTGTTATATATTTTGTTGACAACTCATTAATTAAATATTTACCATCTTATATTCTGCATAATTGGGTGTTTTTAAATAAACTGACAAAAACTGAATTTTAGGACTGAAAGATATGATTTATATATATATACACACATATATAGGCATATATATAGGCATATGTAACATTGATATAAATGATCACTCCAATTTAGACCTACCTATATTGTATTTCTATAAAGCATTCACTTTACATGCTATTTGCTTTATGCATTTCCCTGGGGTCGAAATCAGGCACATATAAATGTCAGGAAACACGATTCCTGGCTGCATGTCAATATCCATGGATTAGGTTTCTTTGACACGTTATAAGGAACACTTTCTAGCCCAACCTTTAGTGTAATTGTTTGTTTTACTCTCGTTTTCTCAGTTTCCCCTATAAAATCCAGTCATGCAGCAGGTTCTTTTGCCACTCAGTCCAGATGAGGGAGCGTGTTCTGGCGGGAAAGTGATGTCTATGCATCTTTACCGTTTCGAATCGCTTGAAACACAGCACGTTGGTGACACCTGCTGGTCAAAACTATGTAAATCCTATGAAAACACAGACCTTTCACAAACCACGTCCTTGAGAGTAAAATGTCTCTGAAGTATATTCCCATTCAGGTTTTTTAACACACCAGGGTGACTATAGGAGCATGAAATTGTCCAGCCATGACTTCCTGTTCCACAGGAGTACAAATGTGAGGAAACACAAAGCAGGGTTTCTACAGGTTTCATCAAATCTAATTTAATGCTTTTTAATGCCAGTTTTTAAAAAAAAATGTATGCCATATATATATATATATATATATATGTATGTGTGTGTGTGTCGCTAAATGGCAATAGATGACGTCATACGGCAATTAGAATATTCATTGTCATTAAGTTGCATTCGCATTCTGCCAAGTGTCAGCCTTTTACATTTGTTTGCTTCTCTGCTGCTACCTCTTTGTGCTCACATAATGTATTTTAATACAGCCAAATTCCCAATAAAATAGTTTCATCTATATATTTTTCTGTTTTGTTGTCAGACAATATGAAATGGTGACTGAAATGCGGCCCATTAAGACCACATACAGGGCTCGACATTAAGCCTTGTCATGTGCTTGTCCTTCGGACAAGTAAATTGGTCATTCACTTGTCTGAGTAAAACAGTTGCTTGTCTGGAAAAAATAGGATTTTTTATTTTTATTTTTTAGTGTATATATAAATATAAATTTATTCTGAAGCAATATCCTTTCAGAATATTCCAGCTTTGACATAAATCTGCATATTTGTGATATTTACACTGAGGGCATTTTTTTTTTTTTTTTTTTTTTTTTACCTTTACAAGGGGTAATTTCCCCCCACCCACTCCTGTATGATTCATGTCAAATGTATGATTCGTCTTTTATTTTTAATTTCTTAAATTTGTTCAGTAATTTCAATTAGAATAAGACACTAAGGGCTGATTTAATCAAATTAAATAATTTACAATAAAAAAAACTACATTAAATCTACAACTGCATTAAATAATGTTATGGGATTGTTTTAAATATTTTTTGAAAATTCAAATAAAAAATGTTGGGGGGAAAGTTTAAAATACTTTTAAAAATGAAACTAAACCACCAGTAGGTGGCGGCAAGTAACCGTCTTAATAAGTGAGTCATTGAGTCATTCATTCAAACGATTCATTCCAATGTCTGATTCATTCAAGAATGAGGGAGTTATGAATGCAAGCCGAACAATCCGAACGAAAATGCTCCATATAAACACCTCAATCGGAATAAAAATGCCCAAACCGAATGAAATTGTAATTGGTTTGAGAGAGGTGGGATAAACCTTTCTATAAACCGAACAAAATAAAAAGTCTGCCACGTATATGTTAAACCGATTACTTTGCGTCTAGTTACGTCATCACGTCAAGCGGTCAGGGGTCATCAGAATGCAAAATGTCGGCGGCAAAAATAAACTGGAGTAAAACTGAAACAACACATTTATTAAATACAGTGAAGGAACTCAGCGAATCATTATACGGACCTTCATCCACAGCTTCTGCTTTACGGAAGAGGGAGGGGTAGTATTGAGATGCTCCTTACAGATGTGCACCCACCAAACAGGTCAGCTTCCTGTTCCCGTCTTTTCCTCATACCATCCAGCAGTAATATGCTACAAATTTCACGCTGTTGCTAGATTAAGAGCAACACTTTACATAAAAATAGCGCGCATAAGAAATAACGGAACTCCATGTTGACAAAAATACACGGCGGCAAACAGGACATAGGCTACTGTGCGCATGTCACAAAGTCATTCAGATTGAAAGCGCCGGTACATGTAAACGCCATATCGGATTAGATAACGTCTCATGTAAACACTCCACCGAATCTTTAAATCGGAATGATTTTAATCGAAATGACAAAAAAGTAGTGATGGGACGGTTGATACCGGGGCTCCGATGCTTCGACTCAGTTTTCAAAGCCGATGCTTGTATCGAAATGACAATACCACATGATTGATAACGTTTGAAGCTTCGAACGTCATGCAGGCTGGTTTGAAAAAAATTGGAGCTTCACCTGATGCATAAAAGGAAAATGCATTTAATCATGTTTTATTGTTGGGGTCACGGAGACCCCGAACAGAACGTAAGGGTTAAACAGCTCACCCAAATTATTTTTTCAACTACTCCTCTCAATTATGATCACATCATTATTTATTTTATATTATTGATCAATATGTGAATCCACTGACCAGGCTACATGAGTTGTGGTCTCATTGTCACAAATTAATTTAGATGAGATTAGTTTAGATTAGATAGAACTGTATGATCCAAGACAAGAGTGATTCCGTATCTCATGGAATTCAAAAACTTCAATTCTCTGGTCACGTGCTTTTTCAAACCGTAGATCTGCTCCCCGATTTGTTAGATATGGTGGAGAAAACAAGTCTGACCACCAGATGTCGCTAATGCGCACTGTGTTAAAAGCTTCGAGTAATGAACCGTTTTTCGGCACAATTTGATGAAAGCCTCAAACGCCTCGGTTTCCCATCACTACAAAAAAAAGTGTACATGTAAAGGTGGCTACTAATGCAGCCTTCCGTCTCCAGGTCCAAGCCGGTAAACCGCTATTAAAAACGGCGTTACGGCAATTTTGCACCGGCCGGAGGCAATTACCAAACTGGTTCCGCGTGTGTGTCACACCCTGTCACACCAATGTACATATTTTGCGACAGCAAATCAGTTATGAATTATAAAGGCTATATTCAAAATAAACTGGTAGTACTATTTTTCTTCATAACTATCTAAAAAAAAATAATGAATGTAGGAATACAATTTAATGCTTTTTAATGCCATTTAAGGCCTTCATTTTCGCAAAATTCATTTAATAACTTTCGCTTTTTAATGCCCCGCGGATACCCTGACAAAGGCTAAATTCCTGTAATCATTCATCACAATGAGTAAAACCAAAGAATATAGTTTTGATGTGCAGCAAAAGATTGTTGAGCTTCACAAAATAGAAAGTGGCTGTAAGAAAATAGCTAAAGCATTGAAAATCGCCATTTCCACCTTCAGGGCAATAATTAAGAAGTTCCAATCAACTAAAGATGTTACAAATCTGCCTGGAAGAGAACGTGTGTCTATATTGTCTTAAAGGGTTAGTTCACTCAAAAATGAAAATTCTGTCATTAATTACTCACCCTCATGTCGTTCCAAACCTGTAAGACCTTCGTTCATCTTCAAACACAAATTCAGATATTTTTGATTAAATTTGAGAGCTCTCTGACCTCTATAGACAGCAATTACTACTTTCAAGGTCCAGAAAGGTATTAAAGACATTATTAAAACTAGTGGTTCAACCTTAATGTTATGATGCGACAAGAATACTTTTTGTGCGCAAAAACAAAACAAAAATAACGACTGTATTCAACGATCTTTCTTCTACGCGAGTCGTTCCTGTTATACAGTGACTTTTCTGTCTCTATCATTTACTTATATTTTCTCTAAAATAAGTCACGTATAAGAAATGGCTTATATATTTAGGTCTTCTTTTTCACTTAAAAAGAGATAATAGGCATTAATAATGCCATTTTGTATTTTACACACCCTTTTATTGATATATGCATTCAATTTTAATCAATAATTGATTGGTTGTCTTTATTAGGGAAAAATAGTATATAAAACATTAAAACAGCTGGAAAACAACATTTACATTTTCAACAGAAAACAAATAGAGCATTTACTTTGAATTAGAGCGTTCAAACAAAGGCAGAAAATAAGATGAAATGATCTGTCCCAGCCGACTCGTCCTCACTGTAGCTCCTGTGTGAATCCACATCAACATCTTCCTCATCTTACACTGAGATCCACCATTTCTGTCCTTCTCAATGCTCTTTCTGTGTTTGCCTCAGTTTACCTCGTCTCCAGCAGCTGCAAAACAACAGTAATGTAACCAGTGAAAATACTCACTACAATCTAATAGCCTTTTTAAGAAGAGTTACAGGCTACACCATGTCAATTTCTAAACTTCCTGTTTGTTTCTTTTTGGCTTTTTTTGACACAACCTTGGTTGAGTGTTTCAGTTGGGCCTTCCCCAGGATGAAACTACAAATACTTCTTCCTCATAGCCTCATTATAAATCTTGCAAGATACCTAAAAGACATAAAATATGTTCAGTATCAGTAGATATTGTAAAACAATACAAAAATGGATACTGAAAGATTGCAACAACCTTCTGAACTTCTGTTACTGTTTATAATCTCTGAAAATCAGTTGATCCAGTCCTGTGTGTAGGATTCTATGGTAAAGAGAAAACATTATCTGAGAAAAAAAATACAGTATATAGTTTTGACATTAAATATATATTAAATAAAATTTAATATGTAAATAAGTTTTACACAATATAGATAATCAGTCTTACCTAGTTAGTGTATGATGTTGAAGTGGATTCGTGTGTGTGTGTGTGGGTGGGAGGGGATCATTTTATTTATGTAAAATATTTCTCAGGGGAGATATATTTTGAAAGTATGATTGTTTATTTATATGCAGTTTATTCAATTATTCATATATATATATATATATATATATATATATATATATATATATATATATATATATATCTCATATATATATCTCATATATATACACACACACACATGCTAGTTTTGGCAAACAAATAACTATTAAACAGCTACACTGTTATTGCTCAGCAAAAGATATACACGTCATAACACAGAGTCTCTTTTTTGAGGGCATTATTCAGTTTGTGAAGGTACTGGATTTACCACTTCTCTCCCTACACCATTAAAGGACCAGGTCTTATTTTTTGTGAAAATGTATGATGAGTGCTGATGTCTAACGACCTCAAACGAAACATTAAACTTCTGTTAATTCTCAATAAGAACTTCTGTAGACGTGTGACAGAAATAAAGTCAGTCTGGTTAGTAATAAGTGAAGCTGGTAATGCTGTTTATGGAGTTGTTTAATCAGATCTTCAGAGATTTAATGTCTTTTATCTTCAGTTCATCTAAGGCTGTGGCTGAAGAAAGTTGTAGTTTGTGTTCTTATTTCTCTTTCTTTCAGTGTTTGTTCACAGCAGGTGTTTGAATGATTGAAAGAATGTTTCAGGAACATCATACTAACCTTTAAATAACATTCTACTAACATTAAGGAAACTGAACATTTTCATGTTCTTGGAATGTTACAAATCAACGTTCCTAGAATGTTGAATTTTAAATCAAAATTAAGTTGAAAGAACGTTTGAGGAACATTATACCTTATAAAAACGTTCCTCTAACGTCAAGCAAAACTGGACATTTTTTACGTTCCCAGAACCAACACTGAATATTTAGAGAACGTTCTTATAACAAAATTGTTAGCTGGGAATCTGGAAAGAAGAATGAAGTTGGTGAGAGGATGCCTTCAAATTATGAATCATACATAGAGATGTTCTCTACTTGATAAAAAAGTGTTAAGGTTAGCTATACTTGAGTTAAATCATATTAAGACTATGTTGAGGCTGTTTTGTGAAACTTCCCTGGCTCACACCCATCCATCCATCACAGGAAGCACCTTAACTGCTGGTCATTAACATGCCTTAATTCACACCTGACAGCCATCAGTCCTCACACCCAGCATTGTTTCAGCCATGTATGTCCGTAAAGTTTCATGGATTCCTGTCTGTGTACTCCGAGTATTTCTGGAAATTTACAGTTCTGTTTAATTTGGTTCAGGATTTTTCCACATACATCCGGCAAACCTGAAATCACATGGAAGTTTTTCATGACCAGATATTACTGGAAATTACCCTTTTCATGCAGTGTAAGCAAGTCTCTATAGAAGCAAATTCAATTCCAGCTTCAGTGATGCATTACAATTTATGAGTAAACCTCATCGTTACAGATGCTCGTATTCATTATACACACAGTGGTGTCAGCATAAAGCGGAGACACACACACACACTCGCTGACAACAGAAGAGACAGCAAACGTACGGTGTATGTTCTGCTTCCCAGACTGCCACTGTGCAGTTGTAGAACTTGTACTCGCTGGACGCGACCTCCACGCTATCGTTCGCAAAGATGCGGACAGGAACCGCCACGAAATCTACAGAGACGCAGGGGGTCAGATTAGCCAATCATAGCAAAGGTCATCTGCACATAGATGTCTTAAAGATACAGTAGCAAAAACAATGAAAAATGGTCATGAAACATCTTTGCTTCAAGAAACCTTGATGGACATAAATAGACTATATGAACTATATTCCTAATCTTCCAAAGCTTTGCATGAGAAACAGGCTGAATTTGAACTCGTATTGAGTTGAACTGATTCAGTAAAAACTGATTTAGTGAAACGAAATACAGGAAATGTGGTGGAAATACAGGAATGTGAAATTTCTCCTTTTAGTGTTCCACAATAAATAACAGCATATGGATTTGAAATAACATAAAATGCAAAAAGAAATAATAAAATTATTATTAAATGTACAATAACAATTTTTTTGTTTTTATAAATAATTATTTTATTTAAACCTGCTTTACAAACTTGCTAAATTATATGCACCCAATTAATTAATGAATAAATACAAAAATTAAAAAAATAAAATTGTTTGTAAATAATAATTAAATTTAAATCAAATAAAAACAACAATAAGAACAATAAATTGTTTTTATTAATGGTAAATATAATAACATTGATTATTTATTACAACTTATATATATATATATATATCCTCATCAATTTAGGCTACTGCTTTAAACTTCATTCTGGATTCATACTGGATTGCTACTTTACATGTAGCCAAACAATAAATAAAATATTAATAAAATAATAAAATAAATACTTAAAAATTAATTCTTTATAAAAGAAGTAAATATTATATAACTAAAATTATTTATAGAATAACTAACTAAATTAAATATGTAATTAAACCGTGTAAACAGTGTGTAGAGAGTCTTTAAACCTCTAAAAGGACGTCGACAGTTCATGACGTACCTTGGTGTGCAGGTGTCGGGGGTATACGATGCTGTTCAGGTAAGCGGCAACTGATTCGGCCGTCCACCATCATGGCGCTGCTGCGATAAGAGCCAAAGATGCAGTGGATGCGGTCGGAATCTCTGAGGATCGGCAGCAATCGGACGTTTATCTCCACCTGAGGGACATTTTACAAACTCTGAACAGTTGTGCTGATATTAGAGAAACCAGAAAACAATCCTTCATTTCAATCCCAAATCTTTGAAACCATTACATAGATTATACATTACATATGGTTTGGGTTTGTTCCATGCAATCCAATGCAAAAATTATGGATTTATGATGATAAATTTTAGAAAGAAGCTCAATGTGTTGAGGTGGAACTTCTAGGCTTTGGCTCCACAAAATAACATTCCCAAACTTTGAATAATTCTCAACCTTCTATAAGAATGTTCTTGAACAAATAACAACTTTTAAACATTTCTCTCAATAAAACAGCTAGAATCATCCTGTTAACACACACAGCCCATAATCAAGTATTGCAATGAAGCGCAAAACACAACGGCAGCACCTTTAGAGCAGACTTCTAAACGTGCCATCAGCGCCCATTGTGTTTTCACCGTCTGTTCACCAATATGGCCTCATTGTGTGGGAGTCACGTTCAGCTTTTCTCATAATCAGCGCTGAGCAGTCTGGTTTAAAAATAAGACTCTGGTAATTGTGTCCGCGACACTCGGCTGGTACCTGCTGGGACTTCAAGCAGCTGAGATTTGGCGGGTGGAAAGAGACGATTTTCACACACTGTTGGCTTGGACTCCACAGCCAACCGTTCTTTTCCTCCGCACGACTGCACTCCGATCGCCTGGTGCATCTACACAATCAATAACGCATTACAACACAACGCCTCTCACGCAATTAAATACAACAATATTACAATACAACACTTGTGTTCAGGGAAAACATGACTGTCTTTACACTGGAATTTTGTTTACTGTAAATAATAGGATAAGAATCATTAATTCAATTAGTTCAATTTTAATTAATTATATATATATATATATATAATATATATATATATATATATGTAAATATATACACACACACACACATGCACACCCTCACACAAAATTATTTTGTATTATTATAATTATGTTAAATTTATTTAGTTTTTAATATACCACATATTTTTTCAGTTTTATACACATGCATTTATATACATATTTCCTATTTTATTTGCTGAGTACAGTGGAAATATTATATACATATTTCCTATTTCATTTGTTGAGTACAGTGGAAATAGACAGGAAATACAGTGAGAGATGAAGGAATAGGGACCCATTTCTGGGTTAAAACCTTTTATCTCCCATATGAGCACCAGGAAGACATAAGCACTATTTTAACAATGTTAAAAACGCAGGTACCTTCCCTCCAGGACACACCAGCCACAGTATGGATCTCTCTGACTGACGCAGGTCTGGCAGTCCGTCTTCAGATGGCAGGCCTGTACGGACACCTTCGTGATCTGCATGACCACAAAACAAAACAATGATTCACTCAATAGAGCTAGAATGCTGTACTGACCAATCAGGATCTGCAAAACCAGTATACAAATTCTAATGACGTCATCGCTGTTTTAAAAAGTTTTAAAAACCATACAAAAGTGAGGTAGTTTCTTAACTTTATACTGAAATGAACTGATCTAAACAAAGCCTGTATGTGAAGTGATTCAAGCAGAATTAACTGCAGAAAATTACAGAGAAAACAAGAAACAAAAAAGCTTGAGGGATTTCAATACATCACCGCCTCATGAACACTGCAATTACATCACTGTAAGGTCATAGACTCAGCAAGACGTACACTATACCACTGCCTTTTAAAAAATAATAATGTATATTTTGCCACCAACAGGAGCCGTAACAATAAAAGGCGCTGGAATAGTGGCAATCATGTGTTTCCTGAGGTTGAGCTACTACTGAGCACACCGTTTATGATAAATGACTCCAGCCTCGTACCTTTTTCTCTGTGGTGATGTACAAGTGCGCCTTGGTTTTGTCAAAGAAAAGGTTCTTATTTACGTAGCCGCTGGTTTTGTAGCCCGGACCGGGGTTGTACGCCTCTGGCTGGCTTGACAAATGTACCTGGGTAAAGAGAGAACAATAGACACAGAGCAGCCCACAATTAAAGAGTCGAGCACAGGACAGGACACATCTGTCATATTTACAAATAATTTTTGTCATTTCAAAGTTGTAAGAACAAAAAACAAAAATGTACGCTAGTTTCAAAGAATTAAAGTTAAAACGAGTATTCACAACAAACCCAGTCGGTACATCATCTCACATGCAATATGCGTCTCTGTCAGTCCGGGATATGCGTCCTGTCTGAAACCAAACACAACCGTGAACTGCTGTATATGGTCTTTTGGAATGTGCAAAGCAAAATATTCCGCGTCAAAACACACAGATACAGACATACTTACCTTGGCAGTACAGCGTCCAAGCCACGGATTCCCTTCAAATTGAGAGGAATAGATTCCCGGTGCACGGAAAGTTCACACGTCACTCACGAATGGAGAGACTGTTGTGCTGAAATTCGACTGCTTGCCAGAATTGACTACCCTCCGCGTGCACGCGCACGACGTCATTCGCTGTCATCGGTGCAGCCAATTAATTTAATAAATGTGTTGCACTTTCATTTTAATTATTATTTGGCTGTAAATAACAGGATCCATTGTAGGCCTATATCTGCAATATAAGCTGAAGGGTTAGTACACCCAAAAATCAAAAATTATGTCATAATTACTTACCCTCATGTCGTTCCACACCGTACGACCTTCGTTCATCTTCAGAACACAAATTAAGATATTTTTGTAAAAATCCGATGGCTCAGTGAGGCCTCCGTTGCTAGCAAAACAATTAACACTTTCAATGCCCTGAAAGCTACTAAAGATAGGTGTGTTCGATATCGGCTGCGGCTGGATGTAACCGATCGGCGAGAGTAGCCACGTGTAGGCGGGGTGGAGCTGAAAACGGAGACGTGAAGTCGGACACTTTCTGCTTCTCGTAGTGACGCTCGCGCTGCGTTTGCATACTTTATCACAGCTGAAGTGAAATAAGTGCAATATTTGACTAATACACAGATGTTTCAGAGACATTTTCATTCAACACTTTATGTACTGCTTACAGAGTCTGTTTTTATAAGAATAAAGTGCAATATAAGCATATATTATTTAAATACCAATGTAGTGGGGTCTACGTTTTTTATCAGTTTTATTTTGATAAACATGACACAATATAACTTCACGACTACATGAAAAGAGCTTTAACCGTTATAAAAATACAGCATTTGTGGAACTGAAGGCGTCACAATAAACACGAAACACACGTGATCATTGAATCTGGCCAATCATGAAACAGCTGTGTCGTCTTCAGAGCTTGTGCAGCTCCTCTTAAGAAACTGTGCTGGCTGACTCCAGCGGGCTGATCTCGAATCGCTCTCGCAGTACTTTGAAGCCATACGTCACAGTCACATGGCATCGGCTCTGTCTCAAGTCAGACAAAATTTCTTACCGGCATGCACTGCTTCAAGACAGCCACCAATCGGTCTGTACGGCGCTGCATCAAGTTGAACAAGCCTATATTTAAAACAGTTCATGTGACTACAGTGGTTCAACCTTAATGTTATGAAGCGACAAGAATACTTTTTGTGCGCCAAAAAAAAATAAATAAATAAAATAACTACTTTATTAACAATATCTAGTGATGGGCGATTTCAAAACACTTTACGAAGCTTTACGAATCTTTTGTTTCGAATCAGTGGTTCGGAGCGTTTAAGGACCAAAGTCACGCCCCCCAGTGGTGAATCATTGAAATTTCGAAATATGACGTAACAAAGCCTCGTTTCCTGAAATCATGTGACTTTGGCAGTTGGATAGATGCTCCGAACCACTGATTCGAAACAAAAGATTTGTAAAGCTTCGAAGCTTCATGAAGCAGTGTTTTGAAATCGCCCATCACTAGATATAGATATCTCCTGTACAGTGGAGCTGCAGAAGGAAATATAATGTTGGCAGTTAAACATTAATACTGCAGAAGTAATACTGCCCCACTGGAAACCACTTGCCTTGGTGTCTACAGTCACAGTCTTCTTAGCAAACACTTGCCATGGCCAGAAATCACCAGCATGAATGTGATGTGCTTGTGAACCTGACTGCATATTGGAGCTGGAGCTGGCAGCATAATTTCGGCAGGTGTACTGTTGTAAAATTGATATTACATTTGATATGCTCTGGCAGGGGGTAATAGGCAGCAGAAATCAGAATAATTTATGTACAGAATTGATTGCACATAGGATTATATTGCACTAATATAAATTGAAAAGCTTATGAAAATTATTTATGAACAATTTTTTATATAAAATATGTATTTTATAAAACATGTTGAACTGCTAGAAAATCAAAGCCATAAATCTAAACAAATTGTGTTCCAAATTTGAGGTTGATATCGCTAAAAATTAGCTTTCAGTAAGATTTCATTTGGGCGCAGTACCAAACTTTTTCCATTAGATGCCAGCAAAACTCCACTGGTACACAGCGCTGGGATAAATTATTTGCAGTACAGTAGCCTGTAATTTCTCTCTCTCAAATATTACATACACACATTTTTAGTACATCCACACAATTATGGATAATTTATTCAATTAGCTCTATAATTCAGCAGAAGCAGAAAACAGGAAAAACCAAGTATTTGCTTTATATGCAAACCTGTGGAAATGAAGCCATCTTATAAAGAATAGTACAATTTTTAATTTTGAAGCCTTGCCAACAGAATGAAAGCCTATTAACAAAGATTGCATCATTGTTAAATGGTCTTTGATTAAAAACCCAGATAGCAACTTTGTGTCGGCCCAGATCCGGTCCACATCTGGCACATGCGGAATGATGATCTGGGCCACATCTGGCAGGAATGATGGCACTTGGGCGGACCGCTCCTGTTTGACAGATCTGGGCCACAAGCAGGCCATAGAAATGCCACATGTCAGCCAAGTGCAAAGAAATAAACCAGAACTGGACCTTATCTGATCCACAAAATATTTATATATTATTTATAGAGTCATCTCAGCATTAACAAGCCCGTTATCAAGCAGAATCACTGAAGGAAAGAAAAAGAAAAAAAAGAGATGAGCAGAAACACAAGAACTGACTTCAGTCACAGCCTTAGAGGAAATCAACTGAAGATAAAAGACATTAAATCTCTGAAGATCTGATTAAACAACTCCACAAACAGCATTACCAGCTTCACTTATTACTAACCAGACTGACTTTATTTCTGTCATTCATCTACAGAAGTTCTTATTGAGAATTAACAGAAGTTTAACTCTCATGTTTGTTTCATTTGAGGTTACCATGATGGTGATTGGTGTTTCCATTAGTTGGCCTCTAGAAGCAAATCCAAAAAAAAAAAAAAAAAAAAAAAAAAAAAAAACTTTACTAAACAAGAGACAGTTCTTTTAAAGCAAGTAAAATACATCAGCTGTGGAAAAAAAAAGAAATGCCAGGAAATCTGTTTGTAATGAATTCTATTTAAATACACAAATTCTAATAATCCTATGATTATTAATCCTTTTGTTTTGATCTTTAGCAACAACCTAAACATAACTATTTACTTACCTGAAAATCACTGTGGGTAATCTAGATATGATTCTGGTTAGATCCAAAGTACTACCACAATAAATGCTTCATTACGTTAATCAAAACACTAGTGAAAGCAGGTCCTCAACCTAAGCACAAGCTCTACACTTCACCACAATGGTAATCTCCAAAAAACATTAACATAAAAACTTTTACATAATAGAACATTAAACATTAAGAAGTCTCTCCATATTCTCATCTTTCTAAAAAATGCATAAAATAACACTTTTTCAACATTTAATCTCCCAATTCAGCCCGGTGCAAAGCATGATGGGAAGTGAAATTGTGAGTTACTTGACTGAAACATCTTATTTCAAAATGAAAACATCGAGTTCTAGTAACCATTTCATGTCAATTTAACATAAAGCAATCACATTTGAACCAGAAACAATGGTGTTAAATCAAAATAAATTGTTTAAATAAAGTGAAAATTTAGTTTTAGTTAAGAAAAATTAGTTTTTGTTTTATTGTTAGTCAATTTAGCTCTAATTTTCAATTCGTTTTTTTTTTTTTGACAAGGGCAGCAGGGACGTTCTGGGAACATCACAAATAAAATATGGTTCCCTAAACGTTCAGAGAACGTCTTGAATGTTTTGTGAAGGTCCGCCAAATAACGTCCCCCAAACCTTAAAAGAACTCCACATCGTGACCGTGTCTGAACGTACTGTGAACGTTACTAGGCAACATCCTTAACTTCAGTGGGGACGTTCTGAGAATGTTCTGGGAACCAGTAGATGGCAGCAAATCACTGTTATTTGTCATTTTGATTTTTTTCTTGCCCAGGCACAATTCCAAAACCGTAGGCGACTTGTGGTTTGGGAAGCAATTTTCTGCTTGGTTAGAATAGAAACACTGTCAGGTTAATATTTAAACAGTATGTGTGGCTTTTCAGTGAAGGGAAGGGTGTTATTCTTATGAAAATTGACTTTCTGATCAAAATGGGTGCCACTTCTGATCGTTTTTAAGGGGTTGTTTGCATAGTTGCCAAGTCTGCTTATAATACGCGACTTTGGGCTTCTTTTTTGGGCAAGTCACGTTAAAAAAAAAAAAAAAATCACGGGTCGCGGTTTTTTGGGCTTATATTTTAAAAAGAGTCTGCTCCAGAGCCCACTCCAGTCCCTGAATCAGTTATGGTAATGTACGTTTGTTTGCGCTGTACACGGTAGACCAATCGCAACAGACTGGGCCATCTGGCCAAGCAGAGCAGGCTTTCGGAAAGGAGAGATGTAGAGATAATTGTAAGTCTTAAAAGGGTTCAAATGGTTTAACGCGCCAAATGCGAGTAGAGTCAGTGCTGAAACGTGTTACTCGCCCGGTAACTTGAATGGTGGTGAGAATTTAATATCATAAAATTCACAACATTATGTAATTGCATGTTTGCTGTAACAGTAGCCTACTGTGTTCTCATTTTCAATTCACTTTAAATGCTACTGCATTTGTGATGCTTTAATTTGGGAATGCAACATTTGTCATTAGAATCATTACAAATGAAGTTTCAGTTTCACACGATCCTTCAGAAATGCTGATTTTCTGTTCAAGAAACATTCACTATTTATTATTATCAATGTTAAAAAGCAGTTTTTGCTGCTTAACATTTTTGTGGAAACAATGATTCCATTCCAGGTAAGATTTAAAAAAGAAAAAAATACTTAATTTCATCATATATTAAAGTGATGAAAAGTGAGTGAAGACATTTAAAATTTTATAAAACATTTCTATTTAATAAATGTTTTAAGAAATTTAATATATTTGATAAATGCAAATAAATGCTGTTCATTGAGCTTTCTATTTTTCAAAGTATCCTGACAAATAAAATGTATCACCATTTCCACCAAAATATTAAGCAGCACAACTGTTTTCAACATTGGTAATAATCAGAAATGTTTCTTGAGCATCAAATCAAATTGTACTGATTTCTGAAAGATCATGTGACACTGAAGACTGGAGTAGGCTAATGATGCAAATAGTCTGCTTTACATCACAGGAATAAATTACATTTTATAATAAAATAAACTTTTTAAAATTTGTAGCAGTATTTCACAACATTGCTGTTTTTACTGTATTTTTCATCAAATAAATGCAGCCCTGGTGAGCAGAAGAGATTTATTTCAAAATCATTAATAATTGTTTCTAAACTTTAGGCAGTCTAGTCCACTCGAGGCAAATGTAGCGAGAACCCAAGTGCAGTTTTATCGAACATAAACTAAATACAAACTAGACATGCATAACTTGATTTGAAACAAGCATGAACATGACCATAAACTAACACTCATCAAACAGCAGGTTACAGTAACAAAGCTAGACAAAAAACAATGGTAACATGAGGACTATATATACACTAACAGACTAATGAGCTAACAAGACACACCTGAGAACAATGAGACAAAGAAACAATGACATAATTGAACTGAGAAACCACATGACTAAATCAACCAATGAGAACATGACACAATCTCAAGAGGAGCACATGGCAGGTGTGTTCGACATCGGCTGCGGCTGGATGCAACCGATTGGCGAGAGCCTCGTTCAGTCGGGGAGGAGCTGAAAACGGAGACCTGAAGTCGGACACTTTCTGCTTCTCTGCATTTGCATACTTTATCACAGCTGAAGTGAAATAAGTGACTAATAATACACAGATGTTTCAGACAGATGTTACAGCATTGTTTTCACAAGAATAAAGTTCAACATAAGCATATATTATTTAAATACCAATGTAGTAGGGTCTACATTTTTTATCAGTTTAATTTTGATAAACTGAAGTTTTCAGAATAGAGGGTATGCTTACCCAACAGCAGATTTTTAATAATACGTCAACTTTCGCAACACAACAAAGCGCCCTCCTCAAGGCCTCCGCTCCTGGGTCGTAGAAAAAACAAAAAATGCGTCGCGTTCACACTCTCTCGTGAGATAAACTATGGGATTTTGCAATATCGCGAGATTTGTTACATTTTGGCAGCAAAGTTTTGGCAATCCACATCCAACTCAGACTTCAAATCATGACCGGATATATATATCTGTTTTATATGTATATACATAAATTTCATCAAAATAATAAAATCGTGTCAGCGCCGATAGCCTAGTGGTTAGTGCGCCGACATATGGTGCAAATGCTATGAATATAACTTAAAAAAAAAATAATAATAAAATCGTATTATGTATGGAATATGGCTTGAATAACGACTAAAATGCAGTGGCTTCACAATGACTTAACTACACAGGGCACTTTGTGAATATAATTGTCATTAAACCAGATGTTAATACAAATGATTGTGTATTTCATAAAGATTTCCTGCCTTTTTTTTTTACAATGGGTCTTGCTTATAAACGTGTTAAGGACGTCAGCGGACGTCTATTCACAACCTCTTAAAAACTACTTAGGGCACTTTAATTATTGCAGTATAAACCATGGTGTAAGCACAAATTTAATTGAATTTAATTTTATAATAATTTCATAGAGGGTCATGATGTACTATAAATGCACGTGCAAAGGACGTCACCTAGTGGACGTCCTCTCACAACTGAATCACAATACGGTAAATACTGAACGACACATAGCTAAAACTCAAAGTAACAATTATACATGCAACCCCAGAGAACTGCAGACATGTACAAACATATCTGAATGCATTTTTAGGAAATGTTCGGTGTTACATATTTTTACAGACTTATGCCATCCTACTGCGACTATTTTTGGCCAGGGACATGACGCTGCCGTCGGACCAATGTTTGCTGGGATACTAATAGTGTACTTGATTGTATTTGTCACTGTTCACGGGTTCACTGGTTCACTCTGTCTCTCTGTGAGTGTGTGTTGCTGCTGATGAGCTGATCAGCTCTGCTATTTAATGTCTGTGCATTCGTTTGTCAGGTCGTTGGTGTGTTCATGCAGTGCCAAAACACCATCGTCAAAACAATCCCCATTCACACGGATCCGCAGAACAACTAAAAACGCTGTATTCTGCTGCCAGGCCATTAGATGGCAATAAAACATCATAGACTGAACATGTAATACGCATGTGCATGACGTCATCGTTTCCACAGATTCGTGTTCTTGTTGTTTACACGGAGACGGTTTTCAAAAGCTTGCGTTTTCAGGCACCCAAAAACGCTGTTGTCGTGTACATAAAAAGCCAAAATGCATTAAAAGTTTTACATTTTTAGTTGAAAACGGCATTGTGTAAACAACAAGAACACAAATCTGTGGAAACGATGACGTCATGCACATGCGTATTACATGTTCAGTCTATAATGTTTCATTGTTTCATTCGTTTTTAGTTGTTTTTGCGGATCCGTGTGAATGGGGATCATTTTGACAATGGTGTTTTGGCACTGCATGAACACACCAACGATCTGACATCACAGGGCAAAATGTACAGACATTAAATAGCGGAGCTCTGTCCTGGCTGTGTTTTCTAATTCCTGTTCTGGATATTTCCCCTTGAGACAGTTTTGGATTACCTGTTGGACTGGTTTGCCCATTGCAGTTTCTCCACTTCCAAGTAATACTTTTCCATCGGCACCCGTGACGTCTGACCCTTGCTATTTTTCCTGCTGCTATTTGTCTGATATATTTAAACTAATATTTGCTGCACTCGCTATTATTTATTGTGACAGTACTATTTAAAGACACCTTTAACATGCAGTTAAGTGTATCATATAAAGGGAATATTAACAGTTACAATACATATGAAATTCTTATATTTTAAATAATTCATAAGTGTATTTTCTATGTCTGATGAGTATATTTAAAAGTGTATGAAAGACGGGTTCAAGTGGTAACTAAATACATTTTTTTTTTTATACAGGGATAGTATGTTAAAAGCACATTTTAGTTCATATTCATGGTGTCTCAATAGCACAGTTGAGTACACTTAGATGTTCTTAAGATTATCTTAAGAAGTACCAAAAAAGAATTTTTTAGTATATTAAGTATAAAGTTAATGTACAAAAATGGAGCACTTTAAGTACACTATGGGAGTGTACTAAGTGTACTGAAATAAAGTGTATTTTAGCAGCTTTCTGTTAAAAACTGTGTGGATTCCTATTGAAATGACTGGAATTCAACAACAGTAAATGTGACTGCAACTTAACTCTGTAATAAGGAAGGATGTTATCTGCTTGTTAAATCATGACTTGTTTAGTGAGAATACTCAACAGCCGTTTATGAGCACTGTTGATTCAAAGCACACATTTATAAAGCTGCAGTGCTAATGAGCATTACCAGCATGCAGGGCCGTTGCTAGTGAGGTGAAAGGTGGTGACAAATATAGGTGCCCCCACTGCCCAGGGGCCCCACTAAATCCAGTAATCATATATAGTCTATATATTCCCCTACTCTTATGAATCATTATAGTATATAAATTTGTTGGAAAAAAAAAGTCTGGGTACCAATAACGTAATGAGAAGGACAGGGAAGCCAGGAAAACTGCTTAATCAGTCTATCATAATGTTTTTTAACAAGACAGATTAGTGCACTGTAGCCAGTGAGTCACTGTGATGGGATGCCGTGCCCTGATCTACTTTTGTGGGAATAAGACACCGAGCCGCCACCCACGCCCTGCTGCCGGCACTTTCATCTCATTATATTGGAGAAAAAATGGGTATGTCACAAGGATTATGTGAATACAACATTTCTCATGATGGATACATTTATTTGCTTTATTTAATTAAATAGTAGCACATTATCTTCATCAAAAATTACGACAATGAAAAATTAAAGTGGTTTTATTTTATATTTCACAGCATTCTTTTCAATTTCTGAATATTCATCTCAGCTGTTAGACATCAGACTGCCTAGAAAGACATTTTATAGGCCTATTATATTGCTGGTAGGCCTACTTTATTTTTATCATTTTATTAATTTCTTGTCTTTTATTGTTATTTTATTAGAATGTCTTGCATAATTGCTTAATGACTTTAAACAATAAGTTCATAATCACTTAATGCCATTGTTATATTATTTATATAAAACTTTGTACACTGTTTCAAAAAATTAAAGGAAGACTTTTTAATCAGAGAATAGCATCAAGTCAAGTCCTGCGATACTGATCTGGTCAGTTAAGTAGCAGAGGGGGTTGTTAATCAGTTTCAGCTGCTTTGGCGTTAATGAAATTAACAACAGGTGCACTAGATGGGCAACAATGAGACGACCCCCAAAACAGGAATGGTTTTACAGGTGGAGGCCACTGACATTTTTTTCCCTACTCATCTTTTCTGACTGTTTTTCACTAGTTTTGCATTTGGCTAGGGTCAGTGTCACTACTGGTAGCATGAGGCGATACCTGGACCCTACAGAGGTTGCACAGGCAGTCCAACTCCTCCAGGATGGCACATCAATACGTGCCATTGCCAGAAGGTTTGCTGTGTCTCCCAGTACAGTCTCAAGAGCATGAAGGAGATTCCAGGAGACAGGCAGTTACTCTAGGAGAGCTGGACAGCACTCAAAAAAATGATACGTTGGATTTACTTAATTTTTTTATGTCAACAGGTTCCACGTAACTTTGTTATGTTGCATTTAATTAACATTATTTATTTCAGTTAACTTAAATTTATTACATAAGGTTAACTCAGTGCCATTTAGTTGAATCAGGTTAACTTTCTTAATTTTGTCCAAAACCTTTACATTTAGTTATCCTAAAAATCCAGTTCAATTGATTAGTTCATATAGTGGATGCGTTCAAGAACCATTTTCACAACTTTTACAAAATCTTTACTCTGTAAAGACTCTTATTGTTAGGTGTTAGCCAGAAGATGGTTTTATTCCATCTATGGCATGCCCAAAATAGCTGTTTTTATTATTAAAACAACTTTAATTGTTGTTAGCAGGTCCTCAACCCAAGCACATGTTCTACACTTCACCACAATGGTAACCCCAAAACTATTAACATAACAGAAACTTTTAAATACCAACATAATAGATCAGTAAACATTAAAAAGTCTCTCCATTTTCTCATGTTGCTAAAAACTGCTTAAAATAACACTTTATTTCAACATTTACTCTCAGTTCAGCCCCTTTGCAAAGCATGACGGGTAGCGAAAGTCCTGTTTGATTGAGTCCTGGTTGAGTTTACTTGTTTGAACCATGTTATTTTAATATGAAAATATCAAGTTAAGTCAAAAAGTAATCGTTTCAAGTCAATTTAACATGAAGCAATTACATTTGAACCAGAAACCTAATACAATTGTGTTGAATCAAAATAAGTTGTTTAAATAAAGTGAACAGCATCAAAAAATCATTTTTTTGAGTGAGGGCTGTAGAAGGTCCTTAACCCATCAGCAGGACCGGTATCCGCTCCTTTGTGCAAGGAGGAACAGGATAAGCACTGCCAGAGCCCTACAAAATGACCTCCAGCAGGCCACTGGTGTGAATGTCTCTGACCAAACAATCAGAAACAGACTTCATGAGGGTGGCCTGAGGGCCCAACGTTCTCTAGTGGGCCCTGTGCTCACTGCCCGGCACTGTAGAGCTCGATTGGCATTTACCACTGAACACCAGAAATGGCAGGTCCAATGGTGCCCTGTGCTTTTTACAGATGAGAGCAGGTTCACCCTGATCACATGTGACAGACGTGAAAGGGTCTGGAGAAGCCGTGGAGAACGTTATGCTGCCTGTAACATTGTTCAGCATGACCGGTTTGGTGGTGGGTCAGTGATGGTCTGGGGAGGCATATTCATGGAGGGATGCACAAACCTCTACAGGCTAGACAATGGCACCCTGACTCCCATTAGGTATCAGGATGAAATCCTTGGACCCACTGTCAGACCCTACACTGGTGCAGTAGGTCCTGGGTTCCTCCTGGTGCACGACAATGCCTGGCCTCATGTGGCGAGAGTATGCAAGGCGGTGGGCTGGAGTGATTTGCCGGGGGAACAGACGAAATCACTGTTGTCCTGGATTATGGGGACGGAAGAGTCACTGCCGTTGGTATGAAGCCAGAGCCTGCTGCTGTCCGCCATGATGGAGAGGAGCAGGGAATGGGGGACCTGGTGCCTGAAGCCGAGGGGGGCACAGAGGGGTGTCCAGCGCCACCATCAGGCATTGTGGAGGAGTTCACCCAGCTGGTGGAGGACTCAGATTTTTTTACCCGGTGTTTATGTGGCAGTTGTCCTTGAGGGGCTGCTGCTTTATTTTCGTTTTGTTGTTTAGCTTTTCAAAAATCATGGTGTACACTACAGTCTCCAGGCTCACAGCGTCCCAGACTTCAATATTTTAATGATACATAAACGCTGATAAACTGACCATCTTGAGATTTCGGTATGGGGTATTACAGCACACTGTGAGTGTTTATTAACACCATAACACAGTGACATCACACTTAAAGGGATAGTTCACCCAAAAATGAAAATTTGATGTTTGTCTGCTTACCCCCAGAGCATCCAAGATGTAGGTGACATTGTTTCTTCAGTAGAACACAAATGATGATTTTTAACTTCAACCGTTGCAGTCTGTCAGTCATATAATGCATGTCAATGGTAACAAAATCTATGAGAGTAAAAAAAACATCCACAGACAAATCCAAATTAAACCCTGCAGCTCGTGACGACACATTGAGACACGAAACGATCGATTTGTGCGAGAAACCGAACAGTATTTATATCATTTTTTACCTCTAATACACCACTATGTCCAACTGCCTTGAGCGTGCGTACACCATCTGGTGCATGAGGTGTGTACGTGACTGGCGTAGTTTACGCAAGCACCGGAAGTCACTCATTTACACAGTGCACAAACATTGTAGGTATGACGGCTAATCAAAATGGTACTTACTTGCGCATATACGGATTGTTCAAACCGACCGCGAACTCATTCGGGAGTGGTGACTTTCCACGTATTCCCAACTTCTGAGCCTGCTCGCCTGAAGTTATGGTTGATTGCTCTTCGGCTGGATATCAACACACCCATTAACGTACTAAAGTTGTTGAGGGTCTGCAGCGATCATTTTTCCCCTTATGATTTTACATACCCAGGAAAGGATCACATACAACTTAAACCATCAGCTGTGCCTATGGTTTTTCCACATCCAACTGAGGTATGTGAACAAGATCTTTGTATGTGTCCTTTTTATTTGTAAAGCTGCCTTTACGAAAAGTAACAAAATAAAATATAGTTTTGATGTAATAAAACCATGTTTTTTAGTGGTTTACTTCCATTTGTATAACAACTGGCTCATGTTTAAACTACACCAGTCGCGTACACACCTCACGCTAGTGCTGTAGTACTCGAGTCCGGAGTCCGTAGTCCGGCCTCGAGACGTTTTCTTGTTGTCTCGGACTCGTAGGTATTTGCACTCGGACTTGGTCATTGGTCTCGCCAAAAGATCTAGTTGGTCTCGACCGAGTCCAGTAGGTCAGTCTCACTTCTTTCCAATTCCAAGCCGGCAACGCACAGGCAATAACGTCAGCCGCGCGTTCTTGCTCTCTTCTCTCAGAGCGGGCGCCTCCTCTCATTCCCTCTAGTTCCCGCAGGTTTCGCGCTCACACCAAAAGCGCGCGCACCACTGATCTTAGTGGAGCGAACAAGCCACGCTCAGTCTTAAACAGAGACAGAAGTCAAACAGAGTACCAAAATGAGTGACTTACTGCGCTTAAAAAGGTCAAATACATACACAATGATGTCAAAATGCCTGTCTTGGCGATGATTCAGATAAACACAGTCAGTTTTGGATCGTCAAATAGCTAAGAAAGAGAATGCATGTTGTGTAACGGTATTGGGTCCGTTCATAACCTCTTAAAGGGACAGCAGTCCAATATTCCGGCTGCCATGTTATGTCCCGTCTGTCATGTTATTTAAAGAACAAAAGACAAAGAAAATCACTTTCTGCTCTTGACTGAATATGTTTTATAACTTTAATGGTAAGAATAAATCTGTATTTAATATTTACAATGAATAATACATAAATTAAGGTAACCAATGTAAAATAACACTGGATGTGTTATTTTACATTTGATTAATTTTCTTACCTGAATAAAAACCTACTTAACCTAAAAAAAATCTTTTTCATAGCTCTCTATTCTATTGCATTTATTTGTGCTGTTGTTTGCTATTTATTTTTATTTGTTCTTATTTTATTACTGAGTTTTACTTTTTTTATGAAAATAAAACTTTGCGTTGAAGAAAAGTAGATTTTTGTTTGTATATGCTGTCAATTATAGTTCTTAGAAAGAAAATCAGAATCAGCAAAAATAGGTAGCAGCAGGTCACACTATCAAAAAATTGGAAATCGGAATCGACCAAGAAAATTGCAATCGGCGCATCTCTAGTTCCAACAAAAGCCACAGCAGAACTGCGACTCATATCAATGTTTAGTGAACGAATCTGTGGCTGTGAAAAAACCATGAGAGTCAATGATTCAATTACCCTTTCAAAAATACCGCCACATGCTTTGTTACTGAATGAATGACTCGATGACTCACTCATTAAGACAGTGACTTACCGCCACCTACTGGCGGTTTTAGTTTAATATTTAAAAGTTTCACTCGTTTTAACATCATTGCTTATTTCTCTTTTTATTTTCTCTTTTTAATTTAAAACATTATTTATTTTATAAAGCTATTTATAAAGGGGGGGGGGGGGGAAGGGGATTTTAAAAATGTTATTTTTATTTTTTATTTTCCATTGGTAGCCCGAAATGTGATTGTTACACTATGATAAAAAGTCTGAAAATGTTCTTGCACTTCAGCTTTATGTGACTTTAGTGAAATTGCTATACCTAAAGTAAATAAAATGGCCTTATTTGATCCTACAGTGTTGCTACTCTGCACATGCTTTTTGATCATTACAAATAATAATGCAGGATAAAGAGGATTCTTTTTTTTCAGCCTCTGTCTTGACTGTCTCATTTGGACTCGGACTTGACTTGGACTCGAACCTTTTGGACTTGGACTTGGACTTGACTTAGACTCGAACTCGCTCAAGGCAGTTGGACATAGTGGTGTATTAGAGGTGTATGAAGAAACAAAGTCACCTACATCTTGGATGCCCTGGGGGCAAGCAGATAAACATCAAATTTTCATTTTTGGGTGAACTATCCCTTTAAGCGTTGCTATTGGAATGACTGGAATTCAACAACAGTAAATGTGACTGCAGCTTAACTCTGTAATAAGGAATAAGCTTGTTAAGTCATGAAGTAAGGACTACTGTTTACAGATCTATGCCTCTACTTGTTTAGTGAGAATACTTGACAGCCGTATGATAACTTTTGATTCATAGCACACATTTAAAGCTGCAGTGCTAATGAGCATTACCTGCACGCAGGTCCGTCGCTATTGAGGTAAAAGGTGGTGACAAATATAGGTGCCCCCACTGCCCAGGGGCCCCACTAAATCCAGTAGTTATGCTATATATTCCCCTACTGTTATGAATCATTATAGTATATACTTTTGTATGCCTGAGAATCTTGAAAAATAGCTATCCACTAGATAGTGCGCACGAACTCTTTCCGCGGTCATTTTGAAAGCTCATCTGTGCACGAGATGGAGCGGGATGCGGAAAATTAAGTAAGGCCTATATCCGGGCCTTAAGACAACTTTTTTTTTCTCTCACACACAACACAGAGAAACAGCTTTCTAATAAAGCGACCAAACTGCCTGCCAAGTGATAAACGAAACTGACAATGACTTTTTATCTTTTTTAAACTGAAATGAAAGGCAATGTGGATAAACATTCACAGCCACGATGTACAGAACAACACAAAGATATATAAGAAAATGAATAAAAACATTTTGGATTAATAAATCTAAATATATATAACTGCAGAAAGGCCACACTGCAGATAGATATGCATTTCACATGTCGGCAAATCAAATTAAATCGGCTAAATTGCCTGTGCGAGCAAGCTTTAACTAATCTACAGCGCAACACTGATGCACCGAAAAACAATCAAAAATTAATTTACAGAATTTAATTAGAACAGAATATACCGTTCTAATAAATAAAAATAATTAAAAAAAATTAAAGTCATAATCAAGTCACAAGTGCAAAATGCATGAAGTGCAGGGGAACATATATTTAACACATTATGCCACAAATAGTAAAATTAGATAAAACAGAGTGATCAATAAATAAATTTAAAGTTAAAGAAATAATTAAAATAACGGAAGTATAGCCAGAATTGTCAACTTGGTCTTTTTAACTGCAGAGTCTTTTTAGCTAAACATTCACAGCATCGAAAAATCAAATTAGAACCGGCTGAAATGTTTTGAAATCACTTGTACCCTACCTGATTGAGAGAGAAAAATCCAGCTTTTCACGCGATCTACCCGTGTCCGTTTGAGTCTTTTCAAATAGCGCGCTATAGTCAGCTCGTTAATGTTGGTCGGCAGAAGCCGCAGTGTTTGTCGTTGTTGAGCGGTAAGACATGAGCTGTTGGCACAACTTGCATCTTACCTTTATTGGATCATCTTTTACAATTCTACACTTTAGATTTTCTTATCCCAGACATTGTTGAAGATTTAATCCCTGCCTGCCGCTGGGAGAAAACCGGTACATCTATGTAAAATCAGATATTGAGCACCCCCATATCTTGTCTCATAACACCTCTGCAAAGATTCGACTGTGAGATGGTAGTCGAATCAGGCTCCTCCTATCGAAGCTTCGAATCGTCGACTATTTAGGGTCACCCCTAATACAAAGTATTATCTTTAATGGTTGAAAGCGTGTGTGAATTCAAGGAGCTGTTGATGAGAAGTTGGAACATTTGTTTTAGCCAGTTCTACAGACATTTTTCCCAAAATTTGCCATTTTATTGGGCAGTGAAAATCATTGTTTGTTTAAACGACGGGACATTTTTCACCGGTTAGCTAGATAGTTTTCTTTCTTTCGGCAGACTATCTTGTTTTGTGGTGCAGGTCAGAAAGAGATGCTTTGGAAGCATAAGTACTGCCCTCATAACTGTGAAAAGAGAGAACAGCTATTTTAACATTATAGGCTCAAACAAGAGAAGTTATACAAGAACAGAACAATTACCTTGTTTATATCTGGAATGTTTGTACATTTAATGCTCACTTAATGCTCAATGTACACTTATCCCGCCTTCACACCAAAACTCCAGATTTGTATCTCCAGCAGTGTCACGAGGGTTTATTGACACCTGTTCTGCACAATTACATGGAAACCATGAAATTAGATACCATTGTAAACAATATAATGTTTGCTCTTCACAGAAAAGATGTCAATGGCAAGCCTTACAATAGCCACATGGTACTTCACTGGCCAGCTCTTTACGGTAAACCAGGTGTGTACAGGTGCATTCACGTCATGTCGTAATTACCATGATTATGAGATTCCAACTTGTGAAAAGCATTCATGTTCTTGTAAAACTCATAATTACAACTGGGAATTTTCTCCTACTTGTACCACATGACCACTGCACCACCTGACTACTGCGGATTCAATTAGCCATTGATAGTGTTACCATAAAAAACGCATAATTCCCAGTCCACAGTCCAAGGACGTGAACAGCTCCGAGTAGAACATCACATGTTGTCATCTCGATGATCACATCTGTCTTTGTCGATCTGTTTCTTTCTCTGTTAGGATGCAGCTGAAAAGGACTCGTACAGACAGAATCCTCTGCATTGATCAAGAAAGTCCTCAGCTAAACCCATCCAGAGTGAGGGTCGTCTTGGAAGGATGTTTGGTAATGGATGAACTGACGAACCTCAGGCCTTCTGTGTCCTTTCTGTGACTGATTTATGCCCTGCAACTGGACTACCCTAACTGTATGAAACTGTATATTTTATTCAGCAGGTAATGGTCAACCTGGGAAAAGGTGAGCTGGAACCCAAAATTCAGGAACTCAGGAGCATAAACAAATCATATAGCTCTGATGAAGTTTGTTGTGATTCTGCGGTAAACAGTTTCTTGAAAAGTTTTAAGTGGATTCAACTTATCCAGGTTTACAGTGAATAAGGCGAATGCATTCAAACAGCACAAAAGACCACCTACTCTCCACCTACTGACCTCGCGTAAACATAACGGAAATGCGCTAGCAAGACGGGATTTAAACTTTGTCGGCTGAAGACCCAAGTTTGGTTTGAAGACAAAAAACGTACCAAGCACAATGTTCTCTCATCATTCCTGATTTCTAAAACACACTCTCAGCATTCGCTGTGGTCTTGCGGCTGTCAGAGCTGAAAGCTCTCCATATGTTTTTCTGTCTGTAAATTGCGTGAGCAATTCTTTTGTCCTTTAGATCGAAAGATCTCAAAAAAAACATACATACCCACCCATAGACCCTCCCCTTGAAGAAATCAGGACAGAAGTGGTTAAAAGTGGACAAAAGAGATGGATTAAAACACCAGGTGTAAACGGGAATGTATCTCCCTCGTCCACTTGTGATCCGATCGACCAAAACTCATCTTAATACCATGTGTAAACAGGGCCTTGAAGACAGATCTGGGGCCAGATTCACAAAACATTCTTAAGAATAAAATTCTTCTTAACTGCTAATTTCTTCTTATTTTCAAACTTAAGAAAAAAGATACAAATATTTTGTATTCTCAAAAACTTTTCTTAAGAATGTTCTTATCTTTTTTCTTAAGATTGTTCTTAAGATAAAATTTAAGAAGTATTCATATTCCCGAAAAGAGTGTTCTTAAAAATCATCGTAAATAACTTCTTAAAATTAGGATAACCTCCAACCTGTCTTAAATAGATGCTCAATGAATTTATTGGGTCATTTCAAATATTAAGCATACAAGATAACACTAGCTAGCTAAATATAACACATATTACTTGTACCCTGAATGTGGACGAGCACTCTAAAGTCTGAAATTACACTATTGATCATTTGCACGTATCAGTATATGATGCGCTCACTCAAGCTTGTAAGGAGAACGAGAGGTTAGCATGATTTACTAATTTGTTTCCTCGATTTATAAATAGTGTGCACAATTTAGCAAATCGAGGGAAAGAATTAGTAAATCATGAGCATGATTTAGCCTACTATTTTTTTTTCCTGCATGTCATGCAGGGCTCCGTAAGATAGAACTAGCGAGGCAGCACACACAGATACAGGACGCATTCACTCTAGAGAGAGCGCAAAATAGACAGTGTACAATCCAGCCTCTGGACTGCAGGGAGGCCAGTCAAGCACATCCACTGTAGAGTGTCTACAAAACCACTCTGATGTAGCACATTCTTCATACTTGGCAATAAAGCTTATTCTGATAGGCTAATAGATTCCTATTCCCTCTATATTATTCACGAACAACTGTAACGTCAGTCATGTGACCGCATATATTTCGGTCAAATATTTGTCACTTTATTATAAATTGACACATATAGCTAAACAGTGGTGCCTGTAGCCATACGGCTGTACGCACTGTGCGTACCATAAGAGGGCGCTAATGCCGTTTTTATTTTTTAATAAAATTAATTGCTCACCACTAGACTAGTAATATGCACTAATAAAGTAAACGGTCAATTTTGATTTCATGACGACTTTAAAAGCAGGCTCAAAATGAGTAAACACTCTCTAAAACAGCTAAATTCGATTGAAACATTTGCAAAAAGGCCTAAAATTATTTTCTTCTATTTTCTCTAAATGTTTCGGAAAACTTTCAAAGCATCAAGAGTGTCAAAAACAGCGTGGGGAAAATTTACAGCAGCCATAAACCCGAGTGCGCCAAACACAAGCAAAAGCCTGACAACGCTAAATGTGTTTAGTTTTCTGATAATATAATTCACATATTAAAGTGTGGCAATAAATTAAATGTAACAACAAAAAATAATAATACTAATAATAGCCTACCTACTGAGTTCTTTGGGGCAAGTAAATTGTGCTGTTATTTTAATGTTTTTATACTGGTTAGCCTATGATAGAACATATGATAATGCAATATATGCTACAGGCTTATATATTTAAAATGTTAGTAAATGGACTGAACTTCCATATACCTCTATAGTAGTGGTCTGGGTTAAAACATTCCGACACGCAAAGTGAATCATTCACGTGACTGGAAAGAAAGGGAGGCTTCGTTTTTCGTTAATCAGTGGCCTGTTGCATGAAGCTAGTTGAACAAACTGGAGTTTCAGAGTAGGTTTGGAGTTGACAAATCCAGATAAATCCAAACTGGATTAGATCAGACTCAACGGGCTCACAAAGCTCGGTATAAACATTCTCTGTCAACTCAGGATTAATCCAGAGTTTTGCGATCAAATCTGAATCGAGAGCACCTGAAAGTGTGACACGTGCGGCAAACAGCCAATCAAACGAAACATGAAGAACGTCCGTTTGATTCACTTCTCTCGAGAGAACCGGGCAATTCATGTCTCTTCTGAAGATTAAAAGATCGTTATGAAAAAATATCATGAAATTAAATGCATTTACAAAGCAGGAATAAACATTGCTCCTGCGTGGAAATTTTAAGAAGGCAACTGAAAGAAAGAAAACTATATCAATGCATGTGAATCAAACAAACAGGCCTTATAATTTATATAGCTTCACAAAGAGCTCAAAAGAATACATGTAAGCTTAACCTGTTTTAAAGCTTTATATATTAATGCATGTATTATATTTGTTTTAATTTAAAAGCAAAGATTAATACTGTCAATTGATATAATAATTTTGAATATGTCATATGAATTATACATAATTATAATTTATTTAATATAAATATAATAAATAATTAACAGCAAAAGATGAGCAATTTTGTCTCAAATGTTTTCACTCTAAACCGATATGCAGGGGGAGTGGCTTTATTGCATCAGATGCAGGTCACTACTCACACCTGATTGGTCGAGTTTTGGTCCGCTATCTCTAAACCAGAATAAAACCTGCTCCGGAGCAGGTTAGCCTTGTAACGTAAGTTACCATAGCAATGAAACCCGCTAAAAAACAACCCACCTTCATGAGCCTTAAAAAACCAAAGTTTGCTCAAACTAATCTTGAACTTACCTGGGTAGAAACTAGAAACTGAAACCGGTTTTATGCAAACCAGTTTTTTTTTCTGAAAACAAGGTGCATATTTTGAGACAAAGCCACTCAGTAACATCTGTCTACACAAGCACATCAGGATGCAGTTACTACGTGAACAGGAAAAAGACAGTTGGGTTGGGCAGGGGTGGATTAAAGGTGGAGTAAGCTTCTTAAGTTAGCAATTACAGAAAAAAAAAAAAGTTTAAACCACTCTAATGCAGTCATTCGTCTGTTATTAAAACAGACATGATGATCTTTTTTATCAATGCAGAAATGTTTTCTAAAAACACGCAACTACTGATTTAAAAAAAAAAAAAAAAAAAAGAGCAGCTTTATTATAGTCAAGGGTCAAGAGCTCAACTAAAGCAACCACCAACCTCCATGATGGTGACCTCAAACGAAACATCTAAACTTCTGTAGACGTGCGACAGAAATAAAGTCAGTCTGGTTAGTAATAAGTGAAGCTGGTAATGCTGTTTGTGGAGTTGTTTAATCAGATCTTCAGAGATTTAATGTCTTTTATCTTCAGTTTATCTAAGGCTGTGGCTGAAGAAAGTTGTAGTTTGTATTCTTATTTGTCGTTCAGTGTTTGTTCACAGCAGGTGTTTGAATGATTGAAAGAATGTTTCAGGAACATCATACAAACCTTTAAATAACATTCTATTAACATTAAGGAAACTACATTTTATGTTCTTGGAATGTTACAAATTAACATTCCTACAATGTTGAATTTTAGATCAAAATTAAGTTGAAAATGTTTCAGAAACATCATACTAACCTTCAAATAACATTCTACTAACATTAAGGAAACTGAACATTTTCATGTTCTTGGAATGTTACAAATCAACGTTCCTAGAATGTTGAATTTTATATCAAAATTAAGTTGAAAGAACGTTTGAGGAACATTATACCTTATAAAAACGTTCCTCTAACGTCAAGAAACCTGGACGTTTTTTACGTTCCCAGAACCAACACTGAATATTTAGAGAACGTTCTTATAACAAAATTCTGTTAGATCGGATGCCCTCTAGAAATAGAGGGTATGCACGTGACGTCACAGTCGACCGTTATGACTGCGGTTACGCCCACTGAGTGGCAAAAGACTGAGTGGCAGCGTGAATGCTGCGAAAAACACACAAAACACATCCAAAACGGGAAAGAGCTTTGCGACTGACTGTACAAATAGCTCTGACACAAAATCTGAGACCGTTTTGCCAGGGTTGGATCTCATCCACCCATCAAGAGCTCGGCTGTATTGGGTCTTGAACCGGCCATACACGGTTACATCGAGAGGCTGCATACAATGGGATGTGTGGGGTGGGAGGGTGAGCAGAACAATACCGTTGCTCTTGGCTATTTCTACTGCCTTGAGTAAGATGTGAGCCTTAAGATTATCCTGGATTAGCAGCATGGGACGGTCAGGGGTGCAGTTAGTGTGCTGTATCAGGTGATCAAGGAACTCCGCCCAGGTGTCTTCATTCATCCATCCCGTTGGTGGAGGTACCTTTGGCTCCTGGAGGTGCTCCTATCATGAAGCAGTCCTTAAACTTAACTCTGGGGAAGATAAACATGGGAGGTGTGGCATTCCCAGCAGCATTCACTGCACACACCACAGTCACCAGTTCTCCTCTCTCAGCTGATGTGACAGAACCAACTTGCTTTTTTCCTTTCTCTGTCACAACCTGATTCAAATAGAAAGTTTAGAATCAATGGTCAGTATGCTATTACTGGTCTAAAGGTACATTGTATTTCTACAATGTTTATGACATTAAAAATAAAACATATGTAATGTAATATTACATTAAAATATGTTTAAGACTAAACTTGCCTCATGTCTCACTTTACCCCAAAGCATTTGTCTCACTATACCCCACCACCACATTTTAGAAAAAAACAATCTCTCTCAGCAATTCAGGCTAATCTTCAGCTAGCATCATCACATGGTTTTATATGTTGGTAGTTCATCAACATGTATGATATAAGTTTTTCTACCTGAATCAGTTTGCTTTGGCACAACAGTTGATTAAGTTGACCACAAGAAAATTTACTTTTACATGCAAAAAATTTTATTTTACATGCTTACCACAGCACCATAAGGTCCTCTCCTTCATGGCCAAGGGGAAATGGGATGGGCTTGAAAACATAATTGTCCCATGACCACAAATGTGTTCCGTTGCCTAGATACAGGGGGTGTCTCACATTACCCGATGTCTCACATTACCCCATCCTCCCCTATTCGTGATCCTAAAAATTCGTCACGCACAGAGACCTTGCACACAGTCCGATGCGTATTAATGAATCCGTTGCGAAAAATTCGCAAAACAATACAAAATAGAGTCTTCAAGCAGTGAACACGATTTAGTTTATTTCTCTTCTTAAAAAGAGAAAAAGAAAGAGGAAATATTGGGTCCATCCATTCCCGTGATTGCATAGAGAACAAGGAGAGTTCACCTCATCAAGGAGCTGTGTGATTATCTCGAGCGTTTCTAAGTTTACTTCAGGATGTCAGTGGCTCAGTTTGATGCTTTGCTACTGGCACAATCTGGCTTTATATTCTGTCTCTCTCTTTGTATTCCACACTTTGTTTGTTATACAGTGCTGCTGCTTTGTGCTGTAGACGACATTGATCAACTTGTCAGATGGCATTCGGGATTTTGACGTTCGCTTGTATGGTGGCTCTGAATTGTCAAAACGTCTCTCAAAATGCGTGCCACGGATGCGAAAAACGCAGAAAATCTAAACTGATCCGAATTTTTTTTTATGACGGACGAAAGTTTCGGAGGCAGTGTGTAAATGTGATTGACACAACGTGAGGTCGTATTTATTTTTTAATGTGCGAAAATTTTGGACGCGAATTTCGGACTCGGTGTGCAAAGACCTTTAGTTCTCAATAAGAACTTCTGCAGACGTCTGACAGAAATAAAGTCAATCTGGTTAGTAATTAGTGAATCTGGTAATATTTTTGTTGTTTAACCATCCTCTGCTGAGATATTGAGTGATTTAATGTCTTCTTTTATCTTCAGTTGATTTCATCTAAGGCTGTGCCTGGAAGTCAGTTGTAGTTCTTGTGATTCTGCTTGTTAATAGCAGGTGTTTGTCACTAATTATCAATCATCACTTAATTAATCACTGAATTATCTCATTAACTTCAACAGTGCTTCAGTGTAGCACTCTGTAGTGTGGACACATATAAGTGTTCATTAAACACTGGGGGTTTTGTTGTAGCGTTTAAAGGGTTAAAGGTGTAAGATGAATAAACACGCATAGTGAAACACTTTTCTACAGTAATAAACTGTGAATTAATTTCACAGCAACAAACTGTAGAAAAACAATAATTTACTGGCAACTCTGTTGCCAGTAGTTTTCTGTAAAATCATGAAAAAACAGCAATGTACTGTAAAACGTAACAGTCAAACTTATTAAATGAAACAAGTTAATTTCACTGAAGTATTAGTGAAAGTTAATACAACTCAATAATTGATCAGAGTAAATGTTGAATTGAAGTGTTTTCTTTATGTGTTTTTGCACTAGATGTTGGTGTTTAATGTTTTGTTGGGATTCAAAGGGTTTCTGTTGTCTGAGTTTTGTGTGTCACCATTGTGCAGAAGAGTAGAGCCTGTGCTTCAGTCAGTGATGATCCAGAAACACTGATGTTATGCTGCATGTTGCTTTATTTAAAGGCAGTAACTGTGTAGTTGCTGATGCAGTGACAATCTCTTAGCTAATTGTAATTGCATATGTGCTGTTATTAGCTAGGAGTTGTCTGCAAGAGATTTAAGCTGACTTAATGTTTCTAGTTTTAATAAATTTGGTTATTTCATTTTTTTTAGTGGACTCAAGTGAATAATATGCTAATATAGTTATAAATATAAGTTTATGAATTTAAATGGCAGTCAGACAATTTAAGGCAGTCGATTTCTGCAAATGAAATTAGTTTACAAGTTTTAATTGAATGCATGGTATTTTTACAGAAACATACTGCATTGTAGATTATGGTAAAGAACTGTAAAATTAACAGTAAAGTATTGGCAACTTTTTTGCCAGTAATTACCTGTAAATTCACTGGACAATTTTTACAGTGTGTATATTGGGTGGTTTTAAATAAACACTGACAAAAACTATACAAGTTTCAAGGCTGGACGATATGACGAAATATGATCACTCCGATTTAGACCTACCTATATTGTATTTAGGCTATATAAAGAGTTCACAGGCCGATTTGCTTTATGTATTTCCCCGGCGTCGAAATCAGGCACATATAAATGTCCTGGCTGCATGTCAATATACATGGATTAGGTTTTTTTGACGTGTCATAAGGAACACTTTCGAGCCCAACCTTTAGTGTAATCGTTTGTTTTACTCGCGTTTTCGCTAGTTCTGTGCATACAATGAGACGAAATCCTGCCCCTGTTGCTAAATGTATCACAAACACTTTTAGGGGTTGTTTAAAATGTCTTTGACATGCTATGTGCGCTATAATGACGTGCGAAAGCCATTTGGGCAAGACTTAAAATGACAGATATTTCTTTAAAAATGATCGAAATTACACGCATGTTGTCATAGGTCTCTCCAAATATACCTGTCTCTAGAGTCCTGCCCCTCCCTTATTCACCTGCTGCTCTTCACCAGGTAACAAACACCTCTGATAATATTTTTAAACATGGCTTTATGCCTTTAAGCATAAATATATGTATATATAACATTATTTTAACCATGACTGAATCATAACAGATTTAATCATGAACGGAATCCGGAAAATCTTTTTCATCCTCCTTCTTTTTATGGGTTTGCTCACGTTCATTTTTACTGACCGGGCATTTTGGAGTAAAACTTCAGCACAGATATTAAGGTATGTATCGTCTTACCTACATCACTCTGTACCTGAAATTACCATTAAAATGATTTTTGTTGTTGTAACCTAATGTGTAACCTTTTGAAAATCAAATGAAATCTTTTTTTTACTTTGATGAATAACAGTCGATTTTGACGTTACCTCATGATTTTAAATCAGGGATTTTAAAACGTTTTTAAGTCTGATGTGATAATGCTCTTAAATTTGGCTACTGAAATGTAAGGCAGAAATATTTTCACGTAGATCTTTTTTTCCCCTATTCAGATCTTTTATTTCCCCTATTATTTGACTAGGAAAAACAGAAGGCTATAAATGCGCTACAAAGACTTCTCTACAATATTTGCCTTTCAGAAAGACAGGGACGAAAGAAAAATAAAAATGTCCCATAAAGATAACACGCCAATAATACTAGTCTATAGACCTTACAAGGAAGTTGTATTGGATATTACCGACAAATGCGCCGCTAAATGCAACAATTAGTCTATATACTGATGACAAAAGCAAATCAAGGGCTTTATTGAATTATGGACCAAGCTATGTTCTCTATGTATAAAATGTGTCCTGTTTTAATGATTGTTATTAGGAAAAAACAGAAAGAGCATGATGAAATGAAAGCAATGTCAGTTAAGAGCAGGAAATTCTGTCATACCGGGAAGGTTCCAGATGTTGAAATAATATTTAACTTTGTGTACCCTTGCAAACATAGATTTATGTTAATTATTAATACATATACACACACACATTTTGCAAAAAAAAAAAAAAAAAAAATTATATAGGTAACACTTAATGCCTTACATCCCTAAAAATAATTTAATATTAAAATAATTTAATGCTGGTGAGGGAAGAAATTGGAAATGATTCACTCCTGCTTTGGTTTTATTTGGTTAAAAGTCTATGTAAATTGTACTCAAATATGTTTGAGTAAATATGTTTTTTCCACTCATACAAGTTTCTCAAGTTTACAAGTTCTCAAGGATCCAGAGATTACAGACTTTCCGAAAACAAAGTGAGTAGATTGAATTCACTTTTGATATGCAACCTAGAACATGTAACTTCCTTGTTTTTTTTTTTAAAACTGTACTTTCATGTTTGCTTTTGATATTTTGCATGTCTCAGTATAGGGCCTTTTCGCAATGAGAATCCAACACCCTGTACCTGCAAAAATACTGCACCTGCAAACCAGTTTGTGCCAGAAGATGAGCTTGATGACTTGCAGAAACGCCGGGCAGAGGAGTTCAGACAACACCAGATCAGGTTCCTCACAATTCATCTGATCTCTTAAGTGTGCCGCAAAATCAGCCACACTCTATTAAACAAACTATCTAAATCTATGTGGTTAATTGTTTAAACACAGCTAGAAGAAAATAAATGATTTGTTGGTTCCATTTTAAAACCTCTCCCTCCCTCAAACTCACAGATCTCACACATCAGTTGAAACTCGAACACACCTAATGTCTCCACTTCCTTGTTGCCAATTTTTTTGGTTGAAAATTTTTAGGCCTATTGTATTTTAAACATGTCATTTTTAAATGACAATGTCCCATAGAGGGTTAACAAAAATAGTCGCATATGTTTCCCAGGACAGGGAAAGAAAACGATGTTCTTATTCTCGCCCCTGCCAACACCCCACTCCAGTTTCCAATCAGAGGATTCAGAGTAACTCCCATGAATAAAACACTCATTCCTGGTGAGTCTGATGATCTTTTATTTGATTTCTGATGATCTAAGCTTTCTCAAACAGGTCAGGTTACAGAGAGACATAATGAAGATCTTTTGACGTTTTTAAAAGAAGTCTCTTCTGCTTACCAAGGCTGCATTTATTTGATCAAAAACACAGTAAAAACAGTAATACTGTGAAATGTTATTACAATTTAAAAGGGACATAATTCCCCTTTTACAAGATGTAATATAAGTCTCTGGTGTCCCCAGAATGTGCAGCTCAAAATACCCCACAGATCATTTATTATAGCTTGTCATATTTGGGTGTGAGCAAATACACGCCGCTTTCCAGAAAAGGGCGGAGCTTTAGAATGAAACTGAACATTTCTGAATGGTTAGTGGATAAATTTCTGTAGTTGCTGTGGAGTTGATTCAACTCATCGACTAGCATGTGCCGTCATGTTAATCTTTTGTGCAAATCCAGTCTTGAATTGACCCTCGTTTGTGAAGCAGTCCGGAGTAAAATGACGGCATGGTAACAACACTCTACTGCAACATCTCTTCCTCTTCTCTAAAGCAGCCCAACATGTCCTCACACCCTTTGTTGTGTGTTCTCGGAGGCAGGGTTTATGTAAATTTCGGGGTTTGTGATGTCACACAGTCCTTTAGTCCTTAAAAAGCAGTTTCTTTAAAACAAAATATCTTCCTTTGCATTGAACTTTGAGCGTCGTAACTTTGCAGATGTTGTTTATGCTCTAACAGCAACTTTACACACTAACTAATGTTTCTTTTTAAGTTTCTACTCATTAAAGAATCCTGAAAAAAGTATGGTTTGGCAAAAAAAAATATTAAGCAGCAACTGTTTTCAACATTGATAATAATAACAAGTAATAATAATTAAGCATCATTTCTGAATAATCATGTGACACTGAAGACTGGAGTAGTGATGCTGAAAATTCAGCTTTGATCACTGGAATAAAATACATTTTACAGAAATAAATTTAAAATTTTATTTTGTAATTGTAATAATTTTTAACGTTTTTTTTTTTTTTTTTTACTGTAATTTGATCAAATCAATCCAGCCTTGGTGAGCAGAAGAGACTTTAAAAAACATTTTAATGCAAACTGTTAACCAGTAGTGTGCAGTATATAAATAGTATTTATTTAGGTGTTGCTATTATTGTTTAGTATAAACAAATTTAATATGACATACTATTAATGCATTTCTATCTATATTAATTGAAGCAATGTATCATTATTAAAGGTCTAGCGCTGCAAACACAAAACAGAGCAGTTTACAAGGTTTGTTCTGCTGAATATGGTTTTCTTGGTAAAGGTGGAGGGGGTTTTATATCTCAATCATTAGTTTGTTTCAGACGGTCTCTATAGTGGGGGTCTACTGTGTTTTTCCTTCTTTTATTTGCGGTTTTGTGCACTTTTGATTGAATATTGTTAATGTGGGTGAATTTTTTAAAAGGAGTCATGATGGAATAAAATGAGCTCATAGGATCTGAAACCTCTCCAGGTGTCTCTAAGGGTGCAGAAAGGGCTGCTCTCAGTGCTGGATCTTCAGGAGGGTGAGCAGGTGGACGGCCAAAATGAGGAGCATCTCAGCATCTCATCCAGCAGCCTCCAACAGCTCAATGAGCTGCTGAGCAGAGTGACCTACACCAGCACCGTCTACCACATCAAGACCCAAGACCTCGGTACGCAATCTGTGACATAAAGAGTTCTCCAAAATTTTGTCATTATTTACTCTCATGTCATTCTAAACCTGCATGACTCTCTTGAAGGTCACTTTTGTGATACTTCTTTTAATTTAACACATTCATTTGAATGTACTGACTTGTGCATTTATATGTACAACCACACTGTAAACCCGAATAAGTTGGCAAAACTCAAAAAAAAAAAAAAAAGAGGTAATCAGTTACATCAAATTTTTTTAAGTTAAGAAATTCAAAGTTTAAGCAGGACTCGAACTCGGGTCGCCTGAAGCGCAATGGCGCTATATGCCGGTGCGCTGCCCACAAGGGTATCAGCGCCGACATCTTAAATTATATTTTTAGTAGTGGAAATTTAGCTAGCTATAACTAGTTAATTCAGTAAATGCTAATTGGTAACACAATGCTTTGATAACATTAGCATAGCATAGCAATTGCTGAAAGAGTACGGAAATATAGAACATACTTGCTCTCAAACTATCCCCCCCCCAAAAAACCCACATAACAGAAACGTCTCAGGTTACGTATGTAACCATGGTTCCCTGAGAACAGGGAATGAGACTCTGCGTTTGAAACGCTTTGGGGAACGTCACACGTGAGCTGATGTCTGAAAGCCAAGTATCAAAAAACTCCAATCCTATTGGCCGGCGACAGCCTATGACATCATCATAGCACGACCCGGAAGTATATAAGGAGCGCCTAGAGAACCAGTCAGTATCTTTTCGTCTTGAGGGACTGTTCAGCAGGCAGCCCCGAAGCATGGCAGGGCAATGCTGAGTCTCGTTCCCTGTTCTCAGGGAACCATGGTTACATACGTAACCTGAGACGTTCCCTTTCGAAAGGGAACTCAACTCTGCGTTTGAAACGCTTTGGGGAACGATATACCCACGCCGCCATGCTTAAGGAGAGTGCATGCCAAAAGATGGCTAGACAAACGTCAAGCAGTTTCGAATGAAACGTCAAGCAGTTTCGAATGAAACGCCAGATAGCAACTCACCCTCGGGTCACACAAAGGCTGTCAGTGACAGCATTCCCTATGGCCAACAGCCCAAGCTGAGCCTCAAGAAGGCCTTCCACAGAAGGCCTACCAAGGCCGCTAAAGGCATCTAGGAACCCCGGCCAGACACTAGAGGGGAACGAAGTCACCTGGTCTGTTATAGGACAAACTTAGTCTTGGCCAACCCTGTCTGAGTACAGAATCTCCATAACGCATTCTTCAAAGAAGAGAGCAGGTAAGAGTGACTGCAAAAAGGCAGGAGCAACTCAGACCCACGCGTAGAGACGGGCATCCTGGAGAGCAGAACTCAGCTGAGTGCTATGGACCCTCGTATTGAGGGGAGTATAATCCGCTCATCCTAGGATCTACTCAGCGCTTAATTAACGCACTGAGGAGGCTGTGCGCTAAACGCCTGTTTATACAGGGGAGCACAAACCAGCCTAGGGCTGAATCTTAGGAGGAGGCCAGATTAAGGCCTACGACCATGATCAGCTTAGGGAGCTAAGCACTATTACAAACATAACCCTAATAGGGAAGTACAAAGCTCACCTAACAGGTAGACCATGCAATGGGCACACAATCATGGAGGCTGAAGAGGAGCCTACAGCATGATAGTAGCTATATGTGAAACAGAAGTATATTCAGAAAGTGGCCTGGAGGGGCCACTCTGAACACCTGTCTTGCTGGGGCGGACAGACAACTTCAATGGCAGCAAAAAAAAGGCTGCAAAAGTGCCTGCATGACAATCCACCTAACACAATCCAACGAGCAGTGTACTCGGTAAAAGCACCTTTTTACTCTTTAAAGCAAGAGGAGTACAGCATACGCCAACACATATTAAGGAAGGCCTGGATGGGCCTATAACCTTAACAGACACGTGGCATCAGCTCGTGGCAGTGTTTTAGGCACCAAGACCGATAAATAACCAAACCATAGGAGGTTAGATTTATCACCTGGGCCTCTGGCCAACCAGAAAGTACTCAGTAAAATACCTGTAACTCTCTCAGTGAGAGGAGTACCCTACAACATATACTAGTATGTTCACAAAGGTGGCCCAAAGGGCCTAAGAACCTTTAGACATACAGCGTTAGTCTGGTGGCCATTAGGGTTCTAGGAGCAAAATAGAACCAACCTAGATACTAGGTAGCTATCTAGCTCAACTACAGTAGAAACCCAGACTCAAGAAGGCTGATGTAGTCAAAACCAAACCTCAGTAAGGTTATACCACAAAAGTCACCTCTGAGAGGTCAGCCACTCAGAATAGTACTCGGTAAAAACACCTTTTACTCTCAAAGTGAGAGGAGTACACAACTGAACTCCAACATGTTACATGAGAGGCCCCAGGGCCTACCCTAGTAGACACGTGGCATCAGCTAGTGGCGCTGTAACCATACCAACAATCAGGCCATGCATTCAATGAATAATTCCTAAGAAGGAAATGCATATTACACCACCAAACTCCATGAGAGGCCTGCTTAAGGCCTACTCAACAGAGGTGGGGCATGGCCGATGATGGCATTACGCAGACTCAAGGAGGCTTATGCAGTTAAAACCAAACCTCGGTAAGGTTTTACCACAAAAACTCGTCCCTGAGAGGTCAGCCACCCAGAAGAGTACTCTGTAAAAAACACCTTTTTACTTGGCACAACGTTGGAGTTCAGTTTTACATAACTGAACTCCAACATGCTACACAGGAGGCTCATAGGGCCTACCTTAGTAAACACGTGGCATCAGTAAGTGGCTACCATAACCATACCAACCAGTAGGCCATGTATTCAGAGATTTTTCCAAAGAGGGAATACATAAAACGCTGCCATACATCGTGAACAGGCCTGTTTAGGGCCTATCTGTCAGAGATGGGGCGTGGCCGATGGTGGTTTGGCTTCCCAGGCATCCTGGCATCAAGTCAGCTAAAAAAGGAGGCCTTGAGGTGCCTACCATTTCAGCAACAAGCGGCGTTCAGCCTGTTTGCAGAATAAAAACAAACTGTGCCAACATGTGAACTAAAAAGGAGGCCTGAAGGGGCCTACCAATTCAATGACACGTGGCTTCAGCTTGTATTGGATCAGATTCACAAGCATCCTGCCAGCACGTCAGCTAAAAAAGGAGGCCTTACGGGGCCTCCAAGTTCAGCAACACGTGGCGTTCAGCCCGTTTGTCCATATCAACGCAAACTGTGCCAACATGTAAACTAAAAGGAGGCCTCATCATGGCATCAGCCAGTCCAGGACCATACCAACCAACCGGCCATGCATTCAGTGGAAAACCTTTCACGCATAATACTGAGAGAAGGAATGCATATTACGCCACCATACTCCACGAAAGGCCTGCTTAAGGCCTACTCAACAGAGGTGGGGCGTGGCCGATGGTGGTATTGGACCGATGGTATGGGTTCTTAGACTCACAGGCATCCTGCCAACAAGTCAGCTAAAAAGGAGGCCTTGTGGGGCCTACAAACTCAGCAACAAGTGGCATTCAGCCTGTTTGCAGAATGAAAACACAAACTGTGCCAACATGTGAACTAGAAAGGAGGCCTGTTGGGGCCTACCATTCCAATGACACGTGGCTTCAGCTCGTGAAATTAAGGGAACCAAGCTACAAGGAACCAGCTCTAACCCAACAATAGCTGTGGGAAGCTAACTGCAACCTGAGCTAGGCTACACATTCCAACAGGCAATGTACCCTAAATCATATGTGACTAAAGGGAACCAAACAAAACCAACATGGTCTAAGGGAGGCCTATATGGCCTACTACCTCAAACGGACACGTAGCAAAAAGCCTGTGGCAGTGTAAACTATGTGAGCAAATTAGGATCAATTAACAGCACTTGTTAGAAATACAATTGCTAACTAGAAGGAGGCTAATAAACCATAAGAGCCTACAATCGAAGTTATATGCAATATAGCTGTAAACAGATCACAAAAGGGAGCTAATAGAAACCAGCTTTTCTCAAAAAGTGGTTCTATACTACCCTGAGTATGCAATCCAACAGGTGATGCACTCAGTGACACAAATAAACCTCAACTGGGGAATATAATAGTCACCAATCTCTCCAATAGAGGCAAACGTAATGCTTTGACATATATGCTGTTTCCAGAGGAAAAAATTTTCTCCACACAGATTCTAGATCTGTACTAAGCCCTAGAGGACAAAGGCTAAAAGCTAGCACCGTCAACTCAAACTTGATTAAGAGAATCAAGTGGCTCAGAGGAAAAAACATTTTCCATAGCATGAAAAGTTCTAGAAAGTGGGGCCTAGCATACACCTGCATAACTTATCTACGCAAAGATAAGGGCCTACCACCTGAGAAAAACAGCATCAGGGAGTCTAAAAACAGTCTACAACCTAGCTGTTAACCTCACCAATTGCACCTACATAAACAAGGGGACAATGGGCATACGGCCTAACAGCTCCCTCGGGAGGAGGCCAGAACTAGGAACTATACCACCTGATGAGGGATAGTATATATGGGGTTAACATATAACACACCTAACCAAGCTCTAGCCTGGCCGCTAAGCTACGGGCCTTCTTACAGGGCCACAAGCCTAGTGAAGCCTGGGCTTCACCTCCAAATCTCATGTATGAAAGAAAGAAAGCGAAGCTCACAGGCAAACAATGTCAGGCGGCCGATTAAGGCCGACCTAAACATACATATTAACTGAAGTGACGAGTGCTAACTCAAACTACTCTAGCAAACAGCAGATGAGAAGCTACTCTAAACAAAAAGGTGGCTAAGAGGCAGTCATTTTGTGGCCTGCAAAATCATACTAGCCAGCCTATCAACTTCAGTGTGCCCAAAAAACCCCTTACTTTTTCCTGACTACATGCTCAGAAAAACTATACAGGAAAACAAGGTCTTATTTTGAACACATAAAATATAGACCCTCCTGCGGCTCAAAGACTGAAGACTCCTAATACTCCTTTTTTTAACGTGAAAGGATGGAATCTAGGGTTCTTTTAAGCCTAAAAGATCCTCTCATTACCAAACCGAAAAAGCAGGCCGACAGAAATAATTACTATGGGCCCAGCCATCAGTCTGACCATAAGAAGCATCTGAGCATGATATATTAATGAATATATATATATATTATATATATATATATATATATATATATATATATATATATATATATATATATATATGCATACAAACATATATATATGTAAACATGCATACAAACATATATATGTATACACACACATATATATATATATATATATATATATATATATATATATATATATATATATAGGAGGTGAAAGAAGAAGAGGAGAGGGTAGATATAAATCGCCCTTATGTAACTGGGGAAATCGATTACAAACGCAACAGTGTTTACAATCAATCGCCCAACTCACTCTCGCTTCTTTCCCCTCCCGTCTGTCTGGGCTCAGATACAAATCTGAATGGCTAGGGGTTTTTCCATGCCCTCCCGATCTCAAACTCAGAGATCAGGAAGAAATGGAAAGTTATGGGAGCTGCAACGTTCACGGAGAGAAAGGGACCGCTCGTCGAGCCGTCCGCAGGCGGCCCCTTTCCTAACGCGCTCTCACGGCAGCCCCAGCCCACTGAAAAAGCGTGTCCCAGAAAACTCTAGCAGCTCTGCATACACAGCAGCCAGTGGAGCGCGTGCTGCCGAACACGATGACGTTATTGTCATCCTCGTCAGCCCCGGGGAAGCTGAGAGAGAATACAACTCTCTCAAACTTCCCGACGAGCTCACCTGCGAGCCCTATGATTGCGGCCGCCATTTTGCCTCAGCACAAACAGGGCCAGAATCATCAGGCACAGATGCGGACGCCTCTTCCCTCGAGAAGAGTGCTGAACGAGAACGGAGCGTCCCGATAGGGAGACGCTCACAGTAAACAATAGACAAACACACAGACAGCGCCCTCAAGCACCGTCTATGCGCGCTCCTCTCCCAGACAGAGAATGCCCAGAAATGTGTATATCAAGTGTCAAAACCCTGGGACACGGATAAACACACTCTCTTGAACGTTTGTAAGGCATAAAAAAGATAACCTTACCGGAGTCGATACAATCGCGATTAGACAGAACAGTTCCGAAAGACGAAAAAGATACTGACTGGTTCTCTAGGCGCTCCTTATATACTTCTGGGTCGCGCTATGATGATGTCATAGGCTGCCGCCGGCCAATAGGATTGGAGTTTTTTGATACTTGGCTTTCAGACATCAGCTCACGTGTGACGTTCCCCAAAGCGTTTCAAACGTAGAGTTGAGTTCCCTTTCGAAAGGGAACTCTTTTTAATTGGGATAGCAAAGCATTAAACACTACTAAATCCCTTACTTAACACTAATCTTGCCCCAAAACATTATATAACACTTAATTTTAGCATTCATTCTCCCTTTCGAGTGTCACAGCAAAGCATGCTGGGAAATAGAAATCCTAGCCCGGTTTCAGGTAAATTGAAGTTTGTCTAAATGAAAAGAAACAAGTTCATAAAACTCAAGAAACAATTCAGATTACTTAAAATGTGTCAGTTCCGTGAACTTAAAAGGAAAAGAATGTTGATTGAACTCATTTGTTTAATGCCATACTCAAACTAATTAATTATTGTGAGGGGTTTATAGTGGAATCATTTTACATGTTTTTATGTCTTTAGCGTACTTCTCTTTTGAGAACCATGAAGTCATATTCCCGATAGAGATCAGACGTTTGTCCGTTCCTGTTCTGTTTGACCCGGGCAAAGGTGAGCTCAAGTGTTAACATATTATCAAATATAATTATCTTTATTTTTTATTTTAGTTTGTTTTTAGTAATTTTATTTTAAGTTTTGGTAATTTTTGTCTGCTTTGGTCCTTTTTTTTAAGATTTCTATTTAGCTTTAATCTATTTTTAAGTAAGTTTTAGTAATAGTACTTCAGCTTAAACTTTATTTCAGTTCCAGTTTCCAAACATTTCTCTTTTTGTTTAAATTTTTTTAAGTTTATGTTTTTCCATTTAATATTTATATTTAAATTTGTTTATTGTTTTATTAAACTTTATTTCAATTACAGTTTTTTTTTTATTTGCTTTGGTACTATTTTCACAATTAAGGTGTATTTTTACAAAACTCAAACCTGATCAGACTTGTAACACAGCTCATTCTTTTAAAACTTGATTTGCATTGACATACTTTCATTCTAGCTGTACAAGTTTCATTTTACATAATAACTGTTTCAAACACAAGATCGTTGTGACACGTAATGAGAACATTTGGTCTAATTACTGACACACGACAGTATGATCTTCTTTCAGTTTCGTACTTTTAACAATCGGTTCATTCAACTTGTTGCTGAAATAATTACACAGGCTATATTCCACAATTAGAAAATACACTTACATTACCTAAATTACATAATTGACATAAAATCCATAATGTGTGTTTGTAATAGCACCTATTCAGTTGTTATCAAAAGGTGTGAAGTATGACTCAGTCTTGAGGTTTTGTGCAAGGAAAGAGTTTGCTGCTAATACAGTAAATGTTCTCACTGTGCCATATGACTGAATCTATACTGTAGTTGATCCTTACAAGAATGAGATATAGTAATGTGGCATGGGAAAATTACCATGGTAATGCCTCTGTTTACAGTATCAAATGGCATACTATAATGTAAAATGATGTCATCTGTCTCCCTTCTTCCGATGCATCTCTGATCAATCTGATGTCATACAGTCATTGACTGTAATTGTTTTCCATGTTTTATTGGGACTTTTCATAGACATAATGATTTTTATAAGCTGTTTTCCTCATGGGAACCAAAAAAATGTCCAAATAAGGTCTAAAATTACTGGCATTATACCATCCTTGTCGGGGCATTTGTTTCACAACGCAGTGTTTACCAGGACCACACACACACACACACACTTTGAAAATTGTGGCTATCATCTAAGATAAACGGCTTATAATGTAAAAAGAATTAATTACAATTTGTTATCCATATCGAAAACTGCTAACAAGTTCTATGTCTATATAATCAATATCTATAGAAATCTATAGGTGTACCAAATGATTCATTGATTAATCATTAAGTTCAGTTGGATTAAATAATGGACAAATGTATTAAACTGAAAAGAGATGAAAATGAATAGTTTGATAGTAATAGCATTATGAAAGGCAGTTACTGTAAATTAAATATTTATATAGATGAAACACTTTTGTGTTGTGAAAAGGATACTTTGTGATTTTGTGTATTGTACTAACACAACTGAAAATATGCTGAAATGTTTGAAAAAAGTGCACATTTGATGATCTGTTGTGATATTAGTACTAAGAGTTTTAAAAATTTGCCAATTGCTTGTGAAAATTGCACCAAAGCAATAAATTAAAAAAAAACAACTAATGAAAATGATTATTTACAAATTTTGTTTTAAGTTAATAGTATGTTTCCATCCTATGGAAGCTTGTTTCCACCACTGAATAAAAAATAATTTTTATTTTGCAATTTTGACTTTTTTTTATCAGAATTGTGAGTTTACATCTCACAGTTCTAACTTTATAACACGCAATTGCGAGAAAAAAGTCTGAAATGTAAGATATAAACTTGCAATTCTGAGAAATAACTCAGAATTGGACTTTATAACTTGCAATTACGAGTTTATAAACTCGCAATTGCAAATTACACATATATATATATATATATATATATATATATATATATATATATATATATATATATATATATAACTTGCAATTGCGAGTTTATATCTATATATAATTGTGAGTATATAAATATATACTCACAATTGCAAGAAAAAAAAAGTCAGAATTGTGAAATAAAAAGTCGAAGACATGCACATAAACACATTTACCGAATAAATCCATCGATGTGCAACAAAAAACTCACATGACTTTGTCTCAAAACAGGATGTGATTGTATAACTGGACTAACTAGTAGACCAATTAAAATGCCTGAGACAAAGTCTGTCATCAGACTTTGGTTTAATTCCCTCCCTCCCAGATTGCGTTTCCAAACACCAGGCATCCGAACGCAAGATACCGTAACATGACAGCATTTATTGCATTTCATCGGCGTGCTTTGAGACTCAATTCATTTATGATGTATGAAAAAAAGAGATACAGTGGCTTCCCCGATTGCAGCACCTTCCATTTTTATTATTTCTGATATTTTGTTTCCCAGAAAGTGATGAGTGTGTTCTTTTGAACACATGGGATGGTAACAGTGCTTTATCGCAAATGTTTTATGCAATATTCTGATTTGCACCTGTGGAAGGAAACATCTAGAATCACAAATGGAAACAAAACAAATAGAATCACAGATTCTGTATCATGTGAACACAATTACCACACTGACCTCTTACGGACACATAATTCTCTCTCTCTCTCTCTCTCTCTGCAGATGTAAACTCCCAAGTCACTGTACTAATTAAAGCATTTCTGAGATATAAAGAACTAAATGTCCTCATCAATAGTATTCGTCGCCTCTACCCCAAAATAAAGATCATTGTTGCTGATGACAGTCTGAATCCAGAGAAGGTGGTCGGTGACAATGTAGAACAGTACATAATGCCCCCGGCACAGGTACAAACGTCAAGTTTTTAAAACTGTATGTGTTTTAAAATGGAATGTTGCTGTAATTTGGTTGAAGTATAAAAGTTTAAATGTATTATTTGGCCTTTCAGGGCTGGTTTGCCGGCAGAAATCTGGCAGTGTCGCAGGTCACCACTAAGTACTTCCTGTGGGTGGATGATGACTTTGTTTTCCTGAATGAGACGCATATTGAGAACTTTGTGAACATTATGGAAGCCGTTCCTGAACTAGATGTGGTAATTATGTCAATATATCATCTTGATGACCTCATATAAATATAAAGTTTGGACTCAAAACAGTGATATTATGCAATTTAAAAGAACTGTTGTCTATTTGAATATATTTTATAAAGTAATTTATTTCTGTGATCAAAGCTGAATTTTCAGCACCATTATTCCAGTGTTCAGTGTCACATGATCCTTCCAATGCTATCTCATGACCAATTTGTACGTATTTTACGAGGTGGCTAATTCGTACGACCTCACTTGTATGAATTCATACAATTTGTCTAAACCCCAGTGACAGGTAGGTTTAGAAGCGGGGTTAGGTCATAGGTCATTCTCATCCTTGCTGAATAAAAGTATTAAAGGAGACCTATTGTGCAAAATTCATTTTTATAAGGTGTTTGAACACACATGTTTGTTCACAGTGAAACAGCCAGGTTTTTTATGGATGTGTAACCATATAACAGGAGTTTAAACTGTTATGGCTTTAAAACATATGCAAATAATTAACTTTCATGAAGAGGAAGAACTGCAATGTTCTAAAATGTGGCCCCGACAGAGATGATAATCAAAAGATAACAAAATGTGTTTGTTTTTTGCAGATTATCTGAGGCACAGATTGTACAGGCTCCACCCTCTTCTGGAAAGCGGGGTGGAGAGTAGCAGCTCATTTGCACTTAAAGGCACATGCACGAAAATAGCATGTTTTTTTTACAACATTTACAACATAGTATAATAAATTATCTTTGAGCTGAAACTTCAGAGACACGTTCTAGGGACACCTAAAACTTATATTACATCTTGTAAAAGGGGGGCATAATAGAGTACCTCAGAGATGACGTGTTTTTGTATGCAAAACCCAGAAGCGAGTTAGCATTTAAGGACTTCCGGTTCCATCGCCCTAAAGTCTATGGGTTTTTTTAAATGGGTTTTTGCTTACTCACCTGAAATAAGGTCTGTGGTTAACAAAGTCTCTAAATATTTTCACATTTTGATCTATGACATAAAACACACCAGTTACCCGCTTGTGATTTTTTAAAACCTTTATTGTGTCTTAAAAACGGCAGTTGCTAAAAGGGACTACTTCCTGTGGCGGGGACTTTAGACGTCATCATGACAAACAGGACATTTGGACAGCATTTCTCATAAAAAAGTGGATAAATATTCATACACAGCGCAGATCATAATCAGCGAGCATGTTTTTAAATAAAGTTGTTTTTTAAATAAAGTTTGAGGAAGCTTGGTGGTGGTGACGTTGATCCGCGACCATGGTGTGCTGTAGTCCGTTTATAGCCTACTGTTATCTTTTTATCTGACGACTTTATTTAGGCTTCAAAATGTACACAGAGTTTAATTTTTTGCGATTTTCCAAAAGTCTATGGGAAAAATGCATAGGCTTTCTATCGAGGGAACCTGTGCGCCGCTAACTTCGGGGTTGGCCTACAAAAACACATCATCTCTGAGGTACTCTATAGGTCCCCTTTAAATTCTTAAGCCCGGGAAAACCAAGCCGACGATCGGCTGTCGGGCAACGTTGGACCATTTTTTTAAGCATCGGCTGACTACGTTTTCCCGCTGTGTTGTGCACTGTTGGCTCTAGTTGGACAGGTTTTTTGGGCCAATTCAGCATGTAGAATTGACCCTTCACCGGGAGTTTGATTGACAGGCGATCTAACCAATCATAATGCTGAATTTGAGTTTGTAGATTAACGTTGGTGAACTTGAACTTGAAAAATTATGTGTACTGACTTCTTTCCGTGGTTGAAATGTGGTTCATTCATGTTTATTTGATGATATAAATTAACTAGTAAGAAGAGATGATCGGTTCATGAGTATGGTAAACGGTATTTATTGTTCAAATTTCTTAAAAAATTACAAAATTTTAAATTGATTCATATCAAAAGTAACCTGCTCTGTCTTGTCTGTCGATACGTTGTCAGTGTCCTCTTTGCTCCGTGATGTATTTTTTACTGTGAGAAACATGATGTGTGGCGTGAGAGCGGCAGGCTTCTCTGACATAGCAACAGTAACTAAAGGAGGCGGGTGCGAACGGTCAATTGGCGTTGGGCCGTCCGGCGAGAGAGAGAACTCTGACTGGCTGTTCAGTTTAGTGAACGAGTTGAAGCGCGAGATAATAGCAAAACAGTGAGCAAACAAGTCAAGGCGGTACAGACAGAAGACTGTTTTAATTTTACTTCATGTCCCGGAGTGTTCCTGGACCAATGTTAAATATTAACGTGAATCGAGTGGAAATGGCTATAAAAAGTGATCTGTATGAATGATATTAAAATCGGTTAGCACACACTGCTTTGTTTATGGCTTGTGTACCTGCAGCCTGCAGTGCCGGTCTCCCTTTCTGAATTACGAATATAGAATTTTTTTTTTTTTTTTTTAAATTTGTTAAAAACTACAGTGGAGCTATATACTACTATTTTGGCAGCTGTTACAGAAACATTTTTACAAAAAATCTTCTGATTTAACCTTGAGATTTGAAGTATTAGCTTAGATATTTGCACCACTATTTACAATGACACTAATAATTCTTAATTTCTGATAGGAATGCAAAATCAATCGGTAGTTATTACAAGAATAACGAGACACAACCCTCTACATTCAATCGCGTTTGGTCCCATTTATTTTTGATCACAGTGCATACACATACAAACTTTTAGTCCAAAAGTGCGCACATTTGTAGAAATACACATTTACCTCAGATTTTGTTAGATAGAATATAAGCCGGGACGTACACAGGGTTTCATAATTACTGAGGTCAGAAAATGTAGTTTGCTAGGGGGGGTACGGGGGTACGTATTTTAGCAGAGGCAGGGATACACAGACCAGAAGGGGGGAAAATCCCCCCCTACAAATCGCACCCTGGACAAATATATATGAAAAAATAGACAGCGGTCTCCTTACACGCAGACTCAGAACGCGCGTGCTGGCTGACAGTCGACTGTAGTTCTCTCTGTGTTCACGTGCAGTTTTTTTTTTTTTTTTTTGCCCCGCCGCAGGCAACGCGATGCATCAGCACAGTTTTAATTAGTGCTAGTTCTTTGGCGTCGGTTTGGCGTGTCCCTACACTCAGAAAAAAAATCTTACTTACTCCAAACGTTTGTATATATATTTTACATCTAAATTTATTTTATATTAATTTCAGTCTTATTTTTATGTTTGTGAAAGACCTTGACTTTTGACATTCTGTTTTGTAGTGATGATTCATTCATTCTCTCTCTCTCCATCAGGTTGGTGGTCAGGTAGAAGGAAATCAGTTCTCCTTTAAGCTGGAATATGAGGAAGGGAGCAGTGAGGAAGGCGGCTGTATCACACGTGTCAGTCGTACTCACGCGCCTCTGCCAGGTTTTGACGGCTGCTTCTTTGCAGATGGAGTTGTCAATTACTTCATGGGCCGGACAGATGCTGTGAGGAGGGTCGGTTTTGATCCGTTCCTCAAAAGAGTGGCTCACACTGGTAGGTGGACTTCAAAGTCACCTGATTCATTTTGAATAAGCCCTTTTGTTAAATTATTTTCCAATAGACCTACCTTATGGTATCATGGCTTAGGTCATCATGTCATTTAATACATGGGCGTAGATGTAGTACAAACAATGCGGGCAATCTGGATTTACAAACCAGTTCATGACAAATTTTACGTTAAATAAGAATGGTGCTCATTCATGATGAACAATGGTGAGCAATCTATGGACATTTTTTTTTTTCACAGTGATACCATAGAAGAATTATTTTTGGTTCCCCAAAGAACCTTTCAGTGAACATTTCTTAAAAGAACCATTTTTTTTTTATGTGAAGAACTTTTTAATAATCTAAAGAACCATTAAAGAACCTTCTGTGCAGTGGAAAGGTTCCATGAATGTTGAAGGTTCTTTATGGAACCATCAATGCCAGTAAAAAACCTTTATTTTTAAGAAACAAGAATCTGTTGTAATTTTTTTTTTCTCAATTATATACAGAATTCTTCGTTGACGGACTTGGAGATTTATTAGTTGTCACCTGCAAAGGTCTCAGAATTGGTCACCAAAAACACAGTCGCACTGACAAGTACGGTTCCTTCAGGCATCCTCCCAAAAGTGATTCACAAGCAAAAATGACCCACCATTTTTTCAAGAACCATCTAAAATGCATGAAATACTAAGGAGCATTTGAGGTTAAATATGCTGTTCCTCACACCTTAATAATCTTTTTTTATATTTTATTTAATCTATCAATCAAAGGCTTGGACACATCTACTCATTCTTTATTATGACTATTTTGGTTACACTTCACAACAAGGTTCCATTAGTTAAGGTTAGTTAATGCCTTTACTAACATTAACTAACACTGAGCATTGCAATACATTTGTTACAGAACTTATTTATCTTTGTTACCAAATAGTTAGTAAAAATACAACTGTTCATTGTTAGTTCGTGTCCATTAAATAATATTAACAAATACAGCTTCTAATAATGTATTAGTAAATGTTGAAATTAACATGATCTCAGAACAATTGTTAGTTCATGTTAGTTAATGTTAACAAATGGAACCTTATTGTAAACTGTTACCACTTTTCTTTTTTTTTTACATTTTATATTAATAGCAAAATAATCAAAACTATAAAATTACACAAATGGAATAATGAGAATTATTTATATTGATCAAAACATGTTAAACAAACTAAGTTCACATGTATGTTGCACAGTTGTCAGCTGGTTTTGACTTTTCCTTCAATATCCACTTTTTTTTTTTACTTCAAGTAATACGAGTTGGATCTTGTAACTAAAGAGCATTTGAAATGTTTATGAGGTAGTGGGTATGTGCTCAGGATAATGAGTGTGAAAATTATAGTGTTATCTTTATTGCTTTCCTTGGAATGTAATTCATAGGATTTTTAATGAACTGCATACAAACTTAATTAAATGTGCATTACCGAATGTTAAAGTTACACTAAATGAACGTTGTTAAAAGTGTAGCCAAGTCAGTCAGGGGTGCCGTCATCGGGTTGTATAGCGGTCAGCTGATATCACCACGGGTAACTTTCAAAATGGGAGTTGAGATATTTAGTCCGTGATGTAATGGGGCAATGGTGCTTTTTAAACTGCCCTCGACTACGTCACTCCAATATTATTTGAGTAGAAGATTCCAGATCACCTGAGGGCTTCCTGCACAGCTATTTAATTTAATGAACATACTTTAGGCAGATTTACTAACAAAGCATTACTTTTGGTTAATTCATGGATTCTGGTCTCATTTGATTTCCCTCAAAAGTAGTCCGCCCTAAATTACAATAAGCAAGGCTGTAAGTAATGGCTTAGCTGGTACAAAAAAAAAAAATAAATAAATATTATATATATATATATATATATATATATATATATATACAGTTGCAAGAATAAGTATGTGAACCACTTGCAGAATCTGTGAAAATGTGCAAAATTTTAACAAAATAAGAGAGATCATACAAAATGCATGTTATTTTTTATTTAGTTCTGTCATGAGTAAGATATTTTACATAAAAGATGTTCACATATAATCCATAAGACAAAAATTTTTAATTTATTAAAATGACCCAGTTCAAAAGTTTGTGAACCATTGGTTCTTAATACTGTGTGTGGTTACTTGGATGATCTATGACGTTTTTTTGTTGTGATGGTTGTTCATGAGTCCCTTGTTTATTCGGAGCTTATAAACTGAGCTCTGTTCTTCAGAAAAAATCTCCAGGTCCCAAAAATTCTTCAGTTTTCCACCATCTTTTGCATATTTGAACCCTTTACAACAGTGACCGAATGATTTTGAGATCCATCTTTTCACATGGAGGATAACTGAGGGACTCAAACACAATTATTAAAAAAGGTTCAAACATTCACTGATGCTTCAGAAGGAAACACAATGTATTAAGAGTCGGGGGGTGAAAACTTTTGAACAGGATGAAGAGGTCCAGATTTTTCTTTTTTCGCTTGAATATCATTTTTTTTTTTTCATTTAGTACTGCCCTTCGGAAGCAACAGAAGATATTTGCATGTTTCCCAGAAGACAAATTAAATACAATTTACCTTGATCTTCAAATTCCAAATTTTTTCACTCCCCATCTATTAATGCATCATGTTTTTTTCTGGATCATCAGTGAATGTTTGAACCTTTTTTAATAGTTGTGTTTGAGTCCCTCAGTTGTCCTCAGTGTGAAAAGACGGATCTCAAAATCATTCAGTCACTGCTGGAAAGGGTTCAAATATGCAAAAGATGCTGGAAAACCAAAGAATCTGCAGGACATGGAGATTTTTTTCTGAAGAACAGAGCTCAGTTTAACTGCTGAGGACAAACAAGGGACTCATGAACAACCATCACAAAACAAAAAAAAACAGCCGTAGATCATCCAGGTAACCACACAGTATTAAGAATCAATGGTTCACATACTTATGAATGGGGTCATTTTAATAAATTCTGCTATTTTTTTTGTAAAATATATTATTCAGGACAGTACTAAATAAAAAATAACATGCATTTTGTATTATCTCCCTTATTTTGTTAAAATTATTAACATTTTCACACATTCTGCAAGTGGTTCACATACTTTTTCTTGCAAACTGTATACCACACCGATTCAGCATCCAACTCAACATAACCAGCATAAGCATTTAAAGCACACATCTAAAATTAACAGAACTTGTTATTCCCTTCCAGCGACCAACAACCACAACTTGACTTGGCTACACAAGTTTACAAAACTCAACATATTTATTGTGTATATAAAGCAGGTTATATTGCTGGATCACTTTCATATGATCTTCAGGCTCTCTCTCTACACACACACACACACACACAGCACAGTATGCTTACAAAATGTGAAGATTAGGACACTTAAACTGGTATGGCCTGTTAAACTGTTCACCTGCATATCACCTGCATTTGTCTGAACAGTCAAACTGCATTTGCATCCTTTATGTAAAAAAAGGGCCATATACAAGCAGAGCAGCTCCAGACAAACAATGACATTCAAAACTATCCTGTTTCTATAGCTAACATTACAACAACAGCATATCTTGGTTCTGTGACAACTGCAAAACTAATGTTAGGCTGCGTTTACACTGGCAGAAAAAATCCGATCTTTTGCTCACATCTGACACAGATCGGAATTAGTTGCACATGTAAACACAAAAATCCACACGAGATCCATTTTTTCGCATCCGATCTGAGCCACTTCCAAATGTGGTTTTAAATCCGATACATATCCGATCTCTGGACATGCGACCTACGTCTAAACACGCATATCCGATTCCTATTGGAATTCCAAGCCATCACAAGGAGAGGGCGGCACGTTTGCTCAGGTAGCTTTAATGTTGTAGTATGAAGTAAACGTAAAAAAATATCTATTTTTCTTGAAAGAAATTGCGCGCACACACATTCAGCAGCTGAATTTCAACCTTTGCCCGGTTAATTTAAAAGACTATCTCTCTCGCTCTCTCTTTAGCTTTTTTTTAAAAAAAAATAAATTCTAAAACTAATAACTGTAGATAAAATATCAAACGCAAATTACCTTTATTTTCCGGTCTATGTCCGTTCAGTCAGAATTCGCGCTGCAATACATCCATGACACTGACAGCTGTTAACTTATCCATTCTGACAGGTAATCATGGCCAATTGACATGAAATATATAAATAATTTTAATAGCACGGCCATTCAAAACCCGAGGGTCTACTAATGCATGTAAAACTATCAATGGCAATCATTTTGGGGCAGGAAGTAATGTAAACACAGATATCGGATACCAGTCGCGTCTAAAGTGAATGTAAACACACTGGCCAAAAAAATCGGATATGGTCAAAAGATCAGATCTGTGCATTAAGACTTGCAGTGTAAATGCAGCCTGGAGCAATAACAACACATCATCTGCATACGTTTTCAGGCCTTTCCGCAATTTCTCAGAAATTGGTTACTTCAGTTTTAAGTGTCCGATTTGTATTTATTGTTTAAAATCTTCAGAACTGTATGTCACCGATGCCACCAAAGAGGGTCACCAGTCCTTCAAATGTGCCTTATTCGTTTACTTGATTCTGTTGTCATTTTCATAAAATACATTGCTGTGCCAATAAAGAGTTAATTCTCTGTTTGTCATTTTACTTTTTTTTTTTTTTTTGAGAAAACAATATGTTAATGTTCTTGAACATTGTTTAATTAATTATTTTTACATTCCCGTGCTGTCACATGCCGCATCCACGTGACAGCAGCGGCCAGTGAGGACTTGCACCCAGTTCGCGCTAAGCAGTGTTGCCAAGTCCGCGATTTTCCTGTTTAATTGGGCTACTTAAACACTGTTGCCGCGGGTTGTTTTTCATGTTCGCGGGTTGAAGCGACCCCAAACATGATATTTAGCCCCTGGAATGTGAATTTTACAAGGGGAACCCTGCCAAAAACGCAGGTTTTACCCCAGAACGTGATTTTTTTTTTTTTTTTTACGGATTCCCCCTGAAACGCCATTGGTCTAGTTTTGAGTAGCAATTGAGCAGGTTTTGTTGTGAAAACCTGGCAACCCTGGCGCTAAGGTATCTGCGTTTTCATCTTTCATCGTCTGTTATTGTTCGCTGTAATGCGTCATTTTCATCTCCAACTTCAGAAGGGAATTTGCTGCTGTGGGAATAGAGTATCTATTGCTCTTAAAGGGATAGTTTACCCAAAAATGAAAATTATCCCATGATTTAGGCTACTCACCCTCAAGCCATCCTAGGTAAATATGACTTTTTGAAGTAAAAAAATAATGCATCCATCCATAAAAAAAAGTAATCCATTCGACTCCAGGGGGTTAATAAAGGCCTTCTGAAGTGAAGTGATGCATTTTTGTAAGAAAAATATCCATATTTAAAACTATAAATTCAAATAACTAGCTTCCGGCAGATGACCGTACTCAGAATGCGCAAGTCGATTTGCAGCGGAAGAGTATCCTCTGACCTGATGCACAACGTAATGACGAACGCGGATGCGCAGAGGATAGAGCAAAACAAATCACTGTTTATAAGTCTAAAACAATCATTTTTAAAGAGAAATGTCGGTGGATTTCGATATAAGAGAAGATCAGCTTAAATTTGTTGCGTCTACGATACTCCTACATCCTGCGTCATACATCGCATCAGAGGATTACTTATTTGCCGCAGGTTGACTTACGCAGTATGTCGTATGGATATAGATATTTTTCTTACAAAAATGCATCGCTTCGCTTCAGAAGGCCTTTATTAACCCACTGGAGTCGTATGGATTACTTTTTTTATGGATGGATAAAAATTCACAACCAAAATTCACATCCCCCCAAATTCACAACCATTATATATTTCTGATTGTGTTCATCTGAAAGAAGAAAGTCATATACACCTAGGATGGCTTGAGGGTGAGTAAATCATGGGATAATTTTCATTTTTGGGTGAACTATGCCTTTAACTGGAGGAAAACTAAACCACAAGCCGGAGGGTAAAATCTCAAACTCAGAGTAAAGGGGATGGGCACTATCTGATATAGATTTAGCTTTCCTACCACCTGTCTATTGTACAGGTCAGTAAGTCTACTTTGCTAAAAGCCTAAAAATTTACTACTGACCTTTACTACTATTTTTAAAATAAAATATCTAAATGCACTAAATACGCTAAAATATGGAGTAAATCCTGTGTGGATTATGGAATATAGTTATGTGGGCAACCCCAGTTGCTCATATCTTTTCTGTTGGTAATTGCATAAAAGGTATGTCTTAAAGGGTTAGTTCACCCTAACATGAAATTACTGTCATTAATTACTCACCACTCATGTTGTTCCACACCTGTAAGACCTTTGTTCATCTTCAGAACACAAATTAAAATATTTTATATCTTAATATCAGCCTTACAATTTACAAAAATAAAAAATAAAAATGGAACTGGTGTCGCGTCAGTTAAGCTTTTTAGGGTTGAAAAGGTTGAATAGGGGTCTCATGCAAATGACGATGACATCAGACTAACAGCCTTAAAATTAGGAAGAATGAAACAAGGAAATGAATATATTTACAAAAAAAGGAAGATGGGAAAAACAACTAACCGCATGGAAATGGAGTTCACTTAACAAAAAGCTACAGAGGCTATTTTATATGAGGAACAAAATCTTTGTAAGGCTGGTGTTTGGTTTGGGCTCTCTCTCTCTCTCTCTCTCTTTCTTTTTTTTTTTTTTTTTGCTTCATATTTGCTTCATGCAGTAATGTTTTCCATGTCATGTGATTTCCATGTACCCCATGTGATCATGCCATATGCTAGGATTGTTGAACAAGTCTTTTGTTTCTTATAGTTCCATAGTTTCATTGCCTTCAGGTGTTTCTCCTTTTCTCATTAATGGTCAGTGTATTTATAGTCCAGATTTAGCCCTGTTTCCTGGTTATACAGTAACCTGCTGTTCATGTTTATGTTCAAGTTATGCTTATTTTTTTAGGTTTTGTTTTTGTACACTTGAATAAACTGCACTTGGGTGCAGTAAGAAACTGTCTCTTTACATGGATATCAGATTTCTTTCTATTCACCAGCTGTCATCACCTCACCTCACCTATGCAAAATTTAGATCACTGAGTTAATTTTGTGTACTCGGAAACACTTTGGGTTCGTAAACAAAGTAAAATATCATACAGTTTAAAATTTAAAGCTTTGTCATGTCCATTTTAATGTCAATCTGAAAATTAGAAATGGCAACAGAAAAATAAATGTTCATTATCTTTAGCATTCATTTACATTAGATAAATCTCCCAATGACTATACATTTCATAATGTTGGTGTGGTTTTGTATCTGAATGGAAATCTTAGAGTTAGCCTATATAATGTTTCAATATAAACTCTCATCAAGTTGTTTTGCACTGGGATTTCTCCCCTTCTCTCCCAGGAAAAAGGGATCTGGGCGGAGGTTTCACAATATTGCTAGGCAGCATGACCTGTTTTTTTATATCAACAAAATCCTGTTTGCTAAAAATATGGTTAGCAGCAAATCAGCATATTAGAATGATTTTGGAAAGATCATGTGACAATGAAGACTGGAGTAATGATGCTGAAAATTCAGCTTTGATCACAGGAATAAATTAGCCTACATTTCAAAATATATTCAAATAGAAATTTAATTTGTAGTAATATTTCGCTGTTTTTACTGTATTTTTGATTAAATAAATTCAAAAAGTATTGTATATTGCCCTGACATGTAGACCTATATAACCGGTTTTTGTCGCTAGTCGTTCCATGGCTTTTCAAAACGGTGTTGCCATCTAGCGGTCATAACAAGGTATAGCAGGTAATAAGGTATACTGCGACGTTCCGGTTTTATTTTGTTTAAAAAAGACATTGTCGCATTGATTATTTCACTTATTTTAGTGCCAACACACAGACACGACAAAAAATTAAACAAATTCATAAATTAAATCTGTGATATGTCCATTTTAACTATGCCTATAACTATAATTCATCAGATGTGGAAAGTCCGGGGGTTAGAAAGTAAAAGTCCTGCCATATTTTTATTCCACCCGCTGAAGCGGTGTTAAAGTTAATGAGATAATTAAGTGATTAATTGTGTGATGATTAAGAAATCCTTTGGATTATATTGAAAAAGCAGGATCTTCTGCTGTAGAATCAGTGTTGCTGTAATCAGTAATGTAAATCTATCTCAGAGATTGGGCTTTAAATGAGTTTGGTGATTCAGATCAAATAGTGATTATGTGAAAACATAACCAACATCACCTGATCAGCTTTTCTCTTTGCTTGTCTGACTGTTATAACTCAGTTACAGCAGCCACACAAAATGTAGTCTAAAACAGTCAAGGGTCAAGAGCTCAACTAAAGCAAACCCTGATCTCCATGATGATGACTTAAAAACTGTGATTTTTCTCCTTTGGTGATTCTATTTGTTAACATCAGGTATCTTCAATAATGGCCAATCATCACTCAATCACATAAATATCTCATTAACTTTAACACCACTTCAGAGGGTGGAATAAACATATGGCAGGACTTTTACTTGCTGACCCCTGCTTTCCACCTTTGTATTCTTCAAAATATCTTCTTTTGTGTTCAGCAGAAATTCACACAGGTTTGGAACAACCTGAGGGTTAGTAAATGATGACAGAATTTTTATTTTTGGCCGAACTATCCCTTTAAGGAAAATCCGCGCTGGGAGTAGCTCCTTATGAACCAGATACCGAACCAGTCACGTGGTTTCAGCGAAGCCTCAGACGTCATAGATCACGTGGTTTCGGCAAAAACGAATCAAGCTCTAATACAGTGCTTTAATGTGATCTCATTCTCCACAAGCTTCATAAGTGTGTTGATGAACATAACATTACTCGCTGATCTATTTGAAAAGAACCAAACTTTTAAACGACTCATTATATTTAAATTTGTACTGCCATCTAGTAATTTCGAAACACTGGTTGATGAAGCTTTGAAGCCTTTACGAATGTTTTGTTTCGAATAGTTGGCTCGGAGCGTTTCAAACCGCCAAAGTCACGTGATTTCAGTAAACAAGGCTTCGTTACGTTATAACTGTTTTGAAACCTTTCAAAATTTCAATGGTTCACCACTGGGGCGATCTCTGTGAACCCATGAATCCATGCAGAGTGTCTGTCTATTACCTGAGTATTAAGTGTCTATTACCTGATCTCTGATGAGTTTTACACATTTGTAGACGTCTTAATGAGGTATCTGTATAATTAAAAGGAATAACAGTAGTTAATAGTCTCTGTTTAGCTGACCCATCCATAGAATAAACAAAACAAGCCCTGAAAATTGATAAAAGAATACACATTATACTGACACTTAATATTTATGATTAGTTAATTGCATTTGATAGATTATACTTTCAATAAAACGTTTACAATAGATTTATAAAAGCTGTTTTTATGTATGTTTGACATGGGTTTTTGTTGCATTTACACTGTTTTGAACAGCAGGTCTCACCACTGGATGGTGTTACGAACGCTTCGAATTATTTCGTGAATCATGTGGTTTTAATGTTCCAGAACATCCGAATCTCAATGCATCATTAGAATCATCTTTCTTTAAACCAGTTAATCAGTCTCCGTAAAGACCGTCAAAAATTGCCAGTGCCGACTATATTTCAAGTCGTCACGGCGGGGTATTGGGTAAAGTTTTCAATTAGCAATAATCGCGCCTCGGATAAACCTCATAGGCTACGATACTGCCACTGCGCAAAGCTAAAGATCATCTGTATTATGGTCAGTATTACCTCAAACATGCAACACTTTACAGAGACGGTAATAAAATGACGCTCACGACAAGTTAACCAAGCGAAAAACGATTATGATATTAATAGTGATATCCATCGAGTGGTGTGTCTAAAATGTGTAAATAAGCAAAAATAGCATTTTAAAAATTATTTTAGCTTGCTTTCGCGTTGCATCACGGGAACGCAGTGACGTAGGAGACACGTAAGGTCGGCAAATGGTGGGGAATTTAGTTTCAGAGCAAAAATAAGCAATCGTGAATCCAAGAATATCCGCAAACCTGATTATACATGCGAGTAATACCAGAAAACAAACCAAAATATGATACGAGAGTTATAAATCCTACTTTAAGAGTAAAACAGCATGGTGACATCACGGCTACGTAAGCGTCACTCTGATGCAGTACATTTAACCACCGCTAGATGTCAGCAACAGCTCAATTATGAGATGTTATCAACCGAAAAACAATAAAACTGCAACGACAAACAATCCACAATCAAGAAGTTTCAATATATACAGAATAATTGTATAGCTTACTGCTGCTGTTATATTAGAGTGGGTTGTCAGGTTGTTCATTGTGCTGATGCTGACAGAGTTCAGCGAGTCTGTGACTGACCGCCGTCGTGATGACGTGATGTCAGCGCTTTGACTGACAGGATGAAGTCTTCATGATTCACAACCGTCAGTCATGAGGAAGATTTCATTTCTAGATCTGCAGCTCACGTTGACCTACATAACCTAAAAGTTTGTTTGCATTCTTTAAACTCATTAATCATTCAGATAAGAACTTTCTCAAACCTATTTTATGAAATGCATTCTATAGTTTTTAGGGCTGATGAATGTAGGACACATCTGTCTTGATTTATTATTGTACGGTTTCTCTATCCACAGTGTTTGTCATAGATGTCATCGCACACTTACTGTTCTAGAAATCTCTTTTTAGCAGGGATAAAAATGTGATGTTAGTGCTAGTTTCTGTTTATATAAATATATATATATATTTATGTTTTTTTTTTTTTTTACCAATATTACCTCTGTATGGGTCCAGGATGGAGCTTCACACGATAAAGCACATATGAAAGCAGCCTGAGGGCCCTGTCATCCCTGCATTGATTTGGATCCGGATCTCAGGGCTGGAAATAGAGATGAACAGATGGCAGAGTGATGGCACTGGATCAGGCTGAGCGGCCGGGCCGGGCCGCACCCACGCCATACCCGCTGCACCGTGAAATCACTGGGGGTTTTGCACCATGCCCACACGAGAGCTCTTGCTTTCTCTGTGAGAAATAGCTGCTGCTCTGAAGGATAAAAATTCCTCATGTCATGTAAGAACAGCTCCACAGCAAATACTGAATTACTTTAAGCTGTAAAGTTACTTACTTTTATTAAGATACTTAGTAATATTATAAAGAAATAAAATTAAAATATACATGCATATTGTTTTACTAGTAGTAGCAGTAAGTTACTATAAAGTTATTATTATTACCAACAATTTACTTATATATAAACTTATATATATATATATATATATAAACTTAATACTATCATATTTTTACAGAGCAATTATATTGCACTAGAGCAAAAATAATTTATTATTATTATTATTAATAAAATAAATATAAAATAAAAATAATATATTAAAGGAATAGTTACTTATAATTATTACATTACTATTATTGTTACATATTGATATTATAAAATAAATACAAATATACATTTACCACAAAATATTATTATTATTAAATTATTAATGTTATAAAAAAATAATATTTTTATAGAGCAATATTGCAATATAGGGTTATAGGTTAGGTTAAGTTAATTATAATTATTATTTTTACTAACATAATAAAAAGTAAAATAATATTTTATAGGGCATTATTGAATTATAGAGCAAAAAGTATTATCATCTAGTATCTAGTTATAAAATAAATATAACAATTATAAATTATATTATTTTTTATTTTATATACATACATATATATATAAAATATAATTTATAATTGTTTATATATATATATATATATATATATAAAACTTATTACTACTATATATTATTTTATAAGGCAATTATGTTGCACTAAAGAGCAAAAAGAATTCATTATTATTATATCTTATTAATATTCTAAAATAAATATAAAATACAATTATTTAAGAGAGAAAGTTTTATTAATAAATAATTTTATTAATTAATATTTTATTGGGCAATATTGCATTTTAGAGAATGAGTTAATTATCTTTATTATTTTTACTAACTCATATGATAAAATAAATATAAAATAAAAGTATTAGAGAAATAAAGTTACTTATAATTATTAAGTTTTATTATTATGATTATAATTATTATTGGTAGGCCTATTATTTAGTTGCTATTATTTATATTTATAAAATAAATATAAAATATAATTTGATTATTAATTATTATTATTAAGTTACTTATTAATATTATAAATCAACAAATATTTTTATAGAACAATTATATTGCATAATAGAGCAAAAGTCAATTATCATCATTTTAACCTTATCTAATAAATATGATAAAATAAATATAAAATATAATTATGTTATAATTATGTATATTATTATTATTAGATTGTTACTTTAAGAAACTGAAATGTAGCAAAATTGCATGAGAACTGAAAGAAACTGTAGGAGATCAAAGCAAAGCCCCAGTATAAGGTATTAGACTGATTTAAAAATGAAGACTGCATGATGAAAATGAAGATGCTTTTGTGCTCTTTGATCAAAGTGATGACAACAACCTGAGTGTGTGTGTGTGTGTGTCAATTCAGTGAAGTTGGGATCATTATCAAGAAATAACACTGACATTTCCGTTTCAGCTTCCCAAATGCAGGTTATTTATGTATGAGTCGGCATGAAGTCTTACATTAGATCTAGGTGAATAAGAAACCAGAACTAAATGAGGTTGAGTGGAGGAGTGACTGTCATCTCTCACTCCACTGAGTCATAAAGCTACACAACTCTCAAACACAACGCAGGACGAACAAAACCAACAGATGCAAGTGTGGATGCATGAATGGAGCTGATCTCAAAGCACACAGGTGGACATACCTGCGCAACACAATTAGCACTTGCAGCTGGTCAAAATCAAGATCTTAGTCTTCACACACATACACACAAATGTCTTCAGACTGTGTGGAACTTGTCTGTTACACAAACTGCTATGGGGATACAGCAAAAACCACTGAGCCTTAACTGTAGCTAGACCTTAGTCAGGTAAATATAGGCACCATATTGAATTTACTGCGAATGAAAACGAGGCTGCGAGGGATATGTTTCCTGCGTCCCAATGTCCATACTATCCATCCTAAATAGTATGTGAGATTACAGTAAGTATGTCCCAAAGCGTAGTATGTTGAAAAGAGTATGCCAAAAGTCCCCGGATGGTCTAATATTTCCGGTAGATCAACCCATTGCGCTTTGGAGGACGATTCAGTTGAGAACTACAAAGACAAATAAAAAAATGTGTTATAAACTACAAACATGGCAGGTGTGTGCAACCGATGGTTAGATAAAGGGGTTTGAGTGACTAATATTCAACATTTAACCTGATTAAAAAATATTTATTTAATGTTATCCGTGTTATATTTCATCTGCAACAACGTGGACTTTTATAAAGATGCATTAGGCTATTAACTTTTAAATGCATCTTTATGCAAACACGAGGAGAAAGACGTACACGTGCATGAAAGACGCACGACTGGAGTTTACAATGACAGGTTAAAAGATACAATTTAATGACATGATAATACATCCCAAAGCTTGTCTACTCTTTTGCTACACATAAAAAGTATGCACTTTTTCTGATCAGTTCACAAGAGGCTCGTGAACGGGTCATCTCTTTTTACTAGTTAATTTATAGCATCAAAAAACATGAATGAACATGAGAAGGAAAGTCATTTCAAACGCGGAAAGACATCAGTACAGACCATTTTTCAAGTTCAAGTCCACTGAGGTTAATCTTCTAACTCCTGACTGCTTTGTTGGACAAAATTGTGGATTCGGCGTTATGATTGGTTAGATCGCTTGTCAATCAAACTCCCGGCGAAGGGTACACAAACCGAACCATTGGTTTAACGTTGAAAGAGAGTGAGGTAAGATGTAAATAGTGAAACCGTTAATTCGTCAACTGCTTTGCGATAGAAATGGTAAACAACCGACAGTAACATCCAGTGATGCAAACTACTCAACTTTTCTCAAATATGTCCGTTTTGAATTGAAAATATGCATTTATGTGATTCCTAACTGAGTGTGATGAGACAAGAGACGTTTTATATTTTCAACATGTTAGGCATACAAATAAAACTACATGTGTGCAAATTGATGCAAATATTATTTGCAAATAGTTCAACATGATTATTTTCCAACTAGAATTAGACCTAGAATTTTCTTCCCTTTTTTTAAAAAAAAAAAATGGGTCCCCCCCCCAATGTTCAAGACATGGTTACGGCCTTAATTGGGCTACTTTAAAGGGTTAGTTCACCCAAAAATAAAAATAATGTCATTAATTACTCACCCTCATGTCTTTCCACCTGTAAGACCTTCGTTAATCTTCAGAACACAAATTAAGATATTGTTGATGAAATCCGATGGCTCAGTGAGGCCTCCATTGACAGCAATGTTACTGCACCTCTCAAGATCCATAAAGGTACACATATTTGAAACAGTTCATGTGAGTTCAGTGGTTCTATCTTAATTTTATGAAGGAACAAGAATACTTTTTGTGCGCCAAAAAAGTAAAATAATGAATTTTCAACAATATTTATATGGGCCGATTTTAAAACACTGCTTCATGAAGATTCTGAGCTTTATGATTCTTTTGTTTCAAATTAGTGATTCGGAACTCCTATCAAACGGCTAAACTGCTGAAATCATGTGACTTTGGCACTCCAATTCACTGATTCGATTCGTAAAGCTCCGAAGCAGTGTTTTGAATTCAGCCCATATAGATATTGTTGAAAAGTGTTTATTTATTTATTTATTTTTTTGGCACACAAAAAGTATTCTTGTCGCTTCATAATATTAAGATAGAACCACTGAAGTCATAATTTGTATTCCGAAGATGAATGAAGGTCTTACGGGTGTGGAACGACATGAGGGTGAGTAATAAATTGCCTTTATATCTTAGACTTTTACCTACATTGGGTTCTTTTAAAAGAAATCTGAAATTGTATTTATTAGAGTTGGCCTTTGGCTCAACACATTGAGTGAACAAAGTGGGTTTCTTGGCTATGATGTTTGTTTTATTTGCTTATTTATTTATTTCTCCTTTTTCTTCTGTGCTGTTGGTCTCCCTTTAACTAGTTACTATTATACAGCACATTGGTCAACCTGGTGTTGTTTTAATTGTGCTCTATAAATAAATAAAACAAACAAAAAAACATAAATAACATTATTTTCATTTTTGGGTGAACTAACCCTTTAACAGTGTTGCCGCGGGTTGTTTTTTATGTCCGTGGGTTGAAGCGACCCCAATAACGTGATATTTAGCCCCAGGAATGCGAATTTTACCAGGGGAACCCTACCAAAAAACGCAGATTTTACCCCCGGGGATGCAATTGGGCTAGTTTTGAGTAGCAATTGAGCGGGTTTTGTTGTGAAAACCTGGCAACCCTGGCCTTGTCCTAGTGTAGCATGTAGCATACTATGACAATACAGTGTTTTTGGATATGTATACCAATCCCTATAGCAAAACCCCTCTTAAACTAGCCTAAGCCAGTTCTGGTCAGACTGGTCTGGCTGTAGCGGAGTTTTGGGCACTTTTCAGCTTGGGAGACCATCTTAAACCACGCAGCAAACCAATTTAGGCTGGATTAAGTGTTTATTTTAGCAGGGATATCATATTTTTTACATTTAGCTTCCATAGTCTCTTGAAGTGAGGTTAACAAGATTTAGCTTTTAGCTCGACATAAATCTGTGGCGCGAAAGAGTTAAAAAGGCAATAGTCGAAATGTCTGTCATTTACATTGAGGAAAAAAATTAAAAACAGCACAGACGTATACAAGAACGTCTGTGTGAACGACCCCCGTATTACTCAGAATTTCGTTTTGTACCAATCAAAATTTGACAAATAGTCAACTGCCGCTTTTCCAGAAGAACTGGAGTCTCTGAGAGGTGTGCGATGAATCAGATGCGGCGCTTTAGCGATATGTGTGTCTAAAAAAAGCCGCCTAGAATGTGTGATGAGTTTTTCTCAACTCTGCGATCTCACGCTATGCCACCTTTCTGCGTGTAAGAGCCTCCATCTGCCGCACAATCTTTCCACCGGCCCCGGGAAGCCACCTGACTGGGACGATTTACAGGCGCCAAGATCCTTCACTTGAACACATCGAGTCTGAAGCTTTGAGGGGAAAAAAGACGCAGGAAAATTCAGCTGTCAGGGTAGTAAATCATTATAAATCAGGCTATGAAAACGGAATCGGCAGTAAGGCCGTATTGACTTTATGCCTCAAGGTCTGAAAGAGGATGGATGAGGAATTCACATCTTTTATGGGTAGTTAAATTTAACCAAGGCCTTTTTTTCTGGTTTAGGACACACGGCGAGCTCTTGTTGCTCGTCTTGGCCAGTAGAGGGCTCTCTAACGGCGTCGAGCTCGAGCACATAAACAGACAGATGGAAACGATACTTTATAGATCCCTGAAGGGAAATTCACTGCAAAACGGCAGCAACATCAAATAAAGTGTACATAAATACACAACTTTCAACAAACAGCACTAAACATTACATAGAGTGCAGCCAATCGTGTCATATAGGGCCATATTGAAGTCTCACGCTATCCAGCGCTGTCATTAATGGCTCAAAATCAACTATTATGAGCTGACGGCTATGGCTTAATATAAATTATTATAAAATATACTATATTTAATGCTTAGTCCTCCAAAGCAAACACTTACAAAACAGTACCAAGATACAGCGGATGGATACTTTGGTACTTTAGGCCTATAGTACTGCAAGGGGCTTCAAAGAATACCATGGTATTAGCATGATACAGGTTAAAAAAAGTGGTAATTTTTGTGTAAACTGCAGCTTTATTTTGAAGAGAGACTGGTGTAGTTTAGAAATGCAATGTTGGATTTAACCTCTGACTCAAATATTTTTGTTACAGCGTCATGATCTGCTGTTCTGCAGAACTGTGTTGTTTAACAATCCAGTCACACTTAAAAATAATCCAGTTGCACATGTGTCTGTCCGCTCTGGCCTGTAACTCATCACTCACATGGTTCCAGTGAAGGCTGTTTCTCTGCGCGGATCTCATTACCCAATCTCTCTCTTTTTCATTTCCTTATCTTGCTATCCGTGTCTCTTCTCCCTGTCTCTCTCTCTTTCTCACATACACACACACACACACTTCCATCTTGTGTACAGCTGCCTCAGCTGTAAGTCTGACTCAGGGCCGCCACTCTTGATTCATCCCATGAGTCTTTGGGGCAGTGCCCGCTCTCTTCCCAGACATGCACATTTGCATAACCATAAATCACTCACCAAAAGTGACACTCGGTAAACAATGAGGCTCTGGATCTTGGCCTCTCTCTTTCTTTTTGGACAGCTACAGGTTTCAGTTAAAATAAAGAGATGAATCTTGCAAAACATGACTTAAAGGACATGTCCAAGTTGTATTTCACCCCCATAATCTAAAGAAAGACATATAAAAATATATTTTAAAGCAGGAATAAAGGGATAGTTCACCCAAAAATGTTCACAAAATTATGTAATCATTTACTCAGCCTCAAGTTTTTCCAAACCTGTATGAATGTTTTTTTTTTCTGCTGAACACAAAATAAGATATTTTTGACAGAATTTTCATTTTTGGGAGAACTATCACTTTAAAAAATTTTTTTACATTATTTTCATGACAATTAAGCATATCTCTCCTCCCATTTTCATTACCATAATGCAAAGAAATCTAATAATCTGTAATAGTAATTATATTGTTCATTAAATAATATTATAATATTAATGTAAAATATAAAGTAATATTTATAATTATGTTTTTGCATTGTGATATTATTTTCATGACAATTAAGCACATCCTTCCTCCCATTCTCATTACCGTAATTCAAAAGAATTCTCATCTATAATTGGAGTTATATTATTTAAATAATATTAAAATATTAATGTACTATAAATTAACATTTTATTTGTTTTGCATTGTGACATTATTTTCAACACAGTTAAGCACAACCTTCCTCCCATTCTCATTACCGTAATGCAAAGACATCTCATTCTCTTTAATAGGAATTATATCATTTAAATAGTATTAAAATATTAATGTACCAGCTATAAATTAACATTTTATTTTTTTTGCATTAACAATATTTTCAACATTAAGCACATCCTTCCTCCAATTCTCATTACCGTAATTCAAAGAAATCTCATTATCTGTAATAGAAATTATATTGTTCATTAAATAATATTATAATATGAATGTAAAATATAAAGTAATATTTATGTTTTTGCATTGTGATATTATTTTCATGACAATTAAGCACATCCTTCCACAAATTCTCATTACCGTAATTCAAAGAAGTCTCATTATCTATAATAGGAATTATATTCTTTAAATAATATTAAAATATTAATGTATTATAAATTAACATTTTATTTTTTGCATTGTGACATTATTTTCAACATAGTTAAACACAACTTTCCTCCCATTCTCATTACCGTAATTCAAAGAAGTCTCATTATCTATAATAGGAATTATATTATTTAAATAATATTAAAATATTAATGTACTATAAATTAACTTTTTTTTTTGCATTGTAACATTATTTTCAACACAGTTAAGCACAACCTTCCTCCCCTTCTCATTACCGTAATGCAAATAAATCTCATTCACTGTAATAGGAATTATATTATTTAAATAATATTAAAATATTAATGTACTATAAATTAACATAATTTTTTTGCATTGTCACATTATTTTCAGCACAGTTAAGCATAACCTTCCTCTCATTCTCATTACCGTAATGCAAATAAATCTCATTCTCTGTAATAGGAATTATATTATATTATTTAAATAATATTAAAATATTGATGTACAGTACTACAAATTAACATAATTTTTTTGCATTGTGACATTATTTTCAGCACAGTTAAGCACAACCTTCTTCCCATTCTCATTACCGTAATGCAAATAAATCTCATTCTCTGTAAAAGGAATTATATTATTTAAATAATATTAAAATATTGATGTACATTACTACAAATTAACTTTTTTTTTTTGCATTGTGACATTATTTTCAGCACAGTTAAGCACAACCTTCCTCCCATTCTCATTGCCGTAATGCAAATAATTCTCATTCTCTGTAAAAGGAATTATATTATATTATTTAAATAATATTAAAATATTGATGTACAGTACTACAAATTAACATAATTTTTTTGCATTGTGACATTTTCAACACAGTTAAGCACAACCTTCCTTCCATTCTCATTACTGTAATGCAAATAAATCTCATTCTCTGAAATATTAATTATATATTATATTTGTTTTTAGTTTTTTTTTTGCTATATTATATTATTAATGTAAAACATAGGATATGTTATGTTTAAATAGTAAAAGATTAAACAAATAAAAACTTAAACATTCAGATTATGGTAGTGACAATTGGGGCTTAATTGTTATGAAAATAATGCAAAAGTTTTTAATAGTCCTATAGGCATTTTCTATTTTGCAAGATATCAACTAGAAAAATGGGTGGTGTATACGTGGAAGATGATTTTGTGCATGGCTGTATGGGGTGTACACATGGGAAATGTTCTGGAGATGACGCCTGGATCTCCAGTACATGTAACGACCTGTTCGGAATCTCTTGGGCCCTGCACAAGAATGCTGGCAGAAAGCATTTTGAAACAGCTCTCAAATTTACAGCCCCATACAATAGAATCCCATATAGAGATTGGGGTTTGACACCTCGTGTTTGATTGAACACTTCATATTTTGCTTCCCCACACAGAGCGACAGAAATAGGATAATTTATTGTACGACCCCTGACAGGAATAAACTACACCATGTCCCACTACAGGAGATGGATGTGAATGTGTTACACTTTCACAGGTGACTTGAACTTTTGACAGATGATACCCACAATAGAGTTTGATCCGTCAGAAAAGTGGAAGTTGTTTGAGTTCAGCTGAATGCTGACTGTGCTGCATAAATGTTAAAAGCAGATATAAAAACACAAATAAATCTAATTATGGTATCAGAAGGTATTATCACGCCATGGTACTTTTATATAAAACACGGAACTGAATGATTACCATATTTACATCCATATTAACCACCTACAAAAAAACAGACTATTATATTACCATAGTATTTTGGACATGCACCATGTAAAGTACCAAAAAAAGTCAAAGTATATATCAAAGTACCATATACTACCATCTGATATGGCAATATGGTACCTTGTCTCTGCATGTATATAGGCTACTAATAGTGGTACACGGGTCATTGACGAAATAATAAAAAGCATAATGGAGATATAATTAATTTTTAAGTTTTATTAAATGTTAACAATGATATTATGTGTTTTTTATAATCAATTAATGGTGCTTTTGTCATTTTTTTACAAGATGGACAAAATTTGTCACCAAAAAAGTAATTCGGTTTAACCAAAATTTCGGTTTTACCGAATTACACTTTTGGTTATACTGAATGACAATATTTTCAAACAATGCTAACAGGCTGATATTTAGCTAGTTAGTTAGATTGCTAGCTAGCTAGCAAAAGGACAATCAAACATTTTATATTTAGTACAAGTTTTTAAAATATTACAAAATTTTCCATGTTTTATAACGGTTGTACCAAATGACCTGATGTTTGGGGACATGCATATGAGCAAGTGAAAACATTAATTTTTCAAATAGAGAGTTAGTTACTTTGCTTCATAACCATGTGGTCCTTTGCAGGTGTCTGAATGATGTCACATGATATTGACCACATGACTTGAGCCAGAATGTTCCCTTTATATTGGTTACTCCAAATGACATCAATGAAATTCATTTTTCTGGACATTCTTTCTCATAACAAAGCAATGACTTCTACACATAATTGTAATACCATTTTATACTATGTTGATATATGATGTTATAAAATCATGCCAGAATAAAAATATGTATAGATTTATTACATTTTAAGATATTTTAATCACTAATGAAATGGCTGTATTGGCCTTTGGACGGTTAAACCAAATGACCTTTTGACATTTTAAAATCTTTAAAATACCTTTATATGTAGCAAAATATAATTAAAACTTTTTGGATTCAGTTAAAAGAGATCTAGTTGTACTACCTTATATACTTTGGATGTCATATCTTTGATTTTTATTATTATTAAGGCCATAAAAAATGACCCGTCACGTCACTGACCCACACATCAAGAAAATGCATGTCCAAAACAACATATTACCATGCTACCATGTCCAAAAACATAGTAATACCACAGCACTTTTTATAAGTGCCAGACCAGAGCATTAAAAGTAATCATAGATTTGGAAGAGATGCTTTTTTCACTAATCTACACTAGATTAAAAGCATTTAAGATCGAGCTCTCTCTTCCATCAGCTCTTTCCTTGTTCTGTGGTTTAAAGCTCTCAGCGCGGGGAAGGGGAGGAGACACACACACATCAGCTCCGTTCCTCCGTTCTCGAGTAACCGGGCAGGAGGAGGCGAGCGCGATCAGACCTCCAGGTGTGTGTAGATGCATGTGTGTTCCAATCACACCTGGATGCATCATGTGATCAGATACCTGGGCGTGGAGCTAGCGTTCAGTGTGTTATTCATTAACGGGGATCACGGAAACGAAGATCTGTGTCTCTCCGCGCGTGAGTGACGTGAACTTTCCGTGCACCGGGAATCTATTCCTCTCAATCTGAAGGGAATCCGTGGTCTGGACGCTGTACTGCCAAGGTAAGTAAGTCTGTATTTGTGTGTTTTGACGCGGAATATTTTGCGTTGCACATTCCAGCAGTTCACAGTTGTGTTTGGTTTCAGACGGGACTCACATCCCGGACTGACCGAGACGCATGTTGCATGTGAGATGATGTACCGATTGGGTTTGTTGTGAATAGCCGTTTTAACATTCATTCCGAAACTAGAGTGCAGTTTTTTTGTTCTTGCAACTTTTAATGTAATTATTAACAGGAAATGTTATTTGTTCATTTATTTATTTCACTAGTAAGTATTAAATAGACTGTAGTAGCAGTATGTAGTGTACGAACTAGTGTATGACTTCCCGGTGGGTCTACCTTTTCTGTCTGTAATTTTCGGGGCGCGATCGGTTGAGGTTAGTTTCGCGCGATAACAGCAATGTCTTGTGGCGCCCCTAGCGATAATCTTAAAGACATTTTGTGTTTGTTTGTTTGTAAATCTATATTAAAGTGATTAGCAATGACAGTAGGTTAGCTAGTTTGTCGATATAATGTTCTATAATGATAACGGAAAGTGATCGTTTGTCGTAGCCTACTGTTGCTAAGTGACATAGCGTCTATTTGGCACTCTGACTAACTTAATCTTTTATGGTTACTTTACGGTTGAAAATGTTGTTAAAAACGTATACATTCTTATATTCAAAATGAAAACATACTTTAAAGACCCTCAGCCCTTTGTTTTGATGTATTTTGAGGGGTTCAGACAACCCAAACCCCCATAATTCTTACCCTAATATGTATTTATTGAATAAGTAACGTTACGTCTCTTTGCTTCTAGTCGCTATCCCAGCAGTGGTGAGTTTTGCCATTGTTACTAATCACAGTTTCAATCTTACTAGTAATGTTAGCTTTAAAGGGATAGTTGACAGAATTTTCTTTTTTTTTTTTTGGGTGAACTATCCCTTTAAAATCCGTCTTTCTTTTTCAATGGTTGATGTCCCATTCTTAAATGATTGATTGGATCCTGTTATATACTGACTATGACGATAAATTGGTTGCTGTTTTGAGAGAACCATCCATTTGACAAAAATTAGTGAGTTCCTCCTTGTCACTTCCAAAACAACCCAGTAGGCTAGTGTATGGGTTGACTTTTTTCCCTCAAATGTTTTCAGTGAAACTGAACAAAATATTATGCCAAATGGCAATTCTCATTTGCCATTTAATTATTTATGCTATAAACCCATATGGGTCGACTACTAGTTATGACCTTGATATGTCTTAATGGATGTATTAATTTTTAATGTGTTGAATCTGGTTAATAGTTCCTTGCTCTGCTCTTCTAAGTTCACAGTGTTGACTTCAAACCACTAGTTAGCAACATATCAGGTTTCTGTGCTAAAAGGTTAAATTGTGCTTGTTTAACAGCAGAGGACTCTGTGCTTTTCCCACATTGTCACTCACTTTGCATGTGTGCTTGCTTACAGTGCGAGTACAACAGGTCCGGAGACAAGCTCTTTATGTGTCTTTAACTGTGTAAATCCCGCTGTTTGTCTCGGCACACTGGCTCCTTTCAGCCGGAGCTCTGAAGTTGTGCGTCTCTCACATTGTACTGCCTTGTTGTGCCTCTAAATTGCATCTTTATTGGGCTCTCCTGTATTTCTATGCCGAGCTCTACAGTGAAAGGGAGGAGACATCCCGGGGGGATTATCCTCATTAAATGGCTTTAAACAAACGAGCCAGATTAGCTGGGATCGTTCTCCATGTGGGGGCAACAGAGTCGAGGGTGGGTGTGGTGTGGTGAAAAGAACAACCCCAGCAGCAAGAGGCAGCGTCTTCATAAATACACACCATCTGCGCTTGCACACACACACCACGTAGTCGGCGTGAAATCAGGTCCTGCTCCTGCCTACAGCGCTCGAGCTTATCTGCCGTCCTGCAAGCGTTAAGAATAGAGAGACTGTCCCTTATCTGAGCTGCGAAACGCATGATGAATGTCCTCTCTGCACGGAGCTGAATGATTTCATTCACCTTCCAAATGTCCCTGTGTTTTACACTCAGAAATCATCTATTACCCACAATCACCTGCAGGGCTGTCAGCGAAAGCACTTGGCTGGAGCACTTGGGTTTATCAAAAGCTAAATAAAGAAGTAGCATTTGTCTGATGTTAGCCCAGAGGATAGCAGGATGGTGATGTTTAATGTTGTATACCATCACCTTTTCTCTGTAGCAGCACAGGTGACTTCCTTTATTCGGAGGGGGCCCGTTTTTCCATCAACAAAAGGCTTATTCAGAATACTTCGCCGAAGAAGAAATGACACAGAATAACTTCCCTTTTTTCCCCTGTGGTTTGGCCCATTACAGGCTTTTAAGGATGTGCTCATGTTGCCAGCTTGTATCTGAGCAACTTTGATTGGTCATTTTTGTTGCCTTCAACATGTCAGACTGTTCTGCACTTAAAGTAATGCATGTTGATAATCGAAGATTCTTGGAAACATTGGATGCTTTTCCTCATACCAGTGTGTTGAGTCTGGCTGCTCTAAAATGGCTTTTTCGCACTGATATTCTGAAATAGTTTGGCAAGTGTTTCTTAACCCAGTCTCGATGATTCAGTCCAGAGAGCGACGCTGAAACCTCCACTTTAGATTCTTCTCATAGTTTTCAATTTAATAGCTGCATGCTCTAATAATTAGGTAAAGTAGATGTGATGGAATTAATTGCATCTCCTCCAGGTTCCAGTCTGATTTTTTTGCCCTATCCGACTGTGGCAAGTGACAGGCATGTTGTTGAATGCTTTGTTTCTGTTTTGGTCGTGCATTTAGGTAGCCCCACCCATAGTGAAATGTCATTGGACCACTCCCACTCAAAATTTAATTGTGAATACCAAATAATATGTATAATATAATAATTTTTTTTTATATCTGTCACAATTCTGAGAAAAACATCAGTCTTTTTTTCCTCACAATTGCACATTATAACACACAATTGCGAGTTTATAACTCACAATTTTGACTTTATATCATGCAATTCTGACCTTATATCACGCGCAATTCTGACTTTATATCACGTAATTCTGACTTTATAAACAGAATTATGACTTTATAACTCGCAATTCTGACTTTATAACTCACAATCGTAAGTTTATAACTTGCAATTCTGACTTTATCACGCAATTCTGACTTTACAACTAACAACCGTAAGTTTATAATAAGTTTATAACAATTCTGACTAATGCAATTCTGACTTTATAACTCGCAGTTCTGACTTTATAACTCACAATCGTAAGTTTATAACTTGCAATTCTGACTTTATCACGCAATTCTGACTTTATAACTCGCAATTGTGACTTTATCTCGCAATTCTGTCTTTATAACATGCAATTCTGACTTTATATCTCACAATTGTAAGTTTATAATTCGCAATTCTGTTTTTATAACTCGCAGTTCTGACTTTATATCACGCAATTCTGACTTTATAACTCACAATCGTAAGTTTATAACTCGCATTTCTGGCTTTATAACTCGCAATTCTGACTTTATAACTCACAATCTTACGTTTATAACTCGCATGTCTGGCTTTATAACTCGCAATTCTGACTTTATAACTCGCAATCGTAAGTTTATATCAGAAAAAAGTCAGAATTGTGAGATAAAAAGATGAGATTATTTTTATTTCATGGTGGAAACAAGGTTCCATACAATTTTCAATATATTATATCTCCGTTTATTTTGATGCTTGAATTTTTTTTTTTTTTTTTTTACTTGATATTAATTTTTATGTATAAAACAAGTATTTGTGTTCTTTTTTGAATGGTTAAATAGATTTATAACATGAAAGTAGTTATTGGCTTATCGCTAATTTTTCATTTTGTCTCACTCTGGTTGGCTCATTGTCTTTAGGCATGTGTGTCAGCCCTAGAAGGTCTCATCTATGGTTTAATCAGGTTATTATGGCATCTTGCCAATGTGTGAAGTCAAGAGAGTAGTTTTAAGGCCCTTGAGCCCCCTAAGGGCAGAGTTACATCAGATTACAACAGCATCATGGGAAATGACGGCCATAAGGTGAGATCGCATTCATTCTCAAGCTTGCTAATCAACAGCTGGCCTCAGATCTGTGCCGCTCAGGGGTCTTTATGCAGCAACGCTTGAGTGTCATACATATAAACTGCTGCCTGCTGACTAAACCAAGAAAGTTGTGCCTCTCCCCCCGACTCTTGTTCTTTCACTTCCTCCATCTTTTCCCCTCTCTTTTCATATCATCTGCTGATGGGCACAAAACCATTTCCTCAGCTTCTCTCTGGTCACGCAGATGGATTCTGAGTAAAAAAAAAAAGTCAGTGTTCTAGGGAAAATAAGACTGGATTGTGTGGGAGGGACTTTTGCCCAGGCACACAAAACCTTCGCCCGCAGGAGAACAAGATCTCCGGCTTTTGCTTCAAAGAGTCTCGTTACAAGCATAACATGCTATCAGTGCAGGCCGAGACTATGGCGTAACATTACAGCCACATGTGAGAAAGCCAGCGCTCTTCCCCTCAAGACAGAGCGATGGCATCCGTGTCAAACCTACAGAAACGCTCTACTGTACGGATAGAGAGTTGGACTGAGCCCAGGCGGGCGCTCCCTTTGGAGCAAATGGGGCAAGCAGGGATTAAACCCAGTTTGAGAATAAAAGGGGAGCCTCCGTTGACAGCCTTAATTAGTCTAAGACTTGCCTCATTCTGGGAAACTGCCAGGTCCTTGACTGTTATAGTGGAAAATCCAGTCGGTTTCCACTTGAGCGCTACCAATTCCAAACACGCCCTTTTGTTAGATTAGACTGAAAGTTTTCAGGCACGAGCTGTTTCTTTCTGTGTTGGAAACTTGGGTTGAGTGGCGAAATTCAAGAATACAAAGCATAAATGAGCTTTTTGTGCCTATTATCGGCACCCGCAGAAAAGTGCAGAAAGCCCAGCAGATTTACACAGACTCTGACGCCCGTCATTCATATCTAGATATTTTTCGCCCCTTGGGTGTTCATGTATTAAATATTTTGGCTATTTTGATAATGCTTTCAGCTGCCAATAAGAGTGCAGTGCTCAGCTTTGTTTTTAATACATTTTAGCATGTTTAAATTCATTGTACAGATACACATATCGGCAACATATCGGTTTGTCTTTTTAATACATTTTAATTATTTAATGTGTTATGATTATTATTATTTTAAATTATTATTGTTATAAGCTTTTTAAATTCATTGTCATATCGGTTATCGAATGGCTTTTTTAATATCAAAAATCTTTTTAATACATTTTAATTATTAGATTTTTTTACATTATTTATTAATAATGTTATTATTAGTTTTATTAGTAAATTTATTATTAATAATGTCCTTACCTTTTTTAAATATCAAAAATGTATCTATAGCAAGTTTCAGAAGAAATATTTATTTTTTGATGCCTATATTAACATTTTTTTTTATTATTTATCAAAGTAGTTATAATATAGTTAATAATGTAGTATAGTATAATATATAGTATAGTTATTTATAATATGGGGTATTTATCATATGTAATTATGGATATTTACCAGCCAAAATTTCCATATCATTGCATTCCTAATCCATAATTTGGCCCCAAAATGAAAACTGCAGCAAAATGAGTCTCAGATTAAGTCTGGGCCTGCCTATTATCGGCTGAAAACTTTTTTTTTTTTTTTTTTTTTTTTTTTTTTTTAATGGTATATTAAGGCTGCCAAAATGTTTCCAGCACAGTTGGGGTATTATTTCAGAAGCTCAGGTGAACTGATGCATGCTTTATTTATCTTTGCACTCAGAGATTTTACGGTTGATCCCGCCTCAGTCAAACGAATAAGTGCAAAATGATAGATCCCCCTGATACGCGTGACATCGCCATTCCCTTCACCTTTGTTTCATTTTTTTCCCCGCCATTCCAGCGAGGAGTTCACTTGGGCACTGAAGGGTGTAATTCATTTCTACAGATTTGAGTAATGTCTTGTTCAATCTTCAAGCAGAGCTTTTGCCTTACATGGAGATTGGTTTTAATTACTGACACTACAGTTCTCATAATGTGGGCTTCCATGTGGCAGCGGTGCGGGTAATGTTTGTGGGGTTTCTTTGCATGTTGAGGAGGGGGTAACTCTCTAGGCTGTTAATTAAGGAATAGACGAGTCCCAGCGGAGCCAAAACGCATGAGTGAAGGGTCAGACATTTGCCAAACAGCTGGAAACCAAGGTCACACCAACCTGTGCGAAAAAGATGGAAAGAAGGAGGGGCAACCTGGCAAGAAGTCTGTGAGGAGTTGAGGCAGTTGCCAAAAGAGGAGGTGGTTGCAATATTTTATTTTAGACATTAATCCGAGGCTTTACGGTGGCTTTCCTTGGACTCAAGTGTGAAAGACACTCAAAGAAAAGCAGAACTGGTTCACACAGTATTTTCAGCGTGTCTTAAAAGCGTGGAGGGGTATCATGGGAACGCTGTTGTTTTTCCTTCCCTGCTGAAAAGACCAGCTCAGGCCAGCATGAATGTCCCTAAATGCTCTTTTAATGTATGTTATTTATATTATTATGGACTGCATAGGCCCACTGCAAAATTATTAAAAGACAGAGGCTGAATAAGAAAAATGCATTTTTGTAAATACATAAGCAAAAGCAGATGTGTGTTACCAAACTAACCACAAGCTCTGGGTAAATATGTGATTTTTTTTTTTTTTTTTTTTTAAGCTGTATTACGTGTGTGTGTGTGTGTGTGTATAAAATAAAATAAAATATAATATAATAAAATATAATATTTAGTATATCATTTTATATAATATTCTTAAACAATTTTTATATATATATATATATATATATATATATATATATATATATATATATATATATATATATATAATGTTATATATTATATTTATAGATAAATTCTAAAAGATATAAGTATATAAGATTAGTGTGTGTGTGTGTGTGTGTGTGTGTGTGTGTGTGTATATATATATATATATATATATATATATATATATATATATATATATATATATATAAAACATTATTATATTATTTTATATATTTATATTAGTATATTTCAAAATTAATATTTATATTTTGATGCTTCACATTCTTTATATATATATATATCATTTTATATATAGTATTTTTATATAATTTTATTTATAATATGTTAATATAAAAAATTAGTATATAATTTTATTTATAATATTCTTAAATATAATAAATAAATAATTTATTTATATATATATATATATATATATATATATATATTATAATGTTATAATTTATAGATAGATAAATCATAAGTATGTAAGATTAGTGTATAATTATTATAAATATTTATATATTCATATTAGTAGGCTACATTTCAAAATTAATATTTATATTTTGATGCTTCACATTCTTTATATATAATATTTAGTATATCATGTTATATAAAAATAATATAATAATATTTGTAAATATATTTTGTATATAATTTATTTATAATATTATAATAATTTATATATATTTTATAATGTTATAATTTATGGATAAATTCTAAAAAATATAAATCATAAGTACATAAGACTAGTATATTTATTATATATATTTATATTAGTACATTTCAAAATTAATATTTATATTTTGATGCTTCACATTCCATATATATATGTAATATAATATTTTTATATAATTAAGTATATAATTTTATATATAATCTTATATAATTTACATATATTTTATAATTTTAGAGATAAATTCTAAAAAATAAAAATCATATATATATATATATATATATTTCAAATTAATATTTATATTTTGATGCTTCACACAAATATTATTTATATCTACATATATACATGACATTTATTTCTTATAATTAATCTATCTATAAATTATATATACACACACTGTATATATATATATAAGTACATTAATATTAATATTTGTGTCGTGAATCATGCTTCACATGTTGCGTTCATGGTTTTTACATCAACAACTGATAATAAGGTTAATTGCTTTTTTGCGTTTGGAGTTATAACAGAGCTGCGATCCATCTGTAATTGAAGCCATTGTTCTGTAATGAGACCTCTAATCTCCCTGTCTTATGAGGTCATGACCTTTATATCTGATACCACTGATATCAGTAATGCTTTAGGTGGGGAGATGCGTCAGACGTGTGTTTGGAGGTGACCCTGACGGGTTTAGCAGCAGGCCGTGGGCCCGCGGAGGTGGAGGGGCAGACTTGTGCTGCTCTGGGACTCTCTGCGGAAACATTCCAGAGCTGATTCAGAGCCAGGAATTCCAGCTATGTGCATGAAAACAGACAAACCGAGAGGTGGCCGCTCTGCCTTTGATTTAATGTTTGTTGTTTTGCTTCCTGACCTCTGTAACTGCCTGTCTGAATGACTCTCTTCCTTCCTGCATGTTCTTTACTCATTTTTTAGTATATACACACTCAAAATATTTAGGTCTAAATTTAAGATTTGTGTTTAAAATGCATATGAAAATTCAATCCATTTGGATTATACAGTTTTAACATAAAAGTGTGGACTTGGATGAAGATCACAAGGACTTTTTAGGACAGGGCCTGATTGTAGCATCACTATATAGTTTTGAAAACACCTGAACAGGCCCCTGTCTGCCATTGGTCAGACAAATAGATAGCCACGCCTCCAACTCAGACCATTCGAGCCAATGTTGCTGTTTTGGTCTAGTCAGGATGATCAAACCAATAAACTTTTTGTCTTGCTTATAGTCATATTAAACTGAGACAGAAGAAAGCATTTTAACATCCCAAAAAATTACACACTTCAGCTTTAAATGAAAGAGAAGCATGTAAATGAGTCAGAAACAGTTCCTTCTGGCCCTTTTGTGCTTTATTCATATTCTTTGCGTAATTTTCTTGTTCTTCACATCTTCATGGTTTTGCTTCCCTTCTCTTTTTCAGTCTTTTGTCATGCTCTCTGTTTGTATTTTTCTCCCCCTCCCTTATCCGGCTGCCTCGGGCTCAGGATCCGTCCTCGGATCCGTGGCTGGCTGATGGTGTCGTTACAGCTGTGTGTCTTCAGTGTGTCTCCAGCCGTCCGGGTGCGTGTAGCCTGATCCGATCGGACACGCACCCCACTCCATGTGACTCATCTGGGTCGAGACTCTACCACATTGACCCGCAGCTCTTTATATAAACACACATTTCTCATGTCTGTCCTGTTTACACCTGTTTACCAAAAAGTGTTGTAGCGGTACTGATAGTATCACATGGTAATCCTTTAAGATTTACCCTGGTACTGATTCATGCACCATAGTATTTACATGGTACTCTAAGCAATGGTACTTTAAATTAGGGGTGGATACAAAAAAGTACCATGGTATTACCATGTTTTTGGATATGTACCACAGTACTTCCATAGTATTTTGAACAAATACCATGATATTCTTAGAAGGACCATGGTACATGGTACAAAAAAACACTGAAATACCTTTAGGTAAATGCCATTGTATGTGAATTTCAGTACCATGGTATATTTCAAAGTAGTATAGTATTGCCATCTGATACCAACACAGTACTTTTTGTGAGGGTTGATTCAACATTACCTTGCTATATGTCCAAATACATGGTTTTACCATGGTACAGGTCCAAAAAACCATGGTAGTACCATGGTACCTTTTTGCAAATACCTTTGTATATGAATTTCAGTGCCATGGTATATTTCAAAGTAGTATAGTATTGCCATCTGATACCACCACAGTACTTTTTATGAGGGTTAGTACATTACCTTGGTATATATGTCCAAAAACACCATGGTTTTACCATGGTGTATGTATTAAAAAAAAAAAAAAAAGCATGGTGTTGTGGTAATAGCAAGGCACCAAGCCCCCAAAAACATGGTAAAACAATGGTACTTTTTTAAAAGTACAAAAATGTATTGAATGATACATGGCAAGTATGTCAAAATGCTATGGTTTTACCTTGGTACATGTCCAAAATTTTGTGGTAGTACCATGTTAACTTTGGTATAATTCAATGTACCATAGCATTACCATCTGATAACCTCACAGTACATGTCCCAGAAAAAAACATGGTAAGATTATAGTACTTTAAAAAAAAAATGGAAAGAGTGTATTGAATTATACTTACTAAGTCAATATGCTATGCTTTTAGCTTCGTACATGCCCCAAAAAACATGGTAATACCACTGTACTGTTTTGTAAGTGTAAGGGTATGTTGAATACTCATCTCACTTTAATGTTATGAGACTTTTGCTTTTGTGTATTTCACATTCTAGGTCTAATGCTATAGAATCCGTTGCCTTTAGGCGGTACCCCAGAATTCAGATTTAGCATTTAGCAAAGCTCCAGTCTCTGTGGACCAGTTTCCTGTCTTTAAACACAAACAAATGGCCGCCTTTGAGCAAATGACATCACAGTCTGTGCCGCAGACCCTATAAACATGTCTAAACACACGCTAGCAACAGCTCACAGATGCTTAAAACATGCCACCCTGCATTTGATGTGACACGAAATGGTTTTACATGCAAACCAAAGAATAAACCTACTTCTCAAACCTGCGCACAGACAGTTCCTACATTGTAGTTAAGGTGTTAGCATATGTTTAGCATCATTTTAATCTGTTGCTGTTCAGACCTTTAATTATCATGATTAGCTTTAGAATGGCTGTGGTGGGTTTGGGGAGAATTACAACTGAGCTCTTGGCTCCTAAAATCCTCTATCATACGCTGTTGGCGCTAAGCTAACGCAATGGCTAAATGGCAAATAAGCGTTTTGCTTTCCCAGATTCTCTCTCAGGAAATGTGGACAGGCTCGTCTGCACAAGATTAGCTTGTTTGTCTGCTAATCGGCTAAATCAGACTTGTCATGTTAAGGCCTACCAGGATTTCCAAACTAGTTTGTAGACTCTGATGCTGATCATATTGTGTTGAGTGATTGCATCTGTTGGGATATTTAGGGAGCAGCTAACTTCCTTTTGTTTCTCCTTTTTTAGAGGCGGTTTTTGGGCGGATTGGTTACTATTCCAACCCTTGTAAAGTTGGTCCTTCCGCTGTGTTTATTGACGGATATTGTTTATTTGCAGTGGTAATAAAAACGTATGTACGTCCACTACCTTCATTTGCATAACCTCTAAAAAAAAAAAAAACACTAAAATGACATTCAGTTTCTAATGTGACCATTACAGAAGTGTGCAGAACATTGATATCCCATGTGAGCTTTTTGCTAGCGAATCTTTGAACCTTCCTTTGAAAAGTAAAACCTGAAAACGTAAGTCAGAATTGTTCAGTTTTCCTGCGGAGATGCTGTTATTGGTCTGGGGGTGGATGATACTTCACCGTAATCCACAATATATTGTGTTTCACAGTCTCCTCTCAGACCTGCTCAGGGTGTTAGTGTGAGAAATTTGAATCTGAGGTGATTATGTGTTTTTCAGAGTTGAGAAGTTTTTCACTGCTGTTCTTGGAAACAAGGTTATTTGACAAAACAAAAAAAAAAAAAAACACCTTTTTCTTATTTGGAATGTGTGTTATGTGCTTCTGTGGATTTGAAATATACGTGTTATGAGTATTCATTGTACCCAGAAGGGGTTCTAATGGAGTTCTTCTTGGTTATGTCTCATTGAAATATCAGCCCTGTCTTGGAAGTTTCTCCTCAAAAACTGAGATTATAAATGGCACACCGTAAGAGTTTAGAGCTATAAAATGAATGTGAATAGCAGCTCAGATTATTATTATTCGTTCCAAACCTGTAAGACTTTCATTCATCTTATGAATACAAATGAAGATCTTTTTAATGAAATCTGAGAGCTTTCTGTACCACAAAATATTACTCTTCAATGCGCGTTCACACAACAAAGCACTTGGTCCAAACCACTGGAGTCACATGGATTACTTTAATGATGTCTTTACTACCTTTCTGGGGCTTGAAAGTGGTAGTTGCGTAGGCTGTCAGTGGAGGGACAGAAAGCTCTCTGATTTCATCAAAAAAATCTTCATTTGTGTTCTGAAGATGAACGAAAGTCTTACGGGTTTGGAATAGGGGTTGAACGACTTCAGATTTTTCAAGTCAACATTTATGTGACTAAAGTCGAGTCGACTAGTCAATGATGATGACATTAATGAACAAATATGGGGCCGTTCACACAGAACTAATTTTTCCATTCCAATGCGCTACTTTTCCATTGTTTTTCTAAGTAAATATGCGCTAGATGGATGAATATTTGACCGTTGCGCTCGCGTCTTGAGTCTTTCACATCGTCTTGCGCATGACACGGCATTCTAAAAATTTGCCGCTCAAGTTCAAATCAGTTCAACTTTTAAAAAGCGCACCTTGAGACCTTGCATTTCGCCTTCTATGTGAACGACCTTGAGCTAAAACTGGAACGCGGGTTGCCTTGAGCAGAGCTATGGCATTTATTTAGTATGCATTTATTTGTCATTAACTGTAGGATAAAGCTGGACTTCAAAGATTTATCCTGTTGCGCCCTCTATAGGCCATGATCAGCAACTAGTCGACGTCATTCTTAGGCCCTGTTTACACTTGTGTGTTTTTGTTTTAAAACAGCATTTTAAAATGAAAACGATCCTCGTCTATACTGGCGTTTCCACAATGTTTCAGAAACGATCTTCGTCTACACTACACAGCCGAAAACACATGTCACATGACTGTTCAAGCACACTGGGCATGCGCGTGCAAGTGTAAACAGTTGCCTTTTTTGCATGTAGGCAGCTGCAGTATTAAAAATATGCTGAGTTTAACTGCACAAAAGTCTCCGTTTTGGTACGTTTACACTGAAATGCAACCCCGGCATTTTCAAACTAAAACGGGCTCTGCAGCGTTTTCGAAAGTCTCAAATGCTGGTGTAGTGTAAACGACCGTAGCAAAACTTATGCGTTTTAAAACAAAAACACACTAGTGTAAAAGGGGCCTTAAAAAGTTAGTTCATCCAATAATGTCATATATTACTCACCCTCATGTCGTTCTACACCAGTAAGACCTTCGTTCATCTTCGGAACACAAATTAATATATTTTGATTAAACAGCAATGCCATTGAGAATCTTAAGATCCATAAAGGTACTAAAAACATATTTAAAACAGTTCATGTGACTACATTGGTTCTACCTTAATATTATAAAGCGACGAGAATACTTTTTGTGTGCCAAAAAACAAAATAATGACTTTTCAACAATATCTCGTGATGGCCGATTTCAAAACACTGCTTCAGAGCTTTACGAATTGAATCAGTGGTTCAGGGCAGAACCAATGTAGTCACATGAACTGTTTTAAATATGTTTTTAGTACCTTTATGGATCTTGAGATTTTCAATGGCATTGCTCTCAATAGAGGCCTCACTGTGCCATCGGATTTAATCAAAATATCTTAATTTCACTTGTTTGGAACGACATGAGGGTGAGTAATTAATGACATAATTTTCACTTTTGGGTGAACTTATCCTTTAAGGTCATTTTGGTATTCAAGTATTTGAGTTCATATTGAGATCTCTGACATTTGCTTCTTGGAAAAGTTTTAATATTGGATTCTTTGAGAAGTATTTGAGTTCATATTGAGATTTGCATTAGATCTCTTCTGAAGAAATCACGAGATGACTTTCTTTTTCTCAATATAAAAGTCTCCATTGGCTCTCTACTGAATCTCAGAGAAAAGTTTGAGGTATTACAGAGATCTCACTAGCATTTTTCTGTCCCATAGGCACTTTTAACAAACTTCACCCTAATTTAAAGCATCCGAACAGGGAAGCAGCTGGATTTGTGGCGCAAATTCAAGCTCCAAATTGGGTCTGTGCTTTCCGCTTTCCTCACTGACACCAGATCTTGTTAGAAATCTCCCTGTAAGCTCATTAAACAAAACGCCAGCGCTGTGTGACATGCAGTCAGTGACAGAAAGTGACCAGAGCTTAGCTCGAGGACCTGTTCAGGGATTCATATGTGAAGCCTCAGACATATGGATGCTCTGTGAAGCACTTTTGATTTGTACCGCAAATTCCCGTCTTTTTAGTACAAGGGTCAAAACTCCTGCTGGGTTAAATGGCTTCTATAAGCGCACGCTTTAAGTGACTAACTATAAATAACGCCGCGACTCCAGAAGTAATTGCGGTGGAGAGGCTAATGGTGTGGCTAGCCCCCCTGTCGAGCCCAGCAGCAAGACCTTTCTCTCGCTGATAGGTTTTAAGACCCGAGGATTTGATTTCGACCGACAAGAGCTCTGACTGAAAGCTCGAGCCAAACATCGGCCTGCTGTTTTCATTCACAACAACCACGATCGATTTTGTTTACCTGAGTATTAGCTCACACGTTCACAATCCCTACATTTCTTTTTGCTTTTATAAATCCTGTGAATTCTTTCTTCTCCTCTTCCTCATCCTGGGCTTTTTGTTCCCGAGCCCAAGAGAGGAGCCCTAAGCAGACGGATCCATGAATTCCTCATCGCTAAATCTGTTAGCTGATCAATAATTCAGTCTCGATCCAATCTCACCTGCGTCTCCGCGGCCCTCGCATCAACAAGGCAGACGTCCTTGAGCCGAGCACGTGCGCAAGCGCATTAGAGCGTGTTTTGTGTCTGCCCCACGTTCCCTGTAGGCGCGCTGGTGTATCAAAGGAAGTGATCTCGTTACCAGGTATGGGACGCGTGGAGCTGCCAATCTAACCGTTGTGATTTGTGGAGCTGGTTGAGGGGGGTCTGGACCCCTGCTGACGGCGACCGTCTCATCTCTTTCCAGCACCGAGCGGGGAGTTGTTTCCTCCAGTGATGACCGCGTGGAGTCACGGTCACAGGACAAGGGCACGGATACCCCCGCTTCATATCAAACCGGCGCTCTCTTCTCATCTGCATCCACACGTGTCCAGTGGTTTTATCAAAAGCCAGGCGTGTTTTTATTTACATCAAGTACTTTCTGAATGTCCCCTGTGTCATTCAGTCTCAAAAACAAGTGCTGTTCTCCTCCTAAACACTTTATCTTATCGTTAGCAGAAGCCTCTTTCTGTGTCTCTCACTTAGAGGCCAATAAAGGAAGGCTTGAGGCTGAACTGTAGATGGTCCAGCCAGTACTAACTCGCTCACTAACTACACACACTCTCTGTACATCATCTGCCTGCTGACTCCATTAGAGACCTCATACTGACGATGCCAATCTCTGCTTCAGTTCACAAAACGAGAAATGTAAAGCCCTTGAATTTTGGTTAACTTTCTCCATTTTTATTAGTTGTGCTGCTGTGACAAGAATCACAAACTTTAATATTTAATAGGCTCCAGGCTGTTTGTGCTACAGATATGAATGAAACCTCAAATCGTGCAGCATTTTTTAAAGTCTTTGCATGCAATTTTTGAAATTATGTATTATTACTATTATTAAAAATATATTTTTTTCCTCATCTTTTATCACCTGGTTTTTCTTTTATTTTTTAATTTCTTTTTCGTGAGTCTTAATTTTTTCTGTTCGGGCTGGTGTCGCTTTTGGTAGCACATTCATATTGGTCATCATGATTCAAACTTGTGCAGGTTTTTCATGAGTGAGACTTGAGTGTTTCAGTGTTTGAATCATTGACTACGTTTACATGTGCACCAATAATGCGATTATTTCTCATAACCATTTTTTAAAATCTACTCACATCAAATTCATAATACGTACTAGATATTATTTAGCGCAGTGATGAATATCGCAATGCCGGTGTTGTGCCGAATTTCAACCCCCTGCCAAATTATTACCCCCGTTGTTGAAGTCGCTACCTGATTGGCTAATCTTAACCCCACCCCTAATCCTAACTACCCCCCAACACCTACTTCTAAACCTACCAATGCTAGGGGGTAGTAATCTGGCAGGGGGTCGAAATTCGGCACAACACCGAGTTTGTCTCGGGTTTGCCCACGCTGCTGTCGCATTCTTTGCGGAGTCTTGATGAAGATACTGACAGAGTTTAGCAATTTGGTGAAGAGAAAATTGAGTTCATTCATGAAGTTGTGTGAGCATGTCCGAGTATGTGCGCACTTTGGTCAGAGCGGTAATAATGCGATTAAGGTGTTAACATGCCTGTTTATTGCGATTAAAATTGGCACACATCACCTAGTTTAATGCGATTATGGTTACTACGATTATGAGCTAAATTGCATTCGTTTTTATCGAAGTATTGCGTTTACATAAAGTAAAGTTTAATCGCAATATTGCCAAAATCCCATTATAATCACTTTATGAGGGTGCATGTTAACGCACTCATTGATTATGTTTATCACGAGGTCAGTATCCATATCGAAACACATTCGTTGCAAACGTAAAAAATGGGAAAGGGTGGCATATGTTTGGAAGTTTAATTCTGTCTTAGAGTAAATAATAAAAAAGATATCGTAAAAACAAAGTTTAAAATAAGAAATAGTCATGTTTTACTTCACGTATAAAGTAACAGTTACAGGAAACTAAGTCACAAATTACCTTCGTTTTTTTTACACTGAGACGAAAATTAGTTTCGACACACATGCAGTGTTTTAATAAATTCATCTTGGCACAACACCTGAAGTCGGTACTGAAATTTTAAAAATATGACGCTGTTAAGCGGATTCGTAAACACCTCTGATTGGCCATTGTGTTGACGTGCTCATTAGATATGTCTGTGATTGGCTACAATGATCAATGCAAGGAGCTTTTGAAAGCACACGGTAGTGTTTGAATTTGAAAGCGGGAGTGTTTGAAAGCAGGCATCTATCAGCGGACCGTCCACTGATAGACGTCTGCTTTCAAACACTCTTGTGTGTATCTGTGTAAGCGCTCGGTGAAGAGCGTCATTAATGTCTATTTACAACAGTTTTTGAAGCGTTGATCATTGTAGCCAATCACAGACATATCTGTTGAGGGCGTGAACACAATGGCCAATCAGAGGTCTTTACGAATCCACTCAACAGTGCTTAAAAAAGTCATATTTTTAAAATTTCAGTATCAATTTGGTATCACGGTTGGTACTTTTAACAGCACTAATTTGCCTTGAATTTAACAAAGTTTAGTTGTTTAAAGATGTTTAGATATTTGTATCTGACAAAAAAAATGCAAAATAAATTGTTTTCGATACTGAATACTAAATACTATGTTTAGAAGTGAGCTGTTTCTGAATTCACTCTCCGAGTATGTACTGCATTAGATGAAAAACATTCTTTTCAACTGTTAATAATAATGTTTCTTTAAGTATACAGATGTGCAGTATGAATACAGTTTAAACATACTAAATCCACCATGTTGGCATTGTCATGTGATGCATGGTGTCCATTACTGTTCTCGAATATGATGATTCCTTGTGGCCTCATGAGATAGTAAAGCAGGGTTGCCGGGTCTCCGTAACAAAACTAGCCCAATGGCCAATCAAAAATACGCCAAAAGTAGCCCAATGACCACATCCCAAATATCAAAACTCAAAATATGCCATTCCCATACCTAAAATACATATTTTACAGTCAATGTTATGTAAAATTAATAACCACTATATCGTAGTGATCACAAAACTTAACATCTAGCACAGTTTTATCATTGGTAGAATATTAAATATTTCAATACAGGCATTTCAGTCACTTATAATTTATTCAGTATGTCAAACCGTTAACCCATAGGGGAAAAAACAACCAGAGGCAACAGTTTAAAAGGATCCCAATTACTTGGGAAAACCTTGGACTTGGCAACCCTGTAGTAAAGTGTCCATCGAATATACATTTCAGAATATTCATCCAGGTATTTTCCACCTAGTTTGTTCCACTAATGCAATATTACTGTACTCATTTGTGTGGTGATTTTAATATACTTCACAGTAGGGAAGTTGGCATATTTGAATGTAGGGTCGGTTTATAGTACATTAAAGTTTTATTTATGAGGTTTTGAGTGAATTCTTTGAGGTGGATCTTTTGTCGTTGTTTGAGAGTACAGCATTTCATTTACTCGTCACGTCACCTCTGATAAGGACTCTTGGGAACAGAGACAATTTGTTATAAATTTAACAATTGCTTTTAAAGGACAAGCCACTGCCTCCAGTTGTCATGACCCATTTGGCACGATAATCAGCGCTTTAATTAACAAAGTCAGATTGGAATATCAATTAGACCAGTTTTTGTCAGCGTACGTGTCCTACTCCTACCTGAAATAGTGATTTGTGTTGCGTTCCTGGCTGGTGATAATTTGTAGCTGTGGGCCAATAAATCAGATTTTTTCTTCTCATATTAATGCAGCGAACACGCCTCTCTCGTTTACAACAATATTGCCTCTCTAATGAGAGGTGAGGGTGAAAGTCTGCCTGAATCCCGGCTTGTTTTTTGCTCTTGTTGCATTTGCAATGAATTTTTGCCGTGAGGAATGGTGAGATGTGAGCTAGTAGGAATGGCAAGCATCTCTATGAAAACACCTCAACCTGGTCTGGCATCTCTGTCTCTCCTGTCATCCTCAGTACATGTTAGGTCTGTTTCACACTACACCGCCATGACACTTGCACGGACAGTGTTCCTCAGGAAACCGCGTTTGTTTTTTGTTGCTTATATGTAGGCGCAAACAGAATCTGGACCTGGGAGAATTGGAACAGCTGTCATTCAAGAATTTCCGCACTTCCTATGTTTCCTTATTAAATATTTCGTATAATTCAGCTAGCAAAAGATTTCTCTTAGCTCGGTTATATCCATTGCATGGAATTCCACAGATTTTCCTCCACAAATCAATGTTGCAGATTTTGTCTGGGCTTGCATGTCGATAATGGATTCTGTGGATTTTTTTTTTTTTTTTTAATGTGCAACATTCTGTGAAATTCATTTACGTGTAGTCAAATGTGATAATTGGAGCTAAGATTACTACATGTTGTTTTTAGAAAACACATTGGCAAATAAAAAATGTTAAAAATGAATGCATCATTTTAAGAACCAGCCCACACAGAGACGCGTTTAGCTGTATACGTAAACATTTTGTAGCATTTCGTCCAGACGGATCTGGCGTTTTTGGAGCCTGAAACTTCTATTTTATTTTTTTTAAACTGGGTCCCAGAGTGGATAAATCTGAAAACGACACCCTTACGTTTTCATGTGTACATCCATATTTTGTTTGTACAGCCAATCCGTTCAGTGGTTTCGTGTGTACGCAGACATTTCTTGAGCTGGTAGAGTTTATTCGGATTTGCGTTCTAGAGTAAACAAACAAATCGCAATTGGCTTTTTTAACTGGCTTCCTTCATGGCACTATCTTGTCTCAGATTTGATATGCGGTGTTCCTTATTTGCTCCTTGAAGAGCATAAAACTTGTGTTTTTTAGTTTCATGCTTCTCTAGACAGCATCCTTTTCTTGTCTGTCTTTGTGAAACTTGTGGTTTCTCTTTTTTCCAATGTTGAATGTTAGAGTATGTCTACATAGTACATCCTTCACTTTTACTTCAAAAGAGCAAAATAAAAAAAATCCTATTTTTTATGGAATTCGTCCTTTAAATCTGCTCAGGTATCAGGCTCCAAACAGGGCCAACTCACCCTAAACCACCCAAACCGTGGGAGAGTGGAGAGGAAGATCTGGTGTTTGCGTTATAAATGTTATTACAGTAGAAAGCTGAGTCATTATTAGGCATCTGTGAATTGAATGCGTTCTGTTGGGGCATGATGATCAAATGCTGATTCATTCAGAGAATTAAGTAGTTAGACGGTGAAGTTAATTATGGCCGGCTGTTAGAAATTACAAACGGATGGTAGAATGGCCTTTGTGCTAAAATGAAGATCTCAGGAGGGAAAAATGCATTTAAATATAAAGTCATTTAAAACAGGTGAAAGACCATTATATAAAAAGCACAATTTAAGGGTGAAGTATGTGATTTTTTTTTTTTTTTTTTTTTTTTTGTAGCATCAAATGAACACTCAGGCTGCATTTGAAATCGCATACTTCCATACTATATAGTATCTGAAAAACAGAATGTGACAAAAGAAGTATGTCCAAATTCACAGCAAAATCCCCAGTTAAATCCACTCTGCTCAGAGTACATGGTCCCTGTCTATATGGTGTTAAAAGTAACACTGAAGCAGAGGTAAAGTTAATGAGATAATTAAGTGATTAATTAAGTTATGATTGAGCATTAGTGATAAACGTTTGCTGTTAACAAGCAGAATCGCTGAAGAGAAACACAAGAACTACAACTGACTTCCAGCCACAGCCTTAAGATGAAATCAACTGAAGATAAAAGACATTAAATCTCGCAAGATCTGATTAAACAACTCCACAAACAGCAAATTATCTCATTAACTTTAACTCTGCTTCAGTGTTATTTTAACTCTATGTAAAGAGGGACCATATGTTCTCTGAGCAGAGTTGATTTAACTCATGATACTGACAACATGGTGAATGCAGTGCATCTGAAATGCATTCCTCCTACTACTACACACACTCATACTATATAGAACATACTTTTTTAACTGTCATGAAGTAATTACTTATTCAAAATAACTACCTACTCAAGAGTATGCGATTTCAAACACAGCCTCTGTCTTCCACTGTTTGATCACACGTAGCCCTGCCCAAAACTTGTGCCATTGGTTGGGCCAATATTTAACATCTGCCACAGTCGTACTGCTTAAACAAACAGATCGTTGCTTAAACAAACAGATTCCTGAATTACATCTAACTGAATTCTCAGGTCGTTCATGTTTACGATTGCTTTACAATTTCAACACCATCTCGTATAGCACTTGTACCATGTTGAAACTTTGAAGTTGAAATTTTGACGATTTTAAAAATGTCTGCATCCACAATACAATTTCTACACTGTAAAAAGTGTTGCAAATAAAACCAATATTTGGACTTCATTTTACAAGAAAATACTATTTCAGTTTTTCTACTCCAAAATGTCATGTTTAGTTCAATGTGTTACTTGCCATTTCTTTGTAATTGTTTGTGAACTTTACAAAGTTTCTTTGAAAAATTGTTTCTTCACCAACCTTTTTTATTTATTTTTTTATTTATTTATTTTTTAAATGTGACATTTTAAGATTAAGAATGCAATCCATAATTTTTAATGATCTGATGATTGCACACAAATATGACTTTTACAATGTGTCGTATTGCTTTCCGGGTGACATGCTTTTTAAACATTTGATATATATTTGCTTACTGGGACGCATTTGCGATAGATTGAAGCTCATTTTAGCAGGTCTATCACATGAATGTCTCAATCTTTCAAGCTGAATTGTGAATTTTTGTGCCAATTGCACATTGCATTCAGTTTCCAAACAGGTTTCCCAAGCATCTCTTATTGGTTGGATAAACAGATAGCCATGATCTAAATTCTGTATGTTGAAGCAAGGTTTTTGAAGGCACCACAGTGTGTACACTCTTCAAAAATCGCTTACTTGTAGTTGTTTCTACACATTTAAATGGTATTTTAGTTTTTGGCCATCCAAAAAATGGCACACTTTACCTTTAACTTGCAGAATGATTTAGCTGCAAATCCTGAAGCAGCTCAGAGACGAGCAGATCTTTACCTGTTTGTCTCCAGACGCAGAAGAACGTGTTCGCTGTACTGGGATTACACGCCATCAGTCATGGCAACATTTCGACAGGCTGCCAGGGACGGCCGCTGCCACCTGCCACAAAGTTAAAACTTCCAAATCCCTCTGAAGAAAAGCACGAGTACAATGTGTTTAGCTTGTGCAGAAATCATTTCAGTCAGGACAAGAATCGCTTTTCCAGACGCCTGGGCACTGAACCATGTCGACAGGCCCTGACATTTCTATATGTTTTTATAATACCATCAACAGGATTAGAGTACTGCGTGTTTTTTTTTTTGCCGCCTTGCATGTAGCACCGCGTCTGTGACGTGAGCGTTTCCGTTTTAATTAACAATGCTGCTGTTTAGACAGCTTTGTTGATTATAACGGTATTGTCACCTCGAAAGGGTCCCTGTTGAGATGTTAGAATGACATTCAACAGATGTTTTTGCATATCTCTGACTTAAGATATTTATCAGATGTTTTTAATGCATATATGGTGCTTAAAATAGAAGTTGATGCTTTCCAGATGTTGAGCTCCTTAACAGACGTTTTTAATCAGTAGTTTAGTCAAGTAAAATTATGTAAGATCTTAAAACAAGATAATTAACTTGACAAGGTATGCGATGGATAAAAGCTTTTTTTTTTTTCATATTTTCACATGAATTTCTCACAAATAACAGTTTGCATAATTTCTTTTGAGTTATGATAACTTTAAGTGAATTTACGTTCAACCAATGAGCTGCATTGAGTTAGAGGAACTTAATTTGTAGCATGAACACACATTTTTAAGTTGATTACTCAAAAAAATTAAGTTGCTTCAACTACCAGAGTTATAGCCCTGGAACCAATTAGCAGTTCAAATCAACAGCTATCATAGCACATGCTTGCATAACTTATTTAACGTATATTTAATGAACAAGTAAGATATTACTTGTCACTGGCATTAGCGCAGTCATTACTTATAGAGTCAATGTAGTGTTTTACATCTATCTACTCTTCACCACAAAAACTTTACAGAAACTCTGTTAAATGTCAAATATAACAGCATTAAACACTAACAAGTCTTTCTGTTCATTAAAACAATTAAATTAACACTTAATTTATTCTCCTTATCCAGTCCTATGCAAAGTATGCTGGGAACTAGAAATCCATTGCCTAATTTCCGAAGTTATCAAGACAATTTCATTAAGTTACTACAACCTAACTTAAAAAAAAAAAAAAAAAGCCAATTAACACAGAAATTTGAGTTTAAATTACAGACGTTATTAAGTTGATGTAGTGATCAACATTATTATGTCAACAGAACTCTACAAAATAATGTTTGCATCCATGCATTTATTTAAGTGGTGGTAACAGGTCCTCTGATTTACGTATTAGAGTGAACGTTATAATAGATGAATGTCAACTGAAGTTCATTTCTATGGTTTGTTCTCTAAAGCCCGATAGTAGCTAAGGGGTCAGAGCTTAGCAAAGGTTCATTTCATTAATAATAATTGTTTTCCAACAGGTTTCCCAAAACGTTATCATCAATCAAGGTGTTGTGAAGTGCGTCACATACCTGCAGTTTCTCGTTGATTATAACGTAATCAGTCTGGTTTTGCCACCTCATGTTGGGTTGCATTATCCACTCTCATTGTAGACGAATTGTAACCGTGACCTCCACAGATGATTTACACAGCAGGACCACTAACCCCCCTCCGTCTGTCTGTCTCTAGAGGTGCTGCCCCATTACCTGAGGGTATCTGTGAGCTTTCCGGACAAACGATTAGTCGCATTAGTCTCGTGGCACGGCGGATCTTTCATGGGCTCAGGGATATCAGAGTATTTCCTGCACTGCTTAATGAGGTGTGCGTTTCTGTGTGTATATGTGTGTGTGTTTGGACTCTTCATAATGCATTACATTTCTGACATTAAAAATGAATGCCGGCCCTTTATCTCTCTGGTAATATCATGCCGTGAGAGGATGTTGTGTAAACCAGACCACACAGAGATGTTATTATGGGACCTTTCCTCAACAATAACAAAATAACATACAAAAATAAGATGCTTGAAACCAATGTGACAGGATTTTCATTTTTAGGTTGGTGTGTGTGTGTGTGTGTGTGTGTGTTTGGCTCAATCCCAGTTTGCATACTTTGTAGTATGCAAGTTTAGGATTAGTGTGTCCCCAATCATGGCCAGATTGTATAATATTTGGGGTTTTCAGGGCTAGAATTACTAGGGCTTAAATTTAATCTCAATATTTTTCATTCTTTTGATGATCATCTCAATTTTGATTGATCTCAATCTTTTTGTATTTGTTCTAAAAAAATACTTAAAAGAGTGTTTTTGGTTACATGCAAGAAGTAAAACAGTCAAATGTAAAACAACACATTTTTACACATTTTTCTCCTAAATGAACTGAAAGATCCTGTTTATTGATATTATGATTTTTAATATATATTTTTTTTTATTTATGCATGTGTACAATAATAAACGGCAATATTTAACTAAAAATATTTTAAATACAACATTGTGAAGCTATATAGCATTTATTTATTCATTTTTTTTTATTCCATTTTTTTACTTTTTACCGAAAATTTCTTTCATTGACGGAATTTTCTTTAGCAGTGATGAAAAAATCTGAAAGCTGTCCGCCATTTTGACAGATTAACTGTAATTCTCACCCCTGTCCACTTGGTGGCGAGTCAACGGATGGCTTACATTGTTTACAAGCTGTTTTATTTAAGTCTTTCTGAGGTTGAAACACTGATTGAGCGATTACATGAAAGACATGATACGGATTTCGGTAAGTTATACTGTATCTTTCAACATATTTTCTGATAATTCATATTTATTTCGTTCTGTAACGTAGCAAAAAGGAAGAGATGATTGCGTTCACTTTCGCTCTGTTCGCTTGAACCGAGGCGCTACAGTGATCTCTCGCGCTACATAAAGAGCGCCAAAAGGGTATTTATTGTTTGAATTTTGTGATAAATGGACCGCATTTGAAAGCTGAGACTTTGTTTTTATATGTAAAGTAACAAAGCACAAAGCTTATTGCGATGTATTAGACAAATTTCATGATGAAACCTGAAAAAAAAAAGAGACCCACAGTCTCTGTTCAACTTTCTTCATAAATATGCATAACAGGGGCGGATCTACCGGGGTGGCACGGGGTGGCAACTGCCACCCTAAGAAAAAGCTTTGCCACCCCAGAATTATCACAGAATAAAATATAAATGTAAGCAGTGTTTCAAGTACTGCAGCGGCACTTCAATATGATGACATAAAGACAGCGTAACGCAAAATAATGGCAAGAAAACACGTATTTCAATAAACTGCATGAGGGTTGCGCGCGCACACAGCGCGCCCAGTGTAGTCAGCTTCATTAACAAATGACTCTTATGAACCGGTTCTTGCTTAGTGAGTCAAAAACAGCGCAGCAAAGTTCACTTGCGAATTGTTTTTCCATTTGTTAGTGAAACGGAAAATTACTGCTTCTCGGCTAACTCAGAAGTCCTGTGAGAAATGTAATCCCATCCGAATATGTCTGAGATACATTTCGTAATTTTTTTGGCGAGCTGATTCTCCGACCGCCCGCTCCACTTTCATCATAGATAAAGGTCTTTTTGCCATGTGACGAAACAATAACATGAAATCAATAAGAAGATCTCGATCACAGAAACTAATAGCAGAGGTAGGTACGAATCTAAACGTATTTTAGTTTTTCTCAATTGCTAACACAGTTGATTCAGTTGGCTCAGTTTCCCAAACCATTCGTTCAGTTCTCAAAATAAAGACACATTTCTCAAAACGTTTAAAATGACAACATTAGATAGCAAAACTGATGACACACCAGTCAAAATCTGAGAGAGAGCTGAAAGATGAAAAATCATTTACGAGTGTTTTAAATGTACACATACATTATAATTACAGTACACGGTACTGTATGTATAAATTTCACTATGTACAGTAAACTGGAGCACATGTTGTAACACCTTCAAACTTGTGATTCTCAACTTTCTTTGTAGCCATTATTTATGTGTAGGCCTACTGTATTTTTTGCAGAACTAAGAAATCACCGCCTAGGGATATAGTCTTGTGTCAGAAGACAAATACACTGCTATAGTTCTGTATACTGTAATGAAATTTGTCCAAATGTGCAGAGGATGCTGCATTTACTTTTTTTTTTTTTTTTTTTTTACTGTACTGTAATTGACAGTAAAGGCTACTGTATTGTGGTGCATTTGATTTTGTCAGAAGTGAATATTTTGACTAGAACATTTTATTTTGACCTGGAAGTTTGAGGTTTGTGCAAGCTGATGTATAGTTTCGAGATTGTGTTTATAAAAATGTTGAATGCTGTTAGGAATTGTGTGTTAGCAATCAAGAAAAACAATAACTAGATTGAGAGTTTGAAAGGCAAATTTATGCTGGCTTGTCATAAAGCCAATTTAAAGTCTTGTTTTAAATAGTTTGGTCAGTTATAGAGAGATGTTCTGGGTGTTTGCTAAAGTGTTGTTTGGAGATTCTGGATGGTTGCTTGGCTCTTGGTATGCAGTTGCTAAGGTGTTGCTACAGTATGTGGTTGATAGGGTGTTCTGGGTGAACACACAGTCATTCCCATCACTGTTAAAGGATTAGTTCACTTTCAAATGAAAATTATCCCAAGCTTTACTCACTCTCAAGCCATCCTAGACTTCTCTTCTTTCTGATGAACACAATCAGAGAAATTTTAATAAATATCCTGACGCACCTAAGCTTTATAATGGCAGTGCGCAGGATCAACGAGTATGAGCTGAAGAAAGTGCTTCCATCCACATCCATCTATCATAAACATGTGCTCCACACGGCTCCGGGGGGTTAATAAAGGCCTTCTGAAGCGAAGTGATGCGTTTGTGTAAAAAAAAATCCATATTTTAACAAGTTATGAAGTAAAATATCTAGCTTCCACCAGACCACCTTCCGTATTCAAGTTTCCATAAGTTGATTAGGGAAGGCGTAGCGTAAGCTTTTGAACTCGAAGAGTTTTACACTTTCTTCGTATGTTGAATACGGAAGGCGGTATATGAATATGGAAGCACTTTCTTCAGCTCATACTCGTGACCCCTGTTCACTGCCATTATAAAGCTCGAATGCATCAGGATATTTATTAAAATATCTCAGATTGTGTTCATCAGAAGGAAGAAAGTCATATACACCTGATGGCTTGAGGGTGAGTAAAGCTTGGGTAATTTTGATTTGAAAGTGAACTAATCCTTTAATAACAGAAACTGTGCAAAACTGTGGAAATTCAAAAGTTTTTGTTGCTCTTTAACTTGCACTAAAACGTGATTTATACCATCAAAGTAGCCTATGTAATATTAATAAAACTGCTCATCTCCTTAAGTGATACAAGCTTAAAATAATAATCTGTTGATGTTTTTCATATAGTGTCTTGACTTGGTGCCATGATGGATATTGAAATCTTGTCATTTATTTTTAATTTTAAACTGTATAGATGATTATTTTGTGGTAATGCAATATTTGTGAACACAATTGTATATGTCAGGCCATAAATCTCCAAAAACTATGCATGGGCACTCGCTTTGGTGTTGCCACCCCTCATAGACCTCATGCCACCCCTTTGCCACCCTATAAATAATTTTCTAATGTTTTTAAAAGAAGTTTCGTCTGCTCACCTAGGCTGCATTTATTTAATTAAAAATACAGTAAAAACAGTAATATTGTGAAATATTATTACAATTTAAAATAACTGTTTTCTGTTTGAATATATTTTATAAATTAATTTATTCCTGTGATCAAAGCTGAATTTTCAGCATCATTACTCCAGTCTTCAGTGTCACATGATCCTTCAGAAATCATTCTAATATGCTGATCTGCTGCTCAAGAAACATTTATGATTATTATCAATGTTGAAAACAGTTGTGTACTTTTTTTTTTTTTCAGGATTCCTTGATGAATAGAAAGTTCAAAAGAACAGCATTTATCTGAAATACAAAGCTTTTGTAACATTATACACTACCATTCAAAAGTTTGGGGTAAGTAAGAATTTTTATTTTTATTTTTTTGAAAAGAAATTAAAGAAATTAATACTTTTATTCAGCAAGGATGCATTAAATCAAACAGAAGTGACAGTAAAGACATTTATAATGTTACAAAAGATTATATTTCAAATAAATGCTGTTCTTTTAAACTTTCTATTCATCAAAGAATCCTGAAAAAAAAAAAATATTGTACACAAATATTTTGTACAATTGTACACAATAAATGTTTCTTGAGCAACAGATCATCATATTAGAATGATTTCTGAAGGATCATGTGACACTGAAGACTGGAGTAATGATGCTGAAAATTCAGCTTTGATCACAGGAATAAATTACTTTATAAAATATATTCAAACAGAAAACAGTTATTTTAAATTGTAATAATATTTCACAATATTACTGTTTTTACTGTATTTTTAATTAAATAAATGCAGCCTTGGTGAGCAGACGAAACTTCTTTTAAAAGCATTAAAAATCTTACCGTGTCCAAACTTTTGACTGGTAGTGTATATATATGTATATGTGTATATGTCTTACTGGCAATGCAGGCCTCACTGAGCCATTGGATTTTATCAAAAATATCTTAATTTGTATTCTGAAGATGAATGAAGGTCATACGGGTGTGAAACAACATCAGGGTGAGTAATTAATGACAGAGATTTCATTTTTAATTAAATTGTTGCCAATCGCACTAAGCCATATCACAACATCAGTTTTATTTCGATGTATTGTGCAGCCCTAATATGAATCCAACTAGCACAGTCATACTTTTCACACTGTAGAAGTATGCGAAATGTGATTCATCCACTGTGTGTTTCTAATCTTCTCAATTAAAGATATTAAAACAAAGTTTCAGTTCAGTGTCGCTGGCCTCCGCTATAGGCCATAATTATTGAAAAAGTCTCTTACAAACACTAGTGAAACGAAAAACATTGATCAATGTAAGTGAAATTCATTCATACTACTGAACATACTACTACTATTACTGAAAAAGCCTCTTACAAACACTTGTGAAAACATTACTGAAATGAGAAAAGATTTCAGTAGTTGATGAGAGATTTCACTTGATAAGAAAGCTGTGGCCGCACTTCTCATGCTCCAAATTAAACGGAAGTGCCACAACTTCCTTTTTAAGTGAAATTAGCTCTCATCATCTACTGAAATCTATTTTCATTTCAGCATTTCACTGAGGTTGACCAGTGGTTTCACTAGTGTTTGTAAGAGGATTTTTCAGTAATGTGTATGAATTTTACTTACATTGATCTGTGTTTTTCGTTTCACTAGCATTTGTAAGAGACTTTTCAGTTATGCATGTGAATGAATTTCACTATGGTTGATGAATGTTTTTCATTTAACTAGTGTTTGCAAGAGGTTTTTCAATAATTATGGCCTATACGGCCCCTCGTATCCGCTCTCTCTTCGTTTTGATCAGTTTCTGGCGTCGTCACGCGTCTTCAGAGCTCTTGCTGAACAGGCAGGTTAGTAATCAGGTCAAACTCTTCAGCTGTGATTCAATGCAAACGGACAGCCGCCTGGTTCTTCACCATCTACGTCCTCTTCTGGGAGATGCTGGCTTGCCGTTATCTGACCGTTTTTATTTGTCAAATTCCCCCAGATCTCACCTGCCACCTGAGCCCCTCAACACTCGAACAATACAGGTCAGCTGATGCTAGTGAACGTGTGTGTGTGTGTGTGTTTGGAGGGAGGTGTGTCATCTCGTTTCTTGCACACATAATTGAGAAAGCGAGCAGCGTTAGACCCGTTTTGAGAGTGTAAAGTGTTGAGTTTATGAAATCAAGAGGGAATACAATGAATTAGTGGTGTGTTTCAATTAGTTCCTTAGTTCAGGAATGACAAAAAAGTTGCTGTTTGGATTTAAACAGGCAAATGCTTAACAGTCTATGACTGGATCATTATTGCTGTGATTATGTTTCTAGCATGTTATATTTTTGGGAATATTTCTTCTTACTCTAATTGATGGAGTGTGTAGCTTTTTATTTCTTAAACAGCCATGTAGGAAGACACATCATGGCCATATTCCAGGATGACAAAGCCAAAATTCATCAGGCTCAAATTGTGAAAGATTTGGGAGGGAGCATGAAGAATCATTTTCACACATGAATTGGCACCTCTGAGCCCAGACCTTAAATTCACTGAAAGTCTTTGGGTTGTGCTGGAGAAGACTTTACAGAGTGCTCACCTCTTGCATCGTCAATACAAGATCTTGACCCAAAATTGATGCACCTCTTATTTCCATCAAGAGGTGCCAAACAAATAACATGCTTGAAACATAATAATCACTACAATAATGATCCAGTCATAGACTCTTAAAGGATTAGTTCCCTTCAGAATTAAAATTTCCTGATAACTTACTCACCCCCATATATCATCAAAGATGTTTGTCTTTCTTTCTTCAGTCGAAAAGAAATTATTTTTTGAGGAAAACGTTCCAGAATTTTTCTCCATATAGTGGACTTCAACAGGGACCAACGGGTTGAAGGTCCAAATTGCAGTTTCAGTGCAGCTTTAAAGTGTTCTACACGATCCCAGACAAGGAATAAGGGTCTTATCTAGCGAAAAAAAAAATAAATAAAAATGTACATACTTTTTAACCACAAATGCTTGTCTTGCACTAGCTCTGTGATGCGCCACGCATTACGTAATCATGTTGGAAAGGTCACGTGTGACGTAGGCAGCGTATATTTATGTATTGCAAATGCCATCTACTTGTGTTTGACCAGTTGAATACATCTATTCTAGTGTTTAAGTTTAAGTGCCCTTAAATGTTTCTGTTCCAAGTGGTGTCCTGTTCATTTTAGGATTCTGAAGGTGTCACATGTCATCATCTTGACTTCCTGTCCTCTTCACACTTGTACCTGGAGGCATTTTCAGGTTCACACAATCCCTTTTTTTCCATGTGATACTTTCTACAGCGTGATTTGTTCTGTGCCATTGAGGTCTCATTTTTACACGCTCTTTTGTTTGCGACAGTGTGTTGGATCTCACCGTTTTCCAATTTACCATGTGGGTTTTGGGGCAAAGTTTGACCAGATTGAAATCCAAAAAGGTCTGTGGGGAAAAAAACAAACAAACCATCATCGCTTTAGGTCGGGCATTGTCGCCTGAAAACCCACATTTCTCGTTTATTTCTCACTCGCTCCTGCTATTGTGCGTTTTCTCATCTTTGGGTTTGTATCTGGCTGGAAATTGATAAGCCAGAATCCCTGACAATCCAAAAGGCTTTGTGTGTACGTGTGCGTGTGTGTGAGGAGGGGATATGAGCGGCATTTTTGTTTATCTTGCTCGCCTTTTCCAGATGGCGCTCAGCAGAAAGAATCCACTTCTTGACATGCTCTCTTTCTCTCCCTCATTATTGGCTGGCTGTGGGCTCTTGTAAAAAACCGGGTGAGTTTTCGGGGCCAGACTCCGAGGCAGAGAGGGGTAGAAGGTATTTCTCGCCAAGAGGAGTGAAAGCACAGGATGTTTGGATTTGAGTGTGTCTGTAAACATTCAACCTCTTTTTATTTTCAATTGAGTGGCTTGCGATCCATTACTAGTAATGGATATTTACACGTTTTAATACATCAGTGATGCTGCAATCCTTTTACAACAATCTTGAGCCAATAAATCAATAGCCTGATTTATTCAAAACAACCCAGAGTCATTTGTGCCATAAGTGTGCAGGCATTTGTTTTGAAATGGCAGCTTTCATGCGACAGGCCTGTACTGCATGATTCCTCCTAGCGGATGTTTATTTTGAACAAACACCGTTGCCTACAGCAAATCTGCTTCACCATTGGCGGTAATCACGGTCTATTTTTGAACAATGCTGTAGAGCAGACATGCTCCTGGAGATCTACCTTCCTGCAGAGTTCAGATCTGTCTGTAATCAAACACACCTGAACTAGCTAATCAACGGCGGCGGCTCAATTTGCATACTTGCACTAAAAGTAAGTACATACTTTTGAGTATGTTGTAAGTCCGTACACCAGTATTGGGACACAATGTCAGATGAATTTATAAATCTCAAGTAGGATTAGCTAAATGACCTTATCGCATATTGTTTTCACTTGCATGTGAACGTTTGCATTAGCTAGATGACATTATCAGATAAGCTGTGTTTTAATTCAGAGGCTCGGACTCGGACTTCAAAGTCCACGAAGGCCATGAAATCAAAATTGTAGTTTTTTTGGCTTTTAGTATGAATATGTTAGCCTTACTGTTATCTAGTTAGCTGCTAGCTAGTGTGCTCCAAAACAATGACAAAATTCGTATTTAGAAGATATAAGCGTTCAATACTTAGTCTCTCACTTCCGCCAATATGGACTTTAGCTTCTCATCAGATTTTCTGTCCAATCGAATGCTCTCTGGAGTCTAAAGCGTCCCGCCCCCTATATAAATAGATGCTGAAGCTGCGGCTAAAATCTGTCACTTGTTCACACATTTACTATTTTCTACATGGTGCACTATATAGGGGATAGGGAACGATTAAGACAGTGTAACTATGTTTTCCATTGGGGAGAAAGAAGTCTGGTTTCATGTTAGTGTCGCACGAACCGCTGCAGTTTGTTCTGGTCTAGAGACACGATAGCACAGAGCAGATCATATCCATGAGTCGCCGCAGACCATAAAACGTATCGGATCCATTTGAATTCTACTCAGAATGCTATATTTTAAAGCAATATGGAGGAGATTAGGAGGTTAGAATTTTGGGGGAAACTGAGGCTTTACCAAGCTCAACAGCTCTGGCCGAGCTGTGATATAAAGAAACGCTGTTGGCTATTTTAAAAAGGGGAAAGGGCTGTTTGAGATGTCTCACCCTGTCTTCCTGTTTCAGTGGAAATTACGTCAACACATTGAATAATGCTGTGCGTTTCAAGGCACTTCAGTGGGCCTTTAAATGGGATGTTGTAGGAAACTGAGGCTTTACCAAGCTCAACAGCTCTGGCCGAGCTGTGATATAAAGAAACGCTGTTGGCTATTTTAAAAAGGGGAAAGGGCTGTTTGAGATGTCTCACCCTGTCTTCCTGTTTCAGTGGAAATTACGTCAACACATTGAATAATGCTGTGCGTTTCAAGGCACTTCAGTGGGCCTTTAAATGGGATGTTGTAGGAAACTGAGGCTTTACCAAGCTCAACAGCTCTGGCCGAGCTGTGATATAAAGAAACGCTGTTGGCTATTTTAAAAAGGGGAAAGGGCTGTTTGAGATGTCTCACCCTGTCTTCCTGTTTCAGTGGAAATTACGTCAACACATTGAATAATGCTGTGCGTTTCAAGGCACTTCAGTGGGCCTTTAAATGGGATGTTGTAGGAAACTGAGGCTTTACCAAGCTCAACAGCTCTGGCTGAGCTGTGATATAAAGAAACGCTGTTGGCTATTTTAAAAAGGGGAAAGAGCTGTTCGAGATCTCACCCTGTCTTCCTGTTTCAGTGGAAATTACGTCAACACTGCTGTGTGTTTCAAGGCACTTCAGTGGGCCTTTAAATGGGATGTTGTAGCCTTGTCGGAGCATTCTTGTCACCTAGTCGGCTTGCACTGAATCTTGGGATAGGCTAGGCTGTGGGGGTCCAAAAGTACTGTAAGCTTAATCTTAATTAAAAGTTTGATATGACAAATCGAGTATTTATTGTAAATAATACTTTTATTTTATTACAAATGCAAAATTTCAGTAATAATATTTACATTAATTTCTTAATTTATAGACGCTATATGAAATATGTCCATATGAGCTCGCTTCGTTGGAACTATTGCATATTCCAGTGGCATTTGAATGGTAGCATTAGCTAAATTACCTTATGGATGTAAACGTTAGCATTAGTTAAATTGCATATTGTCTCCATTTGCATGTAAACATTAGTATTAGTTAAATGGCATTATTACATATTGTTTCGTTTTGCATTAGTTAAATTCATTACCATAAAATTCTATTTTACTTTGCATTTAGGTTTGTGTATTAACAAATTGCAACCTTGCTTGGTGTTTAGCTAACTTCATTAGTATAAAATGAATTTAAAACTTGATACACTGGGTATCGCATCCAGAAAATTAGCATATCATGCACAGTATATACTGCAGAAACGGTAACGGTACTGTTCTGAACATAGAGTTGTAATTACACTATTTTAGGGCAAAATATGATGCAAATTGGGCCGCAGCGCTACTTTCCTGCAGAGTTTAGTTTCACCTCTAATCAAACACCTGTCCTAATCAAGGTCTTGTGGTTCAAATTGAAAACGACAGGAATGCGTGTTCATACAGGGATGGAGCTAAACTTTAGCATGCTAGAGGCATCTCTAATGGAGTGTTTAGCAATTAGGAATGTGCTAGATCTGTTTTATGAGAGTGTATTCACAGCGTTCTGTGATGTATATCATGGACTCTACTGTGCATCTGCCCTGCGTTTCTCAGCAGAAATGTTGTGCACTTCTGCTCCAGAGCGTAATGCCTCGGTCACAGGGCATCAAACTGCCTTCAGAGGTCTTTGTGTGCTCATCCACATCTCTTCCTTTGCTTTGTGCATTTATTGGCCATCTAACTAGCCATCCTGCAGGTCATCAGGTGCTGTTTGGCTGCTCTGATCGAACAGGTGTTTGTCTCACTGATTTTTCTGTTTTCTGTATTGATAGACGATCGATGGGTCCGTCAGATAAGGAGAAGCGTGTCACAGGCCACCGATCCAACGCTTATCTTCTCGTTCCACCGGTAGCGCAGTTCTAATGAGCAGCAGAAACCTTCAAAACCATTATTGAGCTCTTTAGCTGCCGATATGTTGACTCTGTTGGGAGGTTTGTTTGTCTTATATGGTGAAATTTACATATTGTGCCTTTAATCAAACAAAAAAAGACAAGGAAATCACTCACTTATCGGAATAGCTTTTGTAACTTTAATAATGATTCATCTTTATTTAATTTATACAGTGAAGATTATTTGCAATGTTGTTTTACATTTTATTACTTTATTCAATTTCTGAAAACTACTGGCTTATTTTGTATTTGTGTGCTGTTGCTTGTAGTTTGATAAAATTATCTTTATTTTTATTTGACAGTAGTCCTTTTTCCCCTGAACATAGTACATACTGAACTGTACAGAAACGGTGACCCTAAAACCGTGATAAAAACCGAACTGTGAGCAATTTGAACCGTTACACCCCTAGTATTTAATAACTAGAATGCTTGCATTCCATTCCAAATAATGGTATGGTTATGTTTTATTGTCTAATAAACCAATTGGCACTTCTCCTTTTCTACAGCCACCATGTTGAGTGTTTCTCTCATTAATTTTTCATTGAATGGTCTGTTTCCTCCTCATACTCTCTCCAGCTGTGAAGAAGACTTTGATTTTGGTTTGTTCATGTCACCATAGTGTTAGCAGGTGTCCCAGCAGCTCTTATGAATTATCCTTCATGGACCAATGTCTGTCAAGCTTGCACAAGTCCATGTTTTCACGCCAAGTATGTAATGATTTCTATTTCTGCAGGCTGCAGCATGTTCAGAGTCATTTAGGCAGAAGTTTTTATTGACATCTACAGGTTGACCGCATCTTGATGGAGGAACGAGTTCTGTGAGTGTAGCAAGTCAAAACACCAGGTTATATTCAGGTTTTTTGAGTGTGGGCTGGTAAACCACAGGAAACTCTTGTTGCTGTGGGATCTTGCATTTACATGAAGCTTCAGTGTATTATAGTGTCTGGGCGGAAAAGTCACTTGGCACAAGGCTTTCATATCCCTTCAAACGGTCTCGCGCTCTCTCTCTCTCGGATGCCCTTTACTAACCCTCACTAGTTCGCCGTCAGAAATCCTCTCAGATTTACTCCGAGGGCAGCGGCTCACAGCTACATACACACTGAAGAAATTTCATTCAGGATCGAAAGGAGAGAAAGACACATCTTCGCTCAAGTAAACGATGACTCTTTGGCTTATGTTCTCATTTCGTTTCAGCCTCGTTCGCTCACTGTCCTTTATAAATATTCACACGCTTGCATTCAAAGACCCCAAACTGTGAATCCGCGAATTCACTCGACACTCCAGTGAGTAGTAAGGTTTGATCCCTCTTTCACTTGCCTCTCACACCTTCTAATTTCTCTCTCTCACTTGACTTTTTTTAGTATGGAATCTCCTGTGGATTTCCACTCTATCCGAATGTTTGCCTGCAGACTGCATTGTTTTTTCCCCTCTGTATAATTTTCTTCATCACATCATTACAGACTCAACTTTGTCGTCCTCGCATCATTTATCACATTTGTGTGAGAAATTCGAGGTTGAGATTACACTGCAAAAATAATTTTCTTAATCAGTATTTTTGCCTTGTTTTTCAGTAAAAATATTTAATCAGCCTTAGAGGATAAATTGACTTGTTTTTGGAGAATTTATATTGAATTTAATTGAACTTTTCTCATCCAACTGGAATTAACAAATCTAATAAATATGTAGTGAGGTGTAAGCATAATATAATCAGTGAATAATTCAATATGCATTATTTTTAAACAAATTATTTTTTTTTTTTGCTGGAATTTTTCAAATACAAATACACTACCGTTCAAAAGTTTAAGGGTCGGTAAGATTTTTTAAAATGCTTACCAAGGCTGCATTTATTTGATCAAAAATACATTAAAAACAAATAATGTGTGAAATATAATTTCAATGTAATTTATTCCTGTGATGAAAGCTGAATTTTCAGCATCACTTCAGCCTTCAGTGTCACATGATCCTTCAGAGATCATTCTAATATGCTAATTTGCTGCTCAAGAAACTTTTATTATTATTATCATCATCATCAGTTAAACAATTGTGTTACTTAATGTTTTTGTGGGAACCCTGATTTTTATTTTTTATTTTTTTTCCTCAGGATTCTTCAATGAATAGAATGTTCAAAAGAAGGGTATTTATTTTAAACAGAAATCTTTTGTAATATTATAAATGTTTATTTTCACGTTTTATCAGTTTAATGCATCTTTACTGAATAAAAGTATTAATTAATGTTGTATAGAATAACTTGTATGCTAACATTGTTCATACTGCCCACCCCTGTGTTAAATGTTCTTTAAACGGCTTGACGCTTGTAGATAAGGGACAGATTGAAACCGTATTTGTTTAGCATTTGCATTGGCAGCTTTCAATACCACGTGAGCCTTGAGTGATTTTAAACAGGCTGCTGTTAGCTGATTGATAACGTTTAGCGTGACATGGCTGCTGTTCCACTGGGGCTGCAAATGAAAGGATGAAGCAATACTGCACATCACTGAAATCCAGCACTGGGCCCAATACCGAGCCCTGAGGGACGCCGTAATGGCTGCACGTACCACAGATTTCTTTCTCTTGCACTGCTGGAGCTAATGGGGCGGCGTTTGGGAGAATGTCCGAATCTCACATTACTCACAATCTGCCTCTCTAATGGCTCTTCAACGTTTGAAATCGTTTTCAGAGCTAAAACAAGCTCTCAGCAGCTCGTCGATTAGAGCATCAGCGGACGTGTAATGAAAGTCTGCGTTATTGTTTTTTTTTTTATGGAAACATTGATATCTGAAACCATGCTTACTCACCCGTGCTCTGAGTGAGGGGTCAGTTCAATAAGCAGTTAAGTTCAAGAAGTTTAACAAGTTTAAACAAGCGCTAATGTTAACTGATTTCTTTTGTTGAATCAGGTGCGTGTTGATGTTATTAACAGGTGCAATTCATTCTTAGTGAATCTTAGTGAGTCATATTGTTTTTACTCTTTTAATTCTCTACTTTTGCAAAATGTGTTGACGCTCTGGGAATGACTTGCGGACAGATGTGGTCCAGCTTTGCTCCTTGTTGACGGACTCCCGCTGGTTTTGGCTCGGGTACCAGTGTGGGAATCATCACATCCAACACCTGTTCCTCTGCTAAGCACCTTCTTGTCTTTCTGAATGATTTACTCTCTCAGGGAAATTTCTGGGAGGCTTTATCTGTTTTCTTCCTTGTCTCTTTCTCTCTCCCTCAATCTCTCCTTCTTCGCTTAAGCTCATTAAATGTTTCCGAGAGAATAGGAAATCAATGGCGCATATGGTGTGAGAGAACTTTTTTCTTGATTTGTTTTACCCTGTATTTATCTGTTTTCACATATCTCACTTCCTTTTGGTTTCTGTCTGTTTGGCAAGATAAAATTACTTAAAGCAAAGTTGAATAAGATAAGTTCACTGAAATATTATTAAGGTGAGTAAATAATGTCAGAATATTCTTTTGAACTTTAGGTGAACTATTCCTTCATTTTGCAAATAAGTTTATGCTGAAAACAAGTATTGGAAAGCAAGACACAAATACTGATAAAGAAATTTATTTTTTCCAGCTTTTCCCACTCATCCTCCTCTGGGCCGACCGTAAGGTAGGAATATGCTTTATTTCAGATGCGTTCTTCATCTTTTTGGCATACGAGCCACGGCTTGGCATCCCCTTCCGGTGTTTGTAGTCGAAATGGCTCTGCAGCACTTGGTTAGGTTCCCGCACAACCTTTATTCATCCTGACACACATCAGGCTTCTGGATCACAGCGGGAAGAGCTGCTGGAATGAAAACGAGAATTGTGTCTGATTGCTTAAAATGTTCGTCATTTTCCCCCCTCTCTTTTAATCATCCTTACCGGCTCTCTCAGCGCTGACCTGTGGGTTTGATTAGTCAGGCTAGTGGAGGATGACAGTATGCTAAACTGCCTTTCTGAAGTAACTGAAATCAGACTTCTTCCTTAAGATGACATTAATGCAGTTTGACCCTATTTACTTGCTTTTTACTTCATGTCCTTGGTCTTATTGTGCAGTATTTATCATGTTTCTCTAAAGAAAAAACTAACTAGAAATGACCATCTCTGCCTCTGAAATAACTTTTTTTCTGTTGATGTAAACCAAGTAGCGGGGAAAATAATGTGAACCAATAATATTAAAGCCAAAAAATTCTAAGATCCAATCAAATCATGTGTGGGTGGGGCTTTTTTTTTTAAAGTCACACCCACATTTACTTCTGAAAATGTCTTGCAAATGCCGTTTTATGTCTTAAAAACCATTTTACTTCTTTAGTGTGGTGCCTTTCACGGAGTGTCTATTTACACTAGCTCTGCCCACCAATGACTGGTTTGGGCCACTCAACTTTAAAAAAAGACTCACAGAATTCAACGTCTTCAGTGGCGCAGCAGTAGCGAGTAAGGCTTGCAAACCTGGATTTTAATTCAATCGACACTGGTTCGAATCCGGCTTTTGCCGAGCTCGCTCTTCTCCATTTTCCCATCACATTTCACACCAGAAAGGCATTTTTTTTTTTTTTATAAAAATAATGTTCTAAAAGTCGTAATAAACTCCCTAATGAGTGTTTAATAAAAGTAATTATTGGGTAGGGTTAGGGGAAGGTGCAGGGAGGGATTTTATTCTCCCAATAAGGCCAGCATCCATCTAATTATTTTAATAAATATAATCATTTACACTATAATATTATTGCATCCTGTTAATGTACAAAAATTTGAGGTGCAAATAGTATCTGCCAATGTAAAGTATAGATAGCATCTAATTACTATTTACACTTATTGCAAATAACTGATACTTTTACATGGTGTAAATGGTGTATCGCTATTTTCATCTAGTGTAATAAGAAAATGCTGCTGTTGTCACTCAGTGTAAATAGCATCTACAGCTATTGTCACTTAGTGTAAATAGCATCTATCGTTAGTTGCACTTAGTGTAAATAGCATCTATTGCTAAAAAATGTTATTTTCACTTAGTGTAAATAGCATCTATTGCTAAAAAATATGCTATTTTCACTTAGTGTAAATAGCATCTATCGTTAGTTGCACTTAGTGTAAATAGCATCTATTGCTAAAAAAATGCTATTTTCACTTAGTGTAAATAGCATCTATTGCTAAAAAAATGCTATTTTTATTTAGTGTAAATAGCATCTATCGTTAGTTGCACTTAGTGTAAATAGCATCTATTGCTAAAAACAAATGCTATTTCCATTTAGTGTAAATAGCTTCTATCGTTAGTTGCACTTAGTGTAAATAGCATCTACAGCTATTGTCACTTAGTGTAAATAGCATCTATCGTTAGTTGCACTTAGTGTAAATAGCATCTATTGTTAAAAAAATGTTATTTTCACTTAGTGTAAATAGCATCTATTGTTAAAAAAATGCTATTTTCACTTAGTGTAAATAGCATCTATTGCTAAAAAAATGCTATTTTTATTTAGTGTAAATAGCATCTATCGTTAGTTGCACTTAGTGTAAATAGCATCTATCGTTAGTTGCACTTAGTGTAAATAGCATCTATTGTTAAAAAAATGCTATTTTCACTTAGTGTAAATAGCATCTATTGCTAAAAAAATGCTATTTTTATTTAGTGTAAATAGCATCTATCGTTAGTTGCACTTAGTGTAAATAGCATCTATTGCTAAAAACAAATGCTATTTCCATTTAGTGTAAATAGCTTCTATCGTTAGTTGCACTTAGTGTAAATAGCATCTACAGCTATTGTCACTTAGTGTAAATAGCATCTATCGTTAGTTGCACTTAGTGTAAATAGCATCTATTGTTAAAAAAATGTTATTTTCACTTAGTGTAAATAGCATCTATTGTTTAAAAAATGCTATTTTCACTTAGTGTAAATAGCATCTATTGCTAAAAAAATGCTATTTTTATTTAGTGTAAATAGCATCTATCGTTAGTTGCACTTAGTGTAAATAGCATCTATTGTTAAAAAAATGTTATTTTCACTTAGTGTAAATAGCATCTATTGCTAAAAAAATGCTATTTTTATTTAGTGTAAATAGCATCTATCGTTAGTTGCACTTAGTGTAAATAGCATCTATTGCTAAAAAAATGCTATTTTCACTTAGTGTAAATAGCATCTATTGCTAAAAAAAATGCTATTTTCATTTAGTGTAAATAGCATCTATTGCTAAAAAAAATGCTATTTTCATTTAGTGTAAATAGCATCTATCGTTAGTTGCACTTAGTGTAAATAGCATCTATTGCTATTTACACTTAGTTCAAATAGCCGCTGCCTATATTTGCAGTTGAAACAAATTTATTTTAGACATTTGTGAATTGTTTTGAGTCATGTCAGTCTTTACTCCAGTCTTCAGTCACATGATCCTTCAGAAATCATTCAAATATGCTGATTTGCTGCTCAAGAAACATTTCTGATCATTATCAATGTTGAAAAGAGTAATGTAATATTTCTCTGAAAACCGTGATACAATTTTCTCGAATTTATTTAAAATAGAAATCTTTTGTAACATTATAAATGTCTCTACTGTCATTTTTGATCAGTTTAATGTATCCTTGCTGAATGTAAGCATTAATTTCTTCTTACTAATCCCAAAATTTTGAATGGTAGTGTATCTATTTGGTTATTATTTAACATTATCCATGTGTAAGTCATTTCAGAGGTGGGACAAGTTGTTAGATTGTGATGAAAGATTACAAAGGTGGTTCATTTCTTAGGAATAATGTGCAACAATGAATCATTCACATTAAAACCAGGAAACATGTATTAAGAAAGCAAATCGAGTGGTTTTGACACGATTTCTATATAACTTTAATCCTTCTTTGTCTCTAGCTTGGCTCAATGTGATGTACTATAACCTGAGTGTGTAAACACACACACACACACAGCACTTTCCAGTGTTCTGGCTGTATTTCAGGCTTCTGCTTCACTATCAGCAGTGAAGCAGCTTCGCTCTCGCCGTTCGGCCAAGCCTGGGAAACAATACGTGCTGTTATTTATTTATTATTTTCAGAAAGAGGCCGTTTGTCGTTGTGTCGGGGGGAACGTGTGTGTGTGTGTGTGTGTGTCAAGCTGTTGGGCAGGTCCAGGCACAGCCCATTGTGAGGAATAATGGATGCAATGGCCGCTATCGCTAGAGTTATCTCCCTCACACACACATACGGTGGCTTGAGGAGCTGGTGATAAATGACTTTGAGACTCGCTGTCTACGATCAATAAACCACTAGCACCAGATGAGTGAGACCGAGCTGCTGCTCTCCGTTTCTACTTTACTTCTCTCCATCTGCTCCGCTTTGGCTCCTTCAGTCAACTCTTGTCTCGTCTCATCTCTCATTCTCTTCCCATCTGGTCTCTCATTATCTGTAATACTTTTCTCATCTCATATCTCTCTTTTGTCTCTCATCATGTTGTCTTTTTTTGTCTCCTTAACTTGGCTTGTTGTCCAATCTCGTCTCATTATCTTCATATTGTTTGTCTCGTTTCTCCTGTTCTTGTTTTCTTCTTTTATCTCGTCTCATTATTTTTTTTTCAATTTTTTTTCTCGCCTTGTCTCTCTCTTTATCAGTTTTTCATCTCCGCTCTTCTCATCTCTCTTCATCTCTTATATCTCGTTATTGTCTTTTTTCTCATTATGTCTCATATCTTTTCTGTCTTTTCTTTTTACTGCTTCATCTCTCTCTTGTCTATTTTTTTGTTCATCTCACCTCTTGTTATTGTCTTTCAGTTTTTACATCTCATCTTGTCTTTCCTTTTACTTTTCTCATCTTGTCTCGTCTCATTCTCTCTCGTCTCGTCTTTTTCTCAAGTAGTCTTTTCTCCTCTCGTCACATCTTGTTTCAAATTGGTCTCGTTTCACATAATTTATTCTTGTTTTCATGTCCCGTCTCATCTCATCTCTTCTTTTCTCATGTCTTCATCTTGTTTCTGCTTGTTTTTGTCACAGCTCTTCTTTCTGGTCTCATATAATTTTATTTTTGTGGTTTTCTGGTCTCATCTCTAATCTTGTTTCTTATTCGTCTTAACTCTAATTGTTTTCTCCTGTTTCCAAATCTCATCTTATCCTGATTCAATCGTTTCTTCTCTCATCTCTTTATTTTCTCTTGTTTACTCTACTTTCTCATCTTGTTGCTTTTCTCATGTCTCCATCTTGTCTCATTTTGTCGCAGCTCTTCTTTTTGGTCTCATCTCTTCTTTTCCAGTCTCATATAATTTCATCTTTAGTGGTCTTCTGGTCTCCTTTGTAATCTCCTTTCTCATTCTTCTCTAATTATTTTCTCTACTTTTCAAATCTTATCACGTCTTATCCTTGTTTCTCACTTGTCTCATCTCATCTCATCTCATTTTCTCATCTCTTTCTCGTCTTGTAGCTTTTGTCATGTCTTCTCTTGTCTCCTTGCTCTTCTTTTCAGGTTCATCTCATTTCTTTTTCAGTCTCATGTTTTTTGTGGTATTCTGGTCTCATGTCTTTTCTCCTTTCATCTCTTCTTTTTTTTTTAACGTAGTCTTATCTTGTTTCTCACTTTTCTTATCTCATTTCTCACTCATCTCATCTCATTATTTTCTTTTTTCACATCTCATCTTGTCTCATCACTTTTCACACCTCATCACTTCTTTTTTCATTGTGTTGCTTTTTCTCACTTCTTCATCTTGTCTCTGCTTGTTTTGTCACAGCTGTTCTTTCTTGTCTCCTCTGTTTTTGTTTTTGTGCAGTTTCTCATCTCGTCTTTTGTGGATTCTTATCTCATTTCTTAAGTTTTCTCATCTGTTCTTTTCTCATTTCCCCTGTTTTCACATCTCATCTTATCTCTTCTTTTTTCATCTTGTTGCTTTTCTCATGTCTTCATCTTGTCTCTGGTCATCTTTTCCAGTCTCATATACAGTAATTTCATCTTTCTGGTCTCATTTCATGACTTTTCTTTTGTCTTTTCTCAGTGTTTTGTGGTATTCTGGTCTGATTTTATGTCTTTTCTCATTTCATGTCTTCAAGTCTAGACTTTCTCATCTCGTCTCAACTCTCGTTGTCTTCTCCTGTTTTCACTTTTCATCTCTTGTTTTCTCATCTTGTCTTTATCTTGTCTCGTTTGGTCACAGCTCTTCTTTCTGGTCTCATCTCTTCTTTTTCCCCACATTTTCTCATCATCTTGCCTTTTGTGGTTTCATGTTTTTTTTTTTTGTTTTGTTTTTTATCTCTTCTTTTCTCATATAATCTGGTCTATCTCATCTCAACTCTCATTATTTTCTCCTGTTTTCATAACTCATCCTATCTGCTCTTCTCTCATTTTGTTGCTTTTCTCATGTCTTCATCTGGTCTCTGCTCTTTTTGTCACAGCTCTTGTTTTCCACCCTCATCTTTTCTAGCCTCTCATCTCTAATCGTCTCTCTTCACGTGAAGCCCAGTTGTGGTCATGTGGGTCTTGTTTGAGGGGCACAGGTGATCGCTGGTCAGTCACACACACACGCACATCATTGTTCAATTACTAACACTCAAATGCACACAGAATGGCTCAGATGCAGTGTGAGTGAGTGTGTGTGTGTGTGTGTGTGTGAGTGACAGCGTTTCCAGCTGTAGGGATTGATCGTGGAATGAAAGTGTAATGGGAGATGAGCTCTCATCTCAACCCTCACTGGAACAGAACAGAGATTTGGTTACAAACACCAGCCGTATGACGCACACACACACACACACTCACAGCACGTGTGATCACAAATCTCCAGACAGCGTCACACACCCTCAGAAATCTTCAAAAGAAAATTGTGAATGCTAATCAGATGTTTTTGTCTATTTCTGGCATGTGAATACTCTAATGCTCGGACTAATTAAGCCTTCCATAATAAACCTCCTCTATTCTCTCTCACTCACACTCTCAGTCCAGCTTCCAGAGGACGTGTTGCATTACATCTCTCATTCTCTTCTCATGCCATCTCTTGCCTCTCCTGCCTCTCCTCTCCTCTCCTCTTCTTCACATCATTTAATATCATCTCTTGATTTTTATTTCTTCTCATTTCTCCTTTTTGTCATTTTCTCATCTATTCTCAATTTTCATTTTCTCAACTCATTTCACATCTTCTCGCCTCTCATCTTGTCTCGATTTCACTCATCTTATTTCTCATTTTTGTTTCTTCTGGTCTCTTGTTTTCTCATCATATTTTATTTTTAACCATCTCTCATCTCACCTCCCGTTTTTCTCATCTCATCTCTCGACATCTCGCCTCTCATCTTATTTCAATTTTATTTGCCTTGTTTTTTGTCTCTGTTGTTTCTGAACTCAGCTCTTGTTTTCTCATCACATCTGATCTCTTCTCATGTGTCGTTTTCTCATCTCTTCTCACCTCGTTTTCTCATCTCTCATCTTATATCAATTTTACTCATCTTGTTTCTCGTTTTTGTCTCATCTTGCATTCTTGCTTCTTTGTCTCATTCTTGTCTCTTCTGGCTTGTTTTCTCATCTCCCCTCTCGTCATCTCGCCTCTCATCTTGATTTTACTCATCTTGTTTCTCACTTTTATCTCATCTTGCATTTTTGCTTGTTTGTCTCATTCTTTTCTCATCTGGCCTCTTGTTGTCTCATCTCATCTATCGTCATCTCGCCTCTCATCTTATCTCAATTTTACTTGTCTTGTTTCTCATTTTTGCTCATTTGTCTCATTCTTGTCTCTTCTGGCTTATTTTTTTCTCATCTCTCGTCATCTCGCCTCTCATTTCAGTTTTGCTCATCTTGTTTCTCATTTTTGTCTCATCTTGCATTCTTGCTACTTTGTCTCATTCTTGTCTCTTCTGACCTCTTGTTTTCTCATCTCGTCTTCATGTCGCCTCTCATTTTATCTTGATTTAACTAATCTTTTCTCATTTGTCTCATTTTGCAGTTTTGCTTCTTTGTCTCATTCTTGTCTCTTCTGACCTCGTTTTCTCATCTTATCTCGATTTTACTCATCTTGTTTCTCATTTTCGACTCATCTTGCTGCTTCATCTCTCATTCTTGTCTCTACTGTCCTCTTGTTTCACATCTTCAAGATAAGATGAGAGGCGAGATGACGAAGATGAGATGAGAAAACAAGAGGCCAGATGAGACAAGAACGAGAGAGAAAGAAGCAAGAATGCAAGATGAGACAAAAATGAGAAAAGGCGAGTACAATCAAGATAAGATGAGAGGTGAGACGATGATTTTATTCGTCTTTTCTCACTTTCTCATCTCTCGTCATCTCTCTTTACTCATCTTGTTTCTCATTTTTGTCTCATCTTGCATTCTTGCTTCTTTGTCTCTCATTCTTGTCTCTTCTGGCCTCTTGTTGTCTCATCCCAACTCATTCTTTTCTCATTCTCCTCCCCTCTCATTCCTTCTCTGTGTTGGTTGTATGGCCGTGGTCCACTGCACCTGTTGCTGTCAGTGTAGAGTGTGTGTGTGTGTGTGTGTGTGTGAGCTGCTCACCTCTGCCAGAACATCAGACCTGCCCTCGGCTGTCACACACAATGACCCTCTGCTCTAATGAAGGCAGGGTCAGGATTGTGTGTGTGTGTGTGTGTGTGTGTGTGTGTGTGAGGTAGGTTGTATGTGTGACTGTGTGTATGAGGGTAGAGAGCAGCTAATTGGTGGAGCTGCCAGCGTCAGTCTCCCCTGTGTTTCACCCACAAAACACACACAGACACAAGCTATTAAACAGCAAACACACTTAAACTGCTCAGCCTGAACCCTTTCATAATATTCACCAGAATTTGACGATTCCAAAGGAGCCAACCAGAGTCATGATTAAGGCCAAAACTCCTGACATTTCGATCTGACATTATTTAAGGGCTTTCATACTAGAGATTTTGAAGCAGACTTGTCTCCATTTGTTCAATTTGTTTGGTTCTCCTTAAAAAAGATTGATATGAACACAGTCCATCCTGAATGTCATCATTAAGTTAATTTAATATGCATCTTTTTGTGCTCAGGCCCAAACTCTTGACATTTTGATCTGACTATGTATGTACTTTATGTACTTTATTTAGGGTGCTTTCATACTAGAGATTTTAAAGCGGGCTTGAGTCCATTAGTCAAAGTTTAATTCGTTTGGTTCTGATTGAAAAGGTTGATATGAAAGCGATCTGTCCAAATGCCATCATTTAATTAATATGTTATGTATATGTTTTGTGGTCAAGGTCTCATTATAGTAAAGAGTAGTTCTCATCTGAATAAATTTGATTTCGGAGAATTGCTCTTTTCATTTCTCTTGCAATACATCCTATAAAAGTGCCATTTTCCCTCTTTCTCTCTCCATGTAAAGTTTTGGTGGTGAATCCGACACAACAAATGCATGAATAAAACAGTGAAACTGGCATATTCTCATTACGTAGTTCGTGTTGCGAACAGCTGCCGTTTGTACTTGGTGTTACTCAAGTTGATTACACTTCTGCAGTTCAGAGCCAGAAATACAATTTGAACAGAGACCTGGGAGATCTGGTTCGGACCAAGCCTGAAAGCTTAATGACTGCAGACCTGTCACTGACTCTCCACAAAGTAAAGTACGCTCCCAGCCTGCTACAATGAGCACTTTTGAGCAAAAATACTTGGTGGATTCACAAGAATTTGCAAGATTTTGGGGTTTGAATCTTTGAATGATTCAAAAGCTTCATTAGAGGCTGAGTAAATGTGATATACACTACCAGTCAAAAGTTTGGACACGGTAACATTTTTAATGTTTTTAAAAGAAGTTTCGTCTGCTTGCCAAGGCTGCATTTATTTAATTAAAAATACAGTAAAAACAGTAATATTGTGAAATATTATTACAATTTAAAATAACTTTTTTCTGTTTGAATATATTTTATAAAGTAATTTATTCATGTGATCAAAGCTGAATTTTCAGCATCATTACTCCAGTCTTCAGTGTCACATGATCCTTCAGAAATCATTCTAATATGATGATCTGCTGCTCAAGAAACATTTATGATTATTATCAATGTTGAAAACAGTTTTTTTCAGGATTCCTTGATGAATAGAAAGTTCAAAAGAACAGCATTTATCTGAAATACAAAGCTTTTGTAACATTATACACTACCGTTCAAAAGTTTGGGGTCAGTAAGAATTTTTTTTTTTTTTTTTTTTTTTTTAAAGAAATTAAAGAAATTAATACTTTTATTCAGCAAGGATGCATTAAATCAATCAAAAGTGACAGTAAAGACATTTATAATGTTACAAAAGATTATATTTCAAATAAATGCTGTTCTTTTGAACTTTCTATTCATCAAAGAATCCTGAAAAAAAAATATTGTACACAAATAACAAATATTTTGTACAATTGTACACAATAAATGTTTCTTGAGCAGCAGATCAGCATATTAGAATGATTTCTGAAGGATCATGTGACACTGAAGACTGGAGTAATGATGCTGAAAATTCAGCTTTGATCACAGGAATAAATTACTTTATAAAATATATTCAAACAGAAAACAGTTATTTTAAATTGTAATAATATTTCACAATATTACTGTTTTTACTGTATTTTTAATTAAATAAATGCAGCCTTGGTGAGCAGACGAAACTTCTTTTAAAAACATTAAAAATTATACCGTGTCCAAACTTTTGATTGGTGGTGTATTTGAGCACAAATGTGTCAAATGCTTTGCTTTCAAAATTTATTTTATTTCCATTTTGGAAATGCAGATGTTGATTCGTCACGTCATACAGTCAGAGTAGGAATGTTCAACATTTTCGGCGATTTTATCACATCTGTGAATGGGACTTTTAGTCAGTGTGTAATTTTGTAAAATTTCTGCAACATTTCTCAGGCAAAAAAGGTCCATTGTATATTGTCAACAGTGTAGTGATGTATGAAGCACAACAGCTTTATGACAAACAGCTTTCTGTTGGTCAATGTGGCAACTTTGCGTGACCAATTTGATCTTGTACCTCAATGAAATCTTACGCCCTTTACTTCCGTATGACACAGTGTGCTGTGTGTGTTGCCAAATCCGCAATTTTCCACCAGAATTGGGTTAATTTTTCACTTTTGCCGCGGGTTTTTTTTGCAACTCCATGGGTTGAAGCGACCGCACTAGCGTGATATTTAACCCCCGCAACAGGATACCCCACAGAATGCGATTGGGCTAGTTTTGGACTAGTTTTGAGAAGCAATTGAGTGCATTTTGTAGTAAAAACCTGACAACCCTGTTTGTATTGTTCTTTTGCGCATGCAGGTCAGTTCCGAACTATGATCTGTTCACACTGGAAATCTGATAATGGCCACATTTAAAACAACAATGTGAACAGCTATACAAATAAATCAGATCTGAGCATTAAAGCTCACAGTGTTGAACGTAGCCTAAATGTCGCTTGTCAGTAATATTGTCTATTCACGTCTAAAGGCAGAACACACCAAGCCGATGCCGATGAACTAGCGGCGACGAAAGCAGACTGTGGGGTTGGCTCACGTCGGCAGCATTTGAGTCCAAAGTTGCCCTGACACACCAAACCGACGCTCGACAGCCGACGCCCAAGTAGCACGTCCGTTCTGCGCCCGCGTAAGATGAAATGCCTTACCGTACCAGCAGGTGGCAGTAGCTGAACAGCCAATCAGAATGATCAGATGGCCCGACAGACCGACGAACTCCGACGCCGATTCAACATGTCGAATCGGCTGAAAAAAAGCCGACGAGGACCAACTTCAGCTGAACACACTGAGAAAACTTAGTTGGCCGACGAACAAAAACTTGGTGTGTTCCTGCCTTAATGGGATGTTCACAGTAATTAAATCCCCAATTCTTGTTGAAAATCCTGTATTCTATTGAATTAGGTTGTAAATTATAGGCACATTTGCATAAAGTCGAACGTTGCTCAACTTTGTTGAATCGTAAACACTTGCTAAATAGCCAACACTCCTTGAAAATGAATGAATTATAGTTGATTGGTTGCTGTAAATCACTGTCCTAAAGGGATAGTTCACCCAAAAATGTAAATTCTGTCATTATTTACTCACCTTCATGATGATCCAAACCTGTATGACTTTCTTCTATGGAGTGTCTCAGTGTTTGTTCAGTCAGTGGTGTCCAGTGTTGTTTGGACCTCAACGTTATCAAAGTCAAAAAGGTTTGGAACGATATGAGGGTAAGTAAATGAGATTTCCTTTTTGGGTCAACTATCCCTTTAAATCGGAGCGGTCTGTTTATATTCAGGTTGAACTTCTGTCAAGAGATCTTTCTCATCTTAAAGCTTTCAATGGCATAAACTCATTAAACGATGCGCTTCAGACTTTCGTTTCCATAGTAGTTTCATTGTGATGATATTTTCCAGACGATTTGTGTTTGATCGTCAGCTGATATTGTTGCATGAGTCGGCAAAACTGCAGCACCCCTCTAACAAAGTGCCGCTTGTTCTCCTAAACATTTCCCTTCCAGCTCTTCTCTTCCAAACGCCCCCTCTTTTCCACGCGCTTATCAAAGAGACAGAGCAGTGAAGAATGAAAAAGGGGGTTATAAAAATGAGAAGTGATAGTAGGTTTCAGCCTTTTGTAATGAATATCGCTTAGAGGTATTGAAATGCTAATTTTACGCTCACAGTTGGCAAACTCGTGAGGAAAATTTGGGCGGCTGAAACCAACCTCAACATTCTGCTTGGAGAATCTCTCTCTCTTTGGCTTCGTTTATGTGTTTTACTGTTTTGATGTTTAGCACTATTTCTCTCTCTTGTTTTCCACCTCGCTTTTCCATTTCTCTCCCAGACGCACACATCGAGGGGTGTGTGGGATTTGGCATTAGTTGGGAAAGCTAGTTTGAAACTGAAGCTTGCCAAACTACAAGAATAGTTCACCAGAAAATGTTGTGTTTGTGTTGTTAAAAACCCATGTGACTTTCTTTTTTCAGTGGAACGATGGAAAAAAAACTTTGAAGACTGTGCTAGTTGTTATTCAAGCATTTTCAATTGGGGACTGAAGCTTTCAAGCTTCAAAAAGGAAGTAAAAGCACACTAAAAGTATAGTAAAAGTGGTTAATTTGACTCATCTGCTATATGCCAAGTATTCTAAATCCATATGATAGCTTTGTTTGTCTTTCCTTGCAGTGAGTTGTTTGTGAGCTCCGCTGCGACTGAATCATTCAGTCATTGTGTCCAAAATTTGAGAACCAATTCACCTATGAATCATTCAGATCAACTGATTCATTGAAATGATTAAACCCGAAAGAAGTTGTGATGACTGATATGTAAACAAATCATTCTTTTTAATTTGAGTTGAGTTGAATCTTTTTAGTAAATCTGTTGAATGAGTCATTTACAAATCAGATTTATCCGATTCTCAGTTTGTTCACAAATCAGGCAACTTTAATGAACATTAAGCTAATGCAGTAGATGTGAAGATTTTTCATGAATAGCCTATTTAAATTTCATTGAAAGAATAGGTGAATCATTTTATGAATGGGTTCTAGTACATCATTTAAACAATTGGGTTCTCTAAAATGAATAAAAACTGTCCAGTTCCTGTTATTGTAATTGAATAAATCATGAATGCTTTTATGAACTTTTACGTTCTAGTGAACTGCCTAAACAGATTGATTCTGTAAAATGAATTCCATTATCGTAACTGAATGAATCAGTGAATCATTTTACGAACAGGTTCTGGTATATCATCCAAACAAACTGATTCCCTAAAATGAAATGAAAATATACAGCTTCCATTATTGTAAATGACTAAATCATGAAGATCTTCTAGTGAACCACCTAAACAAAATGATTCTCTCAAATGAATCAAAAATGTCCATTTTCCATTATTGTAATCAAATGAATTGTGAATTTTTTTAAGAACTTTTATGTTTTAGTGAAGTGCCCAAACAAACTGATTCTCTAAAATGAATTCCATTATCATAACTGAATGAATCAGTGAATTGTTATATGAACCATCCAAATGAACAGATTCACTAAAATGAATCAGTTTTCCCAATGCTACTTGAAAGACATTTGAAAAGTGCATTTGATTACAGCCTCAGTTTGATCTACTGTTAATTTGCATGAATTTTATATATATATATATATATATATATATATATATATATATATATATATATATATATATTGGGAGCCTTTTATTCAACACTTTTTGCAACCTCCTTTTGCCAAGATAACAGCTCTGAGTCTTCACCTATAATGCCTGATGAGTTTGGAGAACACCTGACAAGAGATCAGAAACCATTCCTTCATACAAAATCTCTCCAGACCCTTCAGATTCCCAGCTCCATGTTGGTGCTTCTTCTCTTCAGTTCACTCCACTCATTTTCTTTAGGATTCAGGTCAGGGGACTGGGATGGCCAAGGCAGAAGCTTCCTTTTGTGCTCAGTGACACATTTTTGTGTTGGTTTTGATGTTTGTTTTGGATCATTGTCCTGATGGAAAATCGAACCACGGCCCATTATTGGATTTCTAGCAGAAGCAGTCAGGTTTTGATTTTTATCTGTTGGTATTTGATAGAATCCATGTTACCATGTATCTGAACAAGATGTCCAGGACCTTCAGCAGAAAAATAGGCCCACAACATTAAAGATCCAGCAGCATATTTAACTGTGGGCATGGGGTACTTTTTATCCACATGTGCACCAAACCCATCTGGTGGGTTTGCTGCCAAAAAGCGCTTTTTTTAGTTTCATCTGACCATAGAAGCCGGTCCTGTTTGAAGTTCCAGTCTTGTCTGACAACTGAATATGCTGGAGATTGTTTCTGGATGAGAGCAGAGGATTTTTCTTGAAACCCTCCCGAACAACTTGTGGGGATGTAGGTGCTGTTTGATCATTTTGTTTTTTAGGCTTTCTGAGACTCAAGACTCAACTAATCTCTGCAATTCTCCAGCTGTGATCCTTGGAGAGTCTTTGGCCACTCAAACGTTCCTCTTCCAGGCAGATTTGTAACATCTTTAGTTTATTGGAACTTCTTAATTATTGCCCTGATGGTGGAAATGGGAATTTTCAATTTTCATGTTCATGATCACCCTGGTGTGCTAAAAAAATGTAAATATGAATGGGAATATACTTCAGAGATATTTTACTCATAAAAAATTCTAGGGGTGCCAATAATTGTGGCCAACGTGTTTTGGAGAAAAATATTTATTTCATAATGTGATTTTTTTTTTTTTTTTTTTTTTTTTTTCCATTTTCAATTCTTTTCCTTCAATGAAAGTTTAGATTTTTGCTAATTTTATGAATTAAAGATCAAAAGGATAAACAATGCAGATTTATTTTTACAGTCATCTTTGATCATATTTATCAAGGGTACAAACAATTTTGTCCACGTCTGTGTGTGTGTGTGTGTGTGTATATATATATATAATATAAAACTTGACATAAAAGTTGCATATAATGTTTTTTTCATGCTATTCATTGGAAAAAGTAACTTGTTTGAAAAGCTACATTTACTGCATTTCCAACAGATCTGAGCAACTGAAAAATGTATTAGATAAGTATTGTTGCTAATTTTAGTTCGTTTCTTCCCGTCACTCTGCTTGAGTGATTTCCACAGGCTTGTTGGAGTGCTGCCAGTGTAAAGTCTCCTCTGGCAGCATTTCTCCAACACAGAGAGAGGGAGAGAGACACAAATTGAGAAGGGTCAGAGAAATGAGGTGCACCGTAATTAGCCGAGTCGCTCTCTTCGTCTCTCTCTTTCTCACCGTTTCTCTCTCTCTCCTCGTTAAGGTGTTTCTTGCTGCTATTGTTTGGCTGTCACATCCTGAGGGAAACAGCGCAGATGGGGGGTGTGGAAATTCGGAGCCGGAGAAACAGTGACCTGTTTCATTCAGAGCACATCTTTCACTCAATCTCTTAGTTTTCTATTCTTTTATTTTCCCCTGCGGCCTAGAAAAATCACTACTCTGCTTGGATGCCGTCCCTAAAAAACATTGGGTATGAATCTCAGAAACCTCTGGCTGTGCGGTCCGCCTTGTAACCCATGAATGTGAAAAGGAAAATGTGCCCAGTAATTTCTCTCTTTGCCATCTCATGAGCAGATTTGACAGCTGATCGACAGAGGGTTATTAACAGAATTGTAAGGGAAGGTTTATCACTGAAAACTGTATCGTACTTTGTCTATTTATTAAACAGCAATATGGTAAAAATACTACACTATGGATACAGCTTTATTTCCTGAATGCGACTGTGTTTGTTTCGGGGGTTGGGTGGAACTGACGGAACAACAGTTTCTTTCAGTTTTTTTTCGCCCCTTTTTGGCTTGAAACACTGTGTTCGTCGTCATCCAGTTTGAAATGTTGACTACAAACTTGGAGGTTTTTCAAATTTTCCGTTGCCATGTTCTCTCCTTATTTATGATTGTTTGCAGACTTTAGCCGCTGCCTACAATGCACTGGATCCTCACTGGAAACCTAAAATAACTCATTAAACGTTTACACTTTGAATTCTTGCACCCAGGAACAATACAAATCGACACCAGTGTGACTAAAAGTTTGCTAAGAAGTATTTCCTACTAAAGCAAGGCGGTATTTGACTCTGGTAAGCATCCATAGCAGACTGGTGGGAGTGGCCTTGGATGGCAACATGCATTATGGGTGTCGAAGTTTTCCTAGCTATTTGTCAAAAGGAAAGACAACAGCCTTTTTTTCTCTGTTTTCTCTAGTCAAGTAGCACTGATTTAAAAAAAATTCGGCTTTCTACTGTATAGGCAGCCTAATTTGATTGAAAGCCCATTTTGCCAGCAGTGAAGTACCCCTTTAGGAATATTAATAAATATTCTGTAAAATGTATTAAAAATGACATTAACTTTAATGAAATTTTATTGTAGGTGGGTGTTCACACTGGCAGCAGTTTGCAACCACAAATGAGAACATGCGATTTTAGGCAACATGAGTGTCAGATACTATTTGGGACTCTATGACTTCTGATGATTTAAGGCTTAAATAGGCAGAAAGTGTTGAATTGACATGGGATAAATGTTGATCTGAATTTTTGTGCTAACTAGTGAAGCAGTTTTACTTTAGTATTGTTTATGTACCTTTAATGTATTATATTAGATTTTACTTTTATATTTTAAGTTTTTTTTATATTCCTACTGTATATAGCTTAAACTTATTTCAGTTAGTTGTTTTTTTTTAACATTTTTAATTTCAAGTTTTTCATCTAGTATTTATATTTTATTTAATTTTAATTACAGAAAACTTGCTTGGCGCTGAAAATTTGTCATGCTGCAGCTGGTTAGGATGTGTAATGCCAACCATCTCTTTTCGCTTTTGTTGATTTCGAATTGTTGCAAAAGATTTCTGGCGTCTCTCTGGCTCTTGAACAGGTCCAAACTTGTCTTCCTGACATAAGCTCTTTGAGAGGATCCCATTTTTTCCTGTTGTACCAGTCCAACACTGTGACAAAGCGATTTAAAAGCCATCTCTTCCATTTTAATCTGATTTTTTTTTTTTTTCCGAACAGAAGCTATAGGTTGTTTTATCAACTAGTTGGTTTCTATTTCTATAGGTCATCTCATTGGGTAGCCCCGCCCACAGCGGAATCTCATTGGTCCAGAGTTCCACTCTTGTGATTTATGTTGCATTGTGCTGCATTTTTGCTTTCAGTGTACAGACAACCTACTTTTCATTCGAAATGTTGTGTTGTGCCAGGTCAGAACGTGCAAGTCGGTTTATATATGCATCTGTCTGATTGATCAAACAAAAGCAGGCTTAAAGAAGCTATTGTTTTAAAGGCTGTTCTGGTAGTATAAGAGGATGATGGTGTAAGCTTCGCTTTACTGGAGCATTTAATTTTCACAAGCATGTGAAATCTGCATCATAGATTTAAAAGCTTGTACTATTTGTCCCCCTTTCTTTGTTCTCTGGGAGCCTCCATCATTTTTGCTCAGAGATTGATGCTGTCATGGTTTCCCACCTGCTGTCAGTCGCGGGCTCTCGAACCTGCAGGAACAAAAACTGTTCGCAGGTTTTCTCCTCTTCCATGACAGGTGACCCCCCCGGCGGTCCCTCTCGTCCCGCTGTTCGGCTAATTGGCGAATGACGCTTCGCCTCCCGGCAAAACCAGAGTGAATATTACCATACCTCATTTATTCAGGGCCTAATAGAGTGGTTTTTATCACTTCATTTGAGTGCGAGAAAGGGAACCAAATCATTGTCGGTGGTTATAAAACGACTCATTTCCCAGTGCCTGATATTCTTTAGGAAAAACATGGTTTGTAGGTGCAGCGCGGAGACGAACTTTGAAGATTGTCCAGGTGAAAATGGCCTTGTTTATGGGTAATATATCCTTTTAAATGCATCTGTGCTGATCTGAGTAATGTAATTGTGACACAAAACCTTTTGAATGCAATTAATTTAATTTTTCTTGCGTTATAAACCAATTTCTATCATGCCATGACCCCGAGCGGTGACTGTGTCGGCTGGCCTCACCTCATTTAACAGGTTTTGTTCTAGCTGTGTATGAATTTTAATTGCACTCATGATGGCAGTAGTTATTTAATTTTTTACAAACCATTTACCATGGTAACTATTATTGTCCACTCAAATACTGTTAGTTACTACAGATATCATCAGTTCTGTAAAATCTAACTTGAATTGCGCAAGTTACCCCCATTTTATAATGGATTCATAGAATTTTTTTACTTTTTTTTTTTTTTTGAAGAAAATGTAAGTCTAAAACTTGCCACCATACAGGGTTATTATAAATTACAAAAAAAATTTAAATTTTTTTTTATGTTTCTTTTTTTTTTTTTTTTTCCCAAATTATCTGTAATTTAGGCTTTTTTTTTTTTTTTGTCAGTTTTCAGTCTGTCATTGTTAATTATTAATTTATTATATTTTATTTTTTGATTAAAAAAAACATTTTCATCAATTTGTCCTTAACTTAGTCTTTTTTTTTTTTATCGTTTTTCTGGTCTATCATTGTTAGTTATTTCATTTTATTTATTTTTAGTTTTTATTTTGGTTTTATTTGGTATTTTTAAAAGTTTAACAATGTTTCAATTCTCAACTTAATGTAGTTAAGTTATTGCTAACTGACTTTTTTATGTATAATCAAAGACTATATATAGAAAATGGTGCACTTATAGACCTTATGTGGCAGAAACAAGCGCACAGCCATCTTTATAATTTTGTGTTTGAACTTCAGTTTTTGCGGTAGCTCTGTATATCTCTATGGCATCACTGTCGAAGAGTAATTAGCTGGTGAACTGGATTTATTTATTGTAGAGTTAACAAAAGTTATCATGAGCATTGTAATAGTGTTGTCAAAAGTAGGTACTGAAATTTTAAAAATGTGACGCATTCTGAAATGCACACTTAGGACTGCACATGCTCATTGGATGGTCTAGCCTGAAAAATAAGTTGCTTTTAATGCTATTTGAGCATAAGAAACAACATCAATAGGACAGTTCATGTCAAATTTTATTGCTGAAAATATTTGAAATATGTTATTTATTTGTGAGTTTGGCAAGCAGTTTGTGAGATTTCAGGAATTCCCCATTGAAATAGACAGGACTTGGTCTTGCCTGAAATAGCTGCCTGGAGGTCATAAATAAAAATAACTGGGAAAAGCTGAAACTATGCTTAAATATATATTTAGTTAGCTTAATTACGTTCATGTAGTTTCCATGTTACTAAGTCTCGAGTCTTTGGGATTCTTCACCTATTTTATTGTCCGCCAGGCAAATATCGCAAGCATGATCAAGAAAAGTAATAACTGTATTAAATATGACATTTTAGCTGAAACTAAGGTTACCATGATGCAGAGGGTCGTCACAGGCGCCGTCGTAGTTTTCCGTCTACAACTGTGCGCTCTGCAGGGCGGACGCTATGAAAACGCACCATTCCTTCCCCCCAGCCCCGACACATAGTCCAGGCCCTTCAGTATCCCATCACCCCCTGCGACTATCCAAGCTGTTACGGCAGGCTGGGCCGCGAGCGTCTGTGCCAGGGCGCGGCAGGACCGGATCTGGCCGGTGGGTTACCGGCTCCTCTTCCTCTTCTTCCTCCTCCTCCTCCTCCTCCAAGCTGCCGCTTATGCTAAGCGCCTTGCCGTTAGCCGGAAGGATGATTGAGTGAGGACAGGTTTGTCATTTTGAGAGTGAAGCGCTTAAACTGTGTAATACCTAGTAAGCACGAGGAACAAGTCAAGCTGTCGTGTCTGAATTAAGAAAGTTTGGTGGTGTGTTCTGAGATTCTGCAGAAGCACATTGCCAGCAGATGGTACGGCTCACATCCAGACCTGACTTGAGCTTTTAGCCCTTCGCAAAATGATTTTGCTGCAACCGAAGGAAAATTTAATTGGGGGAAAGATTCAATATGCTGCAGAATTTGATTATAAGGCTGACAGTTTTATGTCCACATATTTTAAGTTTTGCTTTTAAAAAAAACAAGAACAACAGCATTTTTGCATTCTCTGAATGTGAGTGGTGTTTGCTTGTGCAAAACCCACCGCCACACTGTTAAGGTGCTTGCTAGGGTAACTGTAGTTGGTTTATGTCAAAAAAGCCCACTTCCGAGCCTTTATGATATTCTGGCATTAGCTAGTTCGCTCTAGTAAAGTTTGCTCTACTAGTTTGTTCGTTTGTACTTAATTTGGTTGTATTTAGTCACGTAATATATTTTTCCTTTGAGATATAAGCTTGCAATTCTGACTTTTTTCTTGTAATTGGAAGTTTATATCTCACAATTTAGAGAAAAAAGTCAGAATTGACATATAAACTCACAATCATGACTTTTTTTCTTGCAGTTGTAAATTTATATATTGCCCAATTCTGACTTTATTCTCAGAATTGTGATATAAATGTGTAATTGTGAGGAAAAAAGTCATAAATAAAATAGAAATAAAATGTGAAATTAAAAGAGGAGTGTGGTCAAATCGATTTAATCGCGATTAATCACTTCTAACATAAAAGTTTGTGTGTGTGTGTGTGTGTGTATGCACTACCAGTCAAAAGTTTTTAATGTTTTTAAAAGAAGTTTCGTCTGCTCACCAAGGCTGCATTTATTTAATTAAAAATACAGTAAAAACAGTAATATTGTGAAATATTATTACAATTTAAAATAACTGTTTTCTGTTTGAATATATTTTATTCAAGTAATTTATTCCTGTGATCAAAGCTGAATTTTCAGCATCATTACTCCAGTCTTCAGTGTCACATGATCCTTCAGAAATCATTCTAATATGCTGATCTGCTGCTCAAGAAACATTTATTGTGTACAATTGTACAAAATATTTGTGTACAATATTTTTTTTCAGGATTCTTTGATGAATAGAAAGTTCAAAAGAACAGTGTTTATTTGAAATATAATTTTTGTAACATTATAAATGTCTTTACTGTCACTTTTGATCGAAATTAAAGTATTAATTTCTTTATTTTCTTTTCAAAAAAATAAAAATAAAAATTCTTACTGACCCCAAACTTTTGAACGGTAGTGTATAATGTTACAAAAGCTTTGTATTTCAGATACTTTTGAACTTTCTATTCATCAAGGACTCCTGGTCAGATTCTTATGTAAATATTAGTTATGTTTCAACCAAATTTAAGGTGGCAGGTGGACGCTGCACATTGCAGGTGGTTTGAGTACCCAGAAAAGCGCTATATAAAATGTAAGGTATTATTATTATTAATGGTGCAATGCTAAATGCTCTAAAGTATTAAATGCTAAAGTTTTGGAAAAAAGCTAGTTTAAAACCAGAAAATGCTGGTTTTGAAAATTGGATGTGACCTAAGACCCATAGAACATATTGAACTGACTGTTCAGACTCGTTTTCATTTACGTCAGATTAAATATGGCGTCTACACTAACTGTGATCCACGGCTGCAGTACAAATTGCGTGTCTTGTGCCGTATACATTGTAAATCACCGTAATGAGTCACTGTTGGTCATTTGTCAGAATCAGAAGTAAGAACAGTATGAAAACATTTAAGACAAGAACTGGCTTTTCTGCTAAAGTACAGCTTTGGACTTTGAGGCCAGAGCTTGAAAATGGCTCATCTGTTCACGGTTAATCTCCTGCTCCATGTGTTTTTTGAGCTTGTGAAGTGAGAGTCTGCCAGTGGAAGCTGAGAGGATTTTTTTCACCGCTCTATATCCTTTACATAATCCAGATCCTGTAGCTGTAAACGACTTCCTCTCAGATCAGCAATATTCAGGGACATGAAAATGGAAAGGTTTGTGTTTTTATGCGCTGAAACAAAAGGACATTGCTGAGCTGTTCCAAAATCATCTGTAGACGGCCTGGAGCAGCGGCACAGAACTTTCATGTCAAAGTCAAGAGAGACAAACACAAACACACACACACACACACACACACACACAAAGTCAAGCTGGAATTTTCCTATTTCCATATGCAGTATATTTCTGCACGTATAAGACAAGGGCACAATTAAAGAAAGTTTCTTGTGTTTGTGTGCTTTACATGACTACAAACCAGGTGCATCATTTACTGGGATGCACATATATCGGTACCAAATCGGTTATCAGATGATATTCCAGATGCTAACCATTGCGATGATAAATACACATATGCTTATGGAAAATACCAGAGACTGTTTGAAGAACATGGACAAATTTATTTGGTTTCATGTTTTATCTGCATCTTCCCTGTGCCTTTGTTGATACCAGACTTCTGCATCCGATTCCGCATAAATTACATATACTCCGGTTAACTCATGTAACTCTTAACTCCTGTTTTCTTCTCGTGAGCTCCCTCTGTTGTCCTAACTGAAAGGATAACAGTATAGTGAGAGGGGAGGGATCAATCAGACCTCCTCAGATCGCATAATTTCGTGGAAAATTGAAAGAAATGCTCACTCTTTCTAAAGAAATGTGAAGTAAACATGATGTTTTATCTATATTTTTCTAAATGTGTAAGCCTTTGAGCGTTCCTGTGATCACAAATAAATGGAAGCAGGTGCAGCTGAATAAGAATTTGTTCTCTTTAATGTAAAATGCTAAAAAAGTTTTCAGTCAGCTAGTGAAACGGTGGGGTCATGTTACGATGGAGGCGTTTTAAGGGCGGGTTTTAGGGTACTGGCCCGACAGTAGAAACGCAACTTGATTTTAGCCTCGGTGCTTGAGGTCCGAGGCTTTTGGCCCCGCCCGGCACCTTGTTAGCCCTGGCTCACACTGGCCCGACAGTGGAAAAGCAGCTGATGTCTTTCATTTGGAGGAGAGGGGTTGAAAAATAAGAGCTTGGCAAAGATTTCAAACTTTTTGGCTACATTCACACTGTCAGTTTTTGGGATTGACAACCCCATTTACTTACAGGTGTGAGTCTCAAAATGTCCGTTCTCCACAGCGTCTCAAATACTGTGAATATGCAAGCCAGTATTGTCTTAGCAGTAACCATACTTTTAACAGTATAAGAGTCCAATCGAATCTTCATTAACTGACAGTAGCGTTTATATCTAGGTGGAGAACGGAGCATCTGAGTCACGCATACTCATCACAGACAAAACTGACTGGAGCAGCTCCGATGAAGAACACTGACTGGATCTAAAACCTTCAGACGACACACAGCTAATATCTCCGTTGCTGTAAGTTACTGAAACCACACATGAAAACTGCTAACACATGGTAGACATGGTAGTGTCTCTCTCGCACAGTATGACAGGACAGACAACTAGTTGTCGGTCCGGTTCCGTTCACACAGCGCAGATTTTCCAAGAATGCAGTTGAGAGTCCTGATAATTTGAGTACGAGTTTGTTTATAGAATGTGGTTGTCACTCCCGTAAATAACTGAACTGTGTGAGAACATAACTGTATTTAAGGACTCAGACAACCGTATTCTCCTGCTGTGTGAATATGGCCTTATTTAATACGTGTAATAACAACAAATCACAAATCATCCAGGATCATGTATTATGGAAGTATATAGGGATCATTTTGACTTCATGTCTTGGGGTCTTGTAGTGTGCACTAGGTTTAAGTCATGTTCTGTTTCTCTCTCTCTCGGCCAGAGTTTGTGATGGGAAACATCTGCAGCTGGAGTGAGTATAAAGTCCCTCTGGATCAGGACCAGGTTCTGTTTTCACTGTGGGTTCTGGTTCTCTCTGAATGACAAGTCTGTTCACTGCAGACGCTGTCTGGGCGCTTACATGACTACATTTCTCCAGTCGCTGCATTCCAATGTCTGATATGAGAGGCTGTTATTACCTCTATGCCTGAATGATTCAGAGCCTTTGAGGTTTATTGTACAGAAATCATCCCTTCGGCAATAGAGCACTTAGGACATAAATATACATTTAGCATTGCCAGGGAGAATGCAAATACAGTCGTTGAGTAACTGGCACATGTAAACATGATCATTTTAGACAGGAAAAATGCTATACTATCACCACTTCCTGACAGGGGACCAATCGGAAGTCATCAGGCTGAACAGGAAGTTGAGAGGCCTTAATAAAGTCAGTGGAGATTTGCCCATAACATAAATACTCGCATGACTTCAGTTTGTCGGCAATTGAATGTAAATGCCCGTGTAATGCTAAAATGCAGAAACATGTTAAACTATCTAACTAAAGGCGGCAATACTGCAACACCAAGAATTTCCCTCAACTTCCTGTTGAGTTTGATGACTTCCAGTTTGTTGCTTCAGGATGTGATCATTTAGCATGTTTTAGCATTGCGTCAATGTCATTGTTAACATCTCTTTGTCAACAAACTGAAGTCTTTACTAGAAGGACACACTGTTCAACAACTTCCTGTTCGCTTTGAACACTTCCTGTTGCTTGACAGGTAATGGATTAATATTTTTCCACATTATCAGCAGTGCGTGAATGTGGGTTTGCATTTCTTTGTCAACAAACTGAAGTCTTTTGGAGTCTTTATATGAAAAAAACTTTCTGTTGAGTTTGGAGATTTGCCCTACAGAACAGGCTTTTTAAATAAACATCTGGTTTGATAACAAAAATGTTAGCGCAAATTCGTCGCACACTGCTAATAATGTGGGAAAAAAAAATGTTAAACTATAATTTCCAAGTCCAATTGGAAGTCATCATCAAACTCAACAGGAAGTTGGGCAACATGTTAGACTCCCCTTGTTGATAAATAGAAGTAAATGGGTCATTAATGAATACGGTTTTTAAACGTGTAAAAAAAACAACATAATGGAGATAGTTTTATTAAGTGTTAACAATGAGATTTTGTTTTATTTTTTTATGATCAGTTAGCACTGCTTTCATCATTTTTTTTTTTTTTTTTTTTTTACAAGATGGACGGAATTTGCCACCAAAAAAGTCATTCGGTTTAACCAAAATTTTGGTTTTACCAAATGACAATATTTTCAAATAATGCTAACAGGCTAATATCTAGCTAAGACAATCACACATTTTATATTTAGTACAAGTTTCTAAAATATAAATGTTTTATAGCGGTTGTACCGAATGACCTGATGTTTCAGGACACGCGTATGAGCAAGTGAAAATATGAATTTTTCAAATGGTTAAAAGAGAGTTAGTTAGTTTGCTTCACGACCATGTGGTCCTTTGCAGGTGTCTGAATGATCTATCCTGTCACATGATATTGATCACATGACTTGATCCAAAACGGTCCCTTTATATTGGTTACTCCGACTGACATCAATGAAATTAATTTTTCCGGACATTCTTTCTCATAACAAAGCAACGACTTCTACACATAATTTTAAAACTATTTTGCACTATGTTGATATATGACGTTATAAAATCATGTTAGAATACAAAATATAAACATTTATTACACTTTTAAGATATTTTAATCACAAATGAAATGGCTGTATTGGCCTTTGGACGGTTAAACCGAATGACCTTTTGACACTTCAACATCTTTACAATATCTTTATATGTAGCAAAATATAATTTAAACCTTCTGGATTCAATAAAAGAGATCTAGTTGTACTACCTTATATAGCCTACTTTGGATGTCATATCTTTGTTTTTTATTATTATTAAGGCCTTTGGACAAAAAAATGACCCATCACGTCATTGACCCAAACACATTCGTGCAATGCTGAAATGCAGAAAATATGTTAAACTATCACTTCTTGAAGGCAACAAATTGGAAGTCCAACTCAAAAGGAAGTATAGGGATTTTTTCAGGAAATGATGTTTTAGAAAAAAGGCTAAACTATCCCTTCCTCAAAGTCAACCAATCAGAAGTCATCAAACTGTGTGTTAGCATCTATTTGTCAACAAACCAAAGTCTTTGTGTGAAAAATTTGTTTTACAGGGAAACTTAACACCAATTTGAGGAACTTTCTTGGTGTCACCCTTAAAAATCAATACTCTAGTGTTACCATAGTACAGTGACTGTATCGAATGGTAATGTATTTATTGGTACGCCAAACAATACCTTGGTTGCACTTACAAAAACTAAGTACTACTATGGTATTTTGGAAATGGTTTTACCATGGTACTCTGATATTTCCAAGAATGGTACATGAATTTCAGAGTAGTATTGGCATACCATTATTGCACCATGGTACTGCCACAGGACACAAGGTTATACTTTATATACCATGGTACTGAAGTTCATTTATATGGTACTTCCAATACCATGGCGCTACCATAACACATGGTATTTCTTTGTAAGTGCAAGTGTGTGTCAAAAACAACAACAAAAACATCTTAGTAATATGGTAAGGATAAAAATATACCCACAATGGCTTCAGTTTGTTGGCAAACTCATGTAAAAGCACCCACACACAATTTGTCTTCTCTTCAGATGTTTCTTGGCTTCGCTGTCTCACATATGTTTTTGTTTTGCGTGTGTTCGAATATAGCATTAAATGAACGGTTTCTGTAACTGGCATTTTTCAGTAATTATGGTCTGATGTCTCATTCTCAGCACAAGATTCCCACTGCCTGAGCGCAAATTACTGTCAGCGATCGGGCCTGTCGACACCAGATTATTGGTATCTGTAAAACCGTCATGAAGCGGTCCTCATTTAGCACGTTTCCAGAGGAAATCGCTGCATTAATAACCGCGGCGTTGGACGTTTGACCCGCAGGTTTGAATTTTCTGCTCGGCGAGTCTGAAAAGCTCTTCCATATTTTCATTAGCCAAACAGTTTGACTCCTCCCCTCGCCACGGGTGCGACACGCGGTGGTAAACAGCATTATCTGGGATCTCAGCGGGATTTCGAATGCTTGTGTAATCCTGTCATTTCATTCATGGATACCTCCGGGGTTATTCTGGGATGCCGCTGTTCTATCTGCCCGCCTGTCCGCTCGTGCCTGCGAGGGAGATTGAATTCCCTCGGCTCGCTCGCACACGCGCGCACACACATCGTGATCACCTACTCATCTCCTTCGCTATCAGAGTGAAACAGAGACCCGTGTTGAACTGAACCTGCTTGTGCTGAGGATTACGTGGAGGCCGTGAACCCTTTTAACTGGTCAGGCCCACAGGATGAGCTTTAGACCTGTGGAGATACAGAGGTGGATCCTGACGCTACTGCTGCCCTCTGTGGGAATTCAGCAGTGTCATAGTCGATTAGAGGAGGAGATGCTCTTTCTAAATCAAAACTGACTCCATTCACTCATTTAGTACATGTTAAAAAAAATGTGCCTTATTAATCTTTTAACAAAATGTACTATCTATCTATCTATCTGTCTATCTGTCTGTCTGTCTGTTTACCTATCCTTTTGTCTATCCTTCATTATATTATTTTATCTGTCTATCCTTCTATTTATCTATCCTTACATCTATCTTTCTATCTATCTGTCTATCTGTCTGTCTGTTTACCTATCCTTTTGTCTATCCTTCATTATATCCTTTTATCTGTCTATCCTTCTATTTATCTATCCTTACATTTATCTATCTATCTATCTGTCTATCTGTCTGTCTGTCTGTTTACCTATCCTTTTGTCTATCCTTCATTATATTATTTTATCTGTCTATCCTTCTATTTATCTATCCTTACATCTATCTTTCTATCTATCTGTCTATCTGTCTGTCTGTTTACCTATCCTTTTGTCTATCCTTCATTATATCCTTTTATCTGTCTATCCTTCTATTTATCTATCCTTACATTTATCTATCTATCTATCTGTCTATCTGTCTGTCTGTCTGTTTACCTATCCTTTTGTCTATCCTTCATTATATTATTTTATCTGTCTATCCTTCTATTTATCTATCCTTACATCTATCTTTCTATCTGTCTGTCTGTCTGTTTACCTATCCTTTTGTCTATCCTTCATTATATCCTTTTATCTGTCTATCCTTCTATTTATCTATCCTTACATTTATCTATCTATCTATCTATCTATCTATCTATCTATCTATCTATCTATCTATCTGTCTGTCTGTCTGTCTGTTTACCTATCCTTTTGTCTATCCTTTATTATATCCTTTTATCTGTCTATCCTTCTGTTTATCTATCCTTACATTTATTTATTTATCTATCTATCTATCTATCTATCTATCTATCTATCTATCTATCTGTCTATCCTTCTATCTATCTATCTATCTGTCTGTCTGTTTACCTATCCTTTTGTCTATCCTTCATTATATCCTTTTATCTGTCTATCCTTCTGTTTATCTATCCTTACATCTATCTATCTGTCTATCTATCTATCTATCTATCTGTCTGTCTCTGTCTGTTTACCTATCCTTTTATCTATCCTTCATTATATCCTTTTATCTGTCTATCCTTCTGTTTATCTATCTATCTATCTATCTATCTGTCTGTCTGTCTGTCCATCATTATATCCTTGTCTATCTATCTGTCTATCTGTCTATTTTTCATTATATCCTTTTATCTGTCTATCCTTCTGTTTATCTATCCTTACTTCTATCTATCTGTCTGTCTGTACATCATTATATCCTTTTATCTATCTATCTATCTATCTATCTATCTATCTATCTATCCTTCATTATATCCTTTTATCTGTCTATCCTTCTGTTTATCTATCCTTACTTCTATCTATCTGTCTGTCTGTACATCATTAAATCCTTTTATCTATCTATCTATCTATCTATCCTTCTATTTATCTATCTGTCTGTCTGTTTACCTATCCTTTTGTCTATCCTTCATTATATCCTTTTATCTGTCTATCCTTCTGTTTATCTATCCTTACATCTATCTATCTATCTATCTATCTGTCTATCTATCTATCTATCTATCTATCTATCCTTCTGTTTATCTATCTGTCTGTCTGTCTGTCCATCATTATATCCTTTTATCTATCTATCTATCTATCTATCTCCTTTTATCCTTCTGTCTATTTATCCTTCTGTTTATATTATCCTTCTGTCTGCCAATCTCATAAACCTTCAAACTTCAAGGCTTAAAAAAACTGTCAATCCTACATTCAAAGTTTGTCTTCACTTAATTCTACTTCCTGACATTAAAATGTAAACCTCAATTCTGCATTCTGTTTGCAACCCCATTTTAAATTCAGAAACAGAATTGGGATTTAAATGCCATTCTTCAATTCTGAATGGCGCAGCACCCTTATGTGTAGGATGTGGGATGTGGTCCAGTTAATATGTCATTGGTAGTAGTGGCATGCTAACCCTCCCTCCTCTCAGTGTTCACTATGTAGGGGTCAACCACTGACCTTTTTAAAGCGAAGACAGCGGTAGTATATTTTCAAACCATTAGTGTACCGCTGTGTGCCTCGAATGCTAATTGTGAAGAATGATTGCTTTTGCATTGCTGTCCTCTTGCTGTGAGTTCCTCTTATTTGTCACCTGCCCAGATTGTCGACCTTGTGTTTGCGCAGCTCTCTCTAATCCCCCAGGCTCTTTCCCGACGGCATAACCATCCACGCCGGGGGTTGGCCGCCTCCACGCCTGAAATCTTTGTAATAACTTTCTTTATCGCCGCACCAATCTCCCGCTAGAGCTGAATCTGGGCCTTGCTGTAATAGAGTGCTGGCGAGCGTAGCGGTAATAAATGCTACACGATTTACCGGGATAAATATGGAGAAATGACTCTCGCGTACAGTAAATGAAACTCCAGGTCATAAGTGGGAGGTGTGTGTCCTCTGTTAGGATTTTTTTTCCCTGTATGTGTGTGAATCCTTGCTTAAAATATCTCAAGTGTGTGGGTTAGTGTGTGTATATCCCATTGGCAGAAGACTTTAAGTCGCTTGTGTCCTCGCAAAGTGTGTGCGTGAGGGAACAAGATGCCTGCAAATTGCTTTGCATCTGAATTAAACATGTTGCTCGTTCACGGCTCAACGCGATGGACAGCGAAACACGTTGCAGCTGCAGAAAATGACTTTTTAAGTGGGGTATTTATGAGATGCTATTGTATTCATTTGATTATAATAAAGCTGCCACTGTGTGGAGGTGACTGGCAACTAGAAGCTATGACGGCCTCCGTGTTTTTCTCCTCAAGCACTTGATGGCTTTTTACGATTAGTTTTCTGTAAGTGCCGCTGATAGCTGTCTTGGTATGAAAAGAGTGACTTAATAAAAGGAGGTTTTTATAGAGGTTTTGTGGTGATATATGCTTGAATGACGGTAAATGGACACAGTAACAGGGTTGAAAAATATCTTGCGGACCACCAGAGAGCCTGAAAATGACTTTTTATATGGGGTATCTATGACATGATGCTTAAATTTAAGTGATTTTACTAAAGATTCCAGCATGTGGAGATGACGGATAGAAGCCAACAAGACAAACAGTCCTCTGTTTCTCTCTCCCTGAGCAGAGGGAATGTTTTAAATATTTTTTTCTAGTGTCGCTGATAGCTGTCATGGTATGTAAATAGAGTGATTTAAAAGAAAAAGGTCTGTTTTTAAAGATGTTTCGTGGCAGATTTACGCATGAGTAAACAGGTAAACAGATGCAGTAACAGGGTAAAAAAGCATCACAGTGAAAAACACTGCTGAAAATGACTTTTTTAAGTGAGGTGACTTTGAGATGCTATTTAATTAGTTTTCTTTTGAGTGGCACTGATAGTTATGATGTTTAAACTTTTATTTGTGACTTAATAATGAGGTCTTGTGGCAGAAACACGATTGATATGCAGTAAACGAATGCAGTGACAGGGTTGAAAAGGATTTTATGGACAGCACAGAGCAGCACAGTGGAAAACAGCTGAAATTGACTTTTTAAAGGGGTGATTATATTAGATGCTATTCAATTCATTTGATTTTTTTTCTACTAAAGATTTCAATGTGCAGACATGAATGATAACTAGAAGCACTCCGTGTTTTTCTCCCTGAGCAGACGGGACTAGATTTGTTTTAGTAGTGCCGATGGATGTTGTGATACGTAAACTTTTATTTTCTGACTTAATATTTCATATGGTTTATATAGGTGTTTAAAGTAAATTTAGACACCTGCGCCAAAATGTATAAATGCACATGGATTATATAACAAAATATCAAACAAAGTGGCAATTACTTTCACTTTTCAGTTCATTTCTCTAGTGAACTAACATGCTGTGGACACTAAATGACTTACCTGAGGTAAATGTAATGCTACATGAAATATTATTCTCAAGCTGTTTTTTTTTTTTCCAAATAAATGCATCCTTGGTGAGCATAAAAGACCTTTCAAAAACATTTTAAATATCTTACCGACCTCAAACTTTTGAAAGATTTTTTCGAGTAGTTGTGATGTTTTCACTTTTATTATGTGACTTAATCAAGAAAACTGTCTGTTTTTATAGAGGTCTGGTGGCAGAATTGAACTTGAAGTGCAGTGACGGGGTGGAAACCGATCTTACGGACCAACAGAGGGCCGCACAGCGGAAACCACCGCCGAAGGTCTTTTCGCCCCAGACCTCATCCATAAAATGCCTTCTGTGTATATGAACCCTGTAAAAACACTATCCGTCAGCTCTCAAATGGAAATACATTCTCTCTCACAGCGTCCTGCGTGTCTGTAATGGATATGGCAGTGTGAAATAATACCGCGGCTCGCGGAGGTCACTGGAAGAGAGCTGTTGATTGAAGTATTTTGTCTCCTCTGGTGCCATTGCTGTGAAGGTGAACTCCTGCATCTGTTTGTTAAATTCAGTCTTTTATTAGTGAGCGTCTGTCCTTTCTTTTGTGAGCAGAGAACCGTGGGTGAATCTCGTTTTGAGGATTCTGGCTGCAGACTCCAAAAGAAAGGATTTGTTATCTCACAGTCCTGTTTAAGCACCCCAGAGACACGCGCTCCTGCCGGGCAGGCGGTTCGCAGGTGTCCCTCGAGCTTCTCCCTGACCTGTCCATGGAGACGCAAAGCCTGCAGGTTTTTATGAACTTGAGCTTCTGAAGGAAGGATATGAGTTAGGTAGTCTTGACTAGCCCACTTCACAGTTTATTCTCAAAGTAGAAAGCTTTTGTCGTTTTTGTGTGCAAAACGCATCAGTTGTTCATGAACGTTCTGTCTGAAGGTGCATTCAGACTAGGGATGCACTATTAATTGGAAATAAGCCGAAATCGCAATTTGACAAAGGCGTTTTTTTTTTTAATGTGCAGCTTGTCAGTGAACCGCGGCTCTAAATGTTGCTCCTTTTGAAAGCCAGAGGGCGCTCTCGTGCAGAAACTCCAAATATGCCACGCAGAAGTAAGATAACTCATGTCGTTCCAGGAAATCCCTATTGGGCATCATGGTATAGTTAAATAAACAGACAATTGAAATGCTTTGATTGATTGAACCTTACCAAAGTCCCTTTAAGACAAGTCATTTCACTCGGTGGCCATCTTTGAAAAGCCTCTCGGGCATCCAAGTGCAGCTCCTATCTCTTTGTATGGGGAAACATCAAATTCTCCAAAGCTGTTTGCCAAGCTTTCGATTAAATTTCATATTTGAAATCACCAATGAAATCTGATAACAACTGTCTCATAAATTTTGTTTCTAAACGCTCGAATCATGACAAAAAACGGTATTTTTCAAGCTGGATCAAGCTAATGCGCAGTCCTAAATGCGCGTCTCTTGTGCCTCATTTCGGAGGCACGCATCTGTTTCTATAGAAACTGGAGCTTCTAACGGCCGCTGCAGTGACGCAATGACTTTACCAATCAGCGATTGGCTCTTATTTAGGAGGCGGGACTTATTCCGCCATATTGCGCGTTGCACTTTCTCCCATTCATAATAATACGAGTGACGCGTCTTTTGTTATTCTATAGTCTTTGACATTACTAATAAACACATGACTACGACAATATATGATTTATCTGAGTTCTTCACGCCTTCTCTGGTAATTTTTTAATGATAATAAAGTATATTTATAATGCAATGCTATTCGACATAGCTTTTATCACTGTATAGAATAATATGAAATATGTTGTGTGCCTTATTCTGTGCAAAAAGCCACATCCTCTCACAGAAGGATGTTTTCAAACACTCGAATCGACTAAGTTTTGAGTAAAAACATGTTATTAAAGTGTTAGTTCACCCCAAAATTGAAATTATCCAATGATTCTTCATAGTGAATCAAAAACATGCCACACAACCGGTGTAGTCCAATTCACGAACAAAGGACTCTTTGAACAGATTCTTTTTAGTGAATCAAAAAACACTGATTCATGACTCAAATGAGCCGTTTCTTTCGTTTTTAAATCAAAAACATACCATGCAGCCAGTGTAGTCTAATCACGAACAAATGATTATATAAACTGATTCTTTTTAACGAATTAAAAACATATTAGACAACCAATGAAGTCAATGAATGAGCAATGAATCATGGGAATTATTTAAAAAAAAAAAAAAGATTTATCATTTAATAAATACAATATTTAATTATTAATATATGTCTGTAATTTCCAAGGTTTCCTTTATAATGTACAGCATTAACTTTCATATGTAAGCAACATGGACATTATAACTGAAATGCATTCAAACGAATCAGAATGGAATCAGGAAATCTGTATTGATACCCAGTCCAACTGAGTAAAAGCCGATTGATAGTCTGTGGTTGTTGGTCAGCTGTTGTGCTGTCCAGAGAGAGGATTAGTCCCTGAAGATGACTGCTGTGATGTTTGTGTTTCTATCAGCCAGCGGCTAAAAAAAAAAAATCTCCATAATCTGGCACCCTGACACACGTCCTGATAACAGCTCGTGACTCTCAGCCTCGCTGACCCCGTGTCAGACGTGTTACAACTTGCATTTTTAATGTGTTTTTCTTCAATAAGCTCCTTAGGATGGAAGGAGGCAGCAGTGGTCAGTCTTCTTTGTGCGCTGTGCCGTCAGATTCACTCTTAAAACCTATTAGAGTCAGTCAAGCGTCCTGAGTAGATGAAGAAATGAAGCAGAGATGAGCCTGTGTGTTGCTTTAAAAGGACGCATCATGGAAATTTGTTCTTTTTGGCATCACAAACCATCTCCTATTATTATTTTATGTATATATCTATTTAGTATTATTAGTAGGTCCAAGTTTGGTCCAAGAAACTTTGAATATTATAAGTTGAGTTGAGGGGAAGAAAATGAAATTAAAATGAAGGATGTGGCCTTTTTTATGTGTATATTTGCTCCAGAAATCTAGATTGCTGTGCGTGTGTGTGTGTGTTTGGATGTTCAGCAATCAGCTGCAGAAATGGAGAGACTGTTGTCCATTGCTTTGAAGTTGCAGTAGAGCCGGGCTATTCCTCTCGGATGATGGAGAGAGCCTGAAAACAACTTAGCCATTAACAGAGCAGAAACCGGGCCGCCATTGGCTCGCCCTTCCCCTCTCTCTCTCCTCTTCCTTGCACTCTCGCAGCCGTGTAATTGCATTTTTTGGGGGCAGACGCTGGAATGTGGCGAGATGTAAAAATCGTGGCTCCCTTCTCCTGATGGCAGCGCTTTCATATCTGAATGTTGGAGAAGAGATGGAATTAATTGGCTCACAGTCTAATGGTGATGTCGTAGATCTCCAGGCAGCCTGGGTCTAAATGATAGAGGCGGCAGAACCCACTGCGGACACCAACATTATGTAAAACCTCCAGGAAAAAACGAGCTTTGAAAGAAATGACAGAAGCCGTGTGATCTCATCGCATGGCATCTTGGGATCTGGATGATTTCTGCGTCCTATCATGCCCAGACCTGAATGTCCTTTAGTGCACATGGCATGTGTGAACTCACTTGATTGAATTTATTTTTCATGATCTTAAAAAACCTTTTGATGTAAAGCTGTGTGTATATATATATATATATATATATATATATATATATATATATATATATATATATATATATATATACACACACACTACCAGTCAAAATTCAAAATTTCCAGTCTTCAGTGTCACATGATCCTTCAGAAATCATTCTAATATGCTGATTTGCTGCTCAAGAAACATTTATTGTGTACAATTGTACAAAATATTTGTGTACAATATATATTTTTTTCAGGATTCTTTGATGAATAGAAAGTTCAAAAGAACAGCATTTATTGGAAATATAATCTTTTGTAACATTATAAATGTCTTTACTGTCACTTTTGATCGATTTAATGCATCCTTGCTGAATAAAAGTATTAATTTATTTAATTTATTTTCAAAAAAATAAAAATAAAAATTCTTACTGACCCCAAACTTTTGAACGGTAGTGTATAATGTTACAAAAGCTTTGTATTTCAGATAAATGCTGTTCTTTTGAACTTTCTATTCATCAAGGAATCAATGATGTATAAGGATTTTTGACAGGCCAATTTTAAAATACAAAAAAAATAATATCTATTGCAATTGTTCAAACATTAAAGGGTTAGTTCACCCAAAAATGAAAATAATGTCATTTATTACTCACCCTCATGCCGTTCCACACCGGTAAGACCTTCGTTCATCTTCAGAACGCAAATTATGATATTTTTGTTGAAATCCGATGGCTCAGTGAGGCCTGCATAGCCAGCAATGACATTTCCTCTCTCAAGATCCATTAATGTACTACAAACATATTTAAATTAGTTCATGTGAGTACAGTGGTTCAATATTAATATTCTTAAGTGACGAGAATATTTTTGGTGCGCCAAAAAAAAAACAAAATAATGACTTTTATAGTGATGGCCGATTTCAAAACGAAGCTTCAAGTCGTTATTTTGTTTTTTTGGAACACCAAAAATATTCTCGTCGCTTTATAATATTAATATTGAACCACTGTACTCACATGAACTGATTTAAAAATGTTTTTAGTACATTAATGGATCTTGAGAGAGGAAATGTCATTGCTGGCTATGCAGGCCTCACTGAGTCATCGGATTTCAACAAAAATATCTTAATTTGTGTTCCGAAGATTAACGAAGGTCTTACGGGTGTGGAACGGCATGAGGGTGAGTAATAAATGACATTATTTTCATTTTTGGGTGAACTTATCCTTTAAGAATGTTGTGTACACACAAATTCATATTAAAATTTTAAATTAAGTGATTTTTTATCTAGATGAATTGGCCATAGCCTTAAAAATGTCATGTGGTGCGACCATGATTTATCTTAAAATTAATTCATTTCCTGAACATGCTTAACAATTTTTTTTGCAAGTTCTCAGTAAAGTGTTTAGAAACAAAGTATTTGCAGTTCTTTTGAGATTCAGTAAAGAATGACCTCATATTTTTGTTCTATAACTTATTTTTCCTGTAAATCGCATACAACTGATAAAAATGTTTTAAAAATACCATTCACTTAAGCATACTGTATCAGTGATTCATATTTCAGCCACAGAAATTAGATATTTTATTTTTAATTTAATAGTTATTGTTATTATTGGTCGCACCACATGATGTGTGGTCACTCCAAATGACACGAAGACCTTAAATATCATTAAAAATCTATTTAAAGAGATGAATAAACAATCATTTTTATACAAAAAAGTATAGAATTTTCACAGAATTATCATGAACACAAATTTTATAAACATTTTTTATATATATAAAAAAATCACATCACAAACATAAGTGCACCGTTTGATTTGTTGACTTAGAAAAAAATGAATTAATACTTTAATTCATCAAGGACACATTAGGCCTCAATTGATCAAAAGTGACAGTAAAGACCTTTATAATTTTACAAAAGATTCTATTTCAAATAAATGCTGTTCTTTTGAACGTTCTATTCATCAAAGAATCCTGACAAATAAAATATATCACAGTTTCCACAAAAATATGAATAATAAATGTTTCTTGAGCAGCAGATCATCATATTAGAATGATTTCTGAAGGATCATGTGACACTGAAGACTGGAGTAATGATGCTGAAAATTCAGCTTTGATCACAGGATTACATTTACTATATATTCACATAGAAAACAGATATTTTAAATTGTAATAACAATTCACTCTTCTCCTAGCAAGGTGTAACTCCACTCTTGCTGCAGGGTCAGCCTATGGCCAGCGGTTTTACTTTGCTTGACAGTGGCATCTGGTAAAGTAGATTGAAATAGTTATAAATAAATAAGCAATTAATGACTAATAAATGCAAAATTACCAAACTGAAATTACATGCTCTAAAGTTTTTGTTTGTACAATACAAACTGTCTGAAATTTTTTATAAAATGACCCAAATTGCATAAAAATCTATTCCAAAAGATACTAAAAATGATAAAATGATACTTACTTAATGTATATAAATCATCAATTGAATATAAAAGCACAAAAACTGCCAATCTATGACATATATCTATCATGGTCGCACCACATGATATTTTTAAATTCAGTCAAAATTTACAGGCACAGAATTGGCCACCTGAACAAAACAAGCTAGCTTTCCACACTATAAAATTTTTAATAAAAGTGCATATTTGCAGAAATAACTTTTTTTTTTTTTTTTTTTTTTTTGAGGTCATACTACATGACATCCAAATGTAGTAACTATACCAGCTGTTAAAAAGGTTATTTTTTTCCAAATTTAAGAGAGTTACAAACCTGCTCGCTGCTTCCATGGGTCCTTCGCAAATTGGTATATGATGCAACTTCCTGTCTTTGAATGGATTTCAACATCAAAGTCCCAAAGTGAACGTTTTTTGATGGTCGCACCACATGATATTTCATAATATGGACATCATCGGACAAAGTTTGTTTGTATATTATGATGGAAATATAAATACAAATGCTTTGCAATTTTGTACAGAATTACAAAACACGATTCGAATAAATTTCAAAGACATTTCCAAAGCAGAAGTTATGGCCGGACGGTCGCACCACATGATATTTTGACGCTTTAGTTATCTGTAATTTTCTGTTATTTAATGTTTTTTTGAAAAGTTAAAGTGAGTACATGCATGTGAGAGGTACTACATATATATGGTATCTTTTTATGCATTTAAACCAAATTTTAAATTTAGAAAATTTAGGCGTCATTGACCCTTACATGTTTTCAAACTTTTTTTTTTTTTAGAAACTGATTAATGCTGCTTGTTGAAGCTCTTTATTGCTCATATTTCATATAATTTCCCAGAAACATTATATTTTCGTGTATTTACATATTTTGGAGTCACTTTTGATAGCTGTGAATGTTTTATAAACTGTTTTACACTGCATGAGCTAGCTCATATTTCACTATAAATTTGCCAAAACGGCAATACTCATTAATCCAGCGTTCATGAGAGATAATTTTCTTTAAGTGATGAAGCAATTAGCGCAACCTGCAGTTCATTAATAATTAGCAGGGCAAAGAAACGAAACGGGAAGACAAATATTTGATATGTCAACAGAAAGTGCGACAGTAAATGAGCGCGTGTGAGAAATAGAAATGGCCATGTGCGCCTGCGACCCGATTGGCCGACTCTGCGTTCTCTTGGCTCTGCCCGTCCCCTCATCCATCTTTATCACCCGCCAGACTGTCTCACCTCCAGACGAGGCTGCTCTCGTCCGCAGATCTCTCCGACAGTCACCTCCTACATGCGCGCACACACACTTTTAGCCTGACTTGTGTGCGCTTGAGTGTTAATTAGACTTGGAGCTGAGAGACACAGAAATGTTATCTACTTCCTCTCTCTCTCTCTCTCTCTCGGCCGTGGTCTCTTGAGAAGGGGGCGGTATTTGCCAGGGTTGTGGAGGGTATCGGTGCCAGCTGTCTGATCTGTGGAGTGCCAGCGAGTGCTGATTTCTCTCTGTCCGCTCTTACAGCCCCAGCGTTCAGTTTGTTTATTTATCCGCTTGCATTCAGGACCGTGGATGTTTGTGAAGTGGGCATCTGTTGCATCTCTCTTGCTCTGCCCGCTATGGTTTGTTTTAGGCATGAAAGGGATGCTGGGTAGCGAAGGCCACACCCGTTTGGCAGACCGCTGGCGTCCGTCGCTCATCTCCAGGGATCGTTGGCAAGGTCAGGCGCGGCGGAACAGAAGAGCTCATGCGTGCAGTCTGTGCCCGCCGCGTCCGCAGAGTTAAAAATGGATCGGATTCAGCACAAACACACACTTTTCACTGATGTGGGTGAATTATATGCACATAATTATGAATTTTAATTGGGATGTAACACATTTTTCTTGCAGTTTCCCTTCACAAAAGGGAATTTTATTTATGTAGCCTTTTGTCAATGATTGGTTCTGAAGTCATTACGGAGAATTAATTTATTTTAAAACTATACATTATAGAACTATAAACAAAAATAAATGACAAAAATGATGATAACAATAATAATTACTACTATTATTCTAATGGTAATATATGTGTATGTGTTTATATATGTATATAATAGTAATAAATAATAGTATATAGGTAAATATAGGTCTTAAATAATAGTAATAGGAACAAAATAAATAAACAAATTAATAATAAAGATCCAAAAGTAAAATAATAATAAAAATATTTATGTATTTATTTATTTTAATAATTACTACAATTATTACTATTATTATTATTATTACTACTACTAAAACAATAATATATGTTTATGTTTTTATCTGTAAAATAATGGTAATGGGAAAAAATAAATAAACAAATTAATAATAATAAATATCCAAAAGTTAACTAATAATAACAATATTTACTTTATTTATTTTAATAATTACTAGAACAATAATATATGTATATGTATTTAACTGTTAGATAATGGTAATAGTAAATAAATAAATAAATAAATATCTAAAAGTAGACTAATAATAAAAATATGTATTTATTTATTTGAATAATTACTACTATAATAATAATAATAATAATAATAAATTATTATTATTATTATTATTGTAACAATTATATATATATTAAATAATGTTAATAGTAACAAAATAAATAAATAATAATGATGTATACAAAAGTAAATTAATAATAAACTATTTATGTATTTATTTATTTTAATAATAATAATAATAATATGTTTATGTATGTATCTGTTAAATAATAGGAACAAAATAAACAAATTAATAATAATAAATATCCAAAAGTAAACTAATAATACATTTTTTTATTTTAATAATTACTACAATAATAATAATATTACAACAATAATATATGTATGTTTATTTATCTGTTAAATAATGATAATAGTAACTAAATAAATATCCAAAAGTAGACTAAAGATAAAATATGTATTTATTTAAAAAATTACTACTACTATAATAATACTAATACTAATAATAAGTATTATTATTTTTTATAACAATAATATGTATGATGTTAAATAATGGTAATAGTCACAAAATAAATAAACAAATAAATAATATATTGTAACACAGTTCGTATATACGGGAAGAAGGAGGCGGGAACCGGCGAACATTCAACACAAATTTTAATATATAAAATAAACAAATACAAAACGAAAGGAATGCCGGCAGACCCTCACGGCCGTCTGCCGGCCACACAAACATAACAAAACCATAAAATAAAGTCCAGGCCTGGTCCTCTCTCGTCTTTCACTGTCGTCGCTCCCCTTTTATGCTTCCGGAGCTCCTCCGTGAGAGATTCGAGGCCGGTGCAACGCGCAGCTGACGCTCGTTATCACTCGCGTCACCGGCCTCGTGCCGTTCCCTCACGGCTCTCGCCCGCCCTGCTCGTCACATATATATCCAAAAGTAAACTAATAATAAAAATATTTATTTATTTAATAATAATAATAATAATAATAATAATTACTACAATAATATATGTATATGTATTTATCTGTTAAATAATTAATAGTAAAAATATAAATAAACAAATAAATAATAAAAAATAAATATCCAAAATTAACTAATAATAAAATGTATACGAATAAAATGAACAAATAAATAAAACTAATAAATAACGGTAACTATTAATAAAAAAAATATATAAATAACTATTATTGTTATTATTAATAAAAATAATGATAACCATAATAATAATAATAATAATAGTTTGTTGTAATGTTTGTATGTTAATGATTGGCTCTAAAGTAATGTAGGACAGGAATCACATGAGTTGAGCACACTTGTGTCAGGAGTGTGTTCAGATCACCACCTCTTTTGTATGAGCCGTAGCAAACTCCACTAATTATTCGAGTCTCTCCTGCACTCTCAGTGAACTCTTGTCCTCTGCGAGACCCGCATCAGCTGACGGAGCCTCAGAGCGAGTGTGTTTCCAGTTATAGCCAGACGTTTGTTGGCAGGAAGTAGCTGCTGTAGTGTTTTGACTGTCTTTGGACTTCAGCCTGCTTTGTAGCAGAAAAGATTTTACTCTTCCTGCTCAATAAAGGAGTAAGAGAGGCCGCCAGACCGTCACCTCCAGGGCTGCATCTGGGGAACTTGACGACTCCCGCGTGGAAGCGATCAGAGATTCCATCCCATCCGAGGCCGCGGGGGGGTTCGGGTGCATTTCGTGCAGGAGATATCCTGACCGACGGGCTGGAATGAAACAGAAACGCTCGCTGAACATTCCTCTGAGGATATGTTTCTTTGCGCACACACATTCCCACACAAACTTTTGAAGCAGTGAGTGAGTTTTTCTGCTGCTTGTGTAACTGTGAAAGAACATGAACCATCTGCTGGATTTCAGTCCTGACATACGGCTGAACGTTTATTCCATAAATATACACATTTCATGTGGCGCGTTTAGATTCGACATTCAATTAGACAGTGCTGGTTAAAGATGAACTTTTCAACAAGTCTGTGAAGTGTGAACCTTATTAATGAGAATTTAATCATTTATTTTTGCTGTTTTTCAAAAAAAAAAAATTCTGTTTTATTCTCATTCTAGATCAGGAATATCAATTTTGAATAAAGAAAGTTCATCCAAAATAAATAAATAAATAATACATGCACTTAAACTACTTGTAAAATGAACAACTTTTACTAAAATATAAGAAATAAATATAAAAAATAAATTTTATTTTATATTTATTTCTCGTATTTATTAATAATAATAAATGTTATTGAATATTTTTTAAAAGACAATAAATATAAAATGTATAATTAATTAATTAATTAATTAATTAATTAATTAATAATATATATTATTTTCTATTAATTCCTTATATTTATTAATAATATTAAATGCAATAACATATAAGGAATAAATAGAAAATAAATTTAAATTATTTATTTTATTATAAAAAAATAAATATTAATTATTCTATTTTATATTTATTAGTAATATTTATTTTAATATTATTAATTTATTGATACTTGTATTAACATCTTTATATTAATATATTATTATATTATATTAATTAATTTTATTTATATTAATATTTAATATTAATATATAATGTTTATTATTAATTATTTATTTTAATTAAAGGAAAATGCATGTATTTATTTATTTTAAAATTACCTATTAATTATGTTTGCAATATTTCCAATATAACTGCTTTTAACATCCATCAAGGTAAGGTGAACTGAGAAAATTTACTGACTGTAGTAAATATTATTAAAATATTAAATATATTTTAGATATGCAAAATATATAAATATATTATAATATTATAAAATATAGTTTATTAATATTTCTGTATTTCAGTTGTTGTAAAGTTAATTTTAGACTGTTTACAAGCTTGATAAGAAGTGTTACCGGAGTATTGTTTTCTATTGTGGTGAAGATTTCATGAATTTGCTCAGTATAGAGGGATTTGTATCTTTCTGCCAGCACATGCTTCTCTGTTCAGATGTGCTCCTCACAAACCTTTGGTGCTGGCCAGCGTTTCCTCAGGTAAAATCAAACAAACAAGAAACCGTCCACAATCTGGATTTTTATGTTTTGTGTTCCCTTCTGAGACCCAAACTGTCTTTATGTGGGCAATTTCAGAGCAAACCGAGCAGGAACGTTGTTTGAGGGAAAAGTCTGTCTTGCTGACAGCATCAAAACCTCTGGCTTTACTCGTACAGACACTAACACGCTTCTCTAACTCGGGTGCAGATGCGTTTGGTTCACTAACAACACTCAGTTCGAAAGAGTCATTGGTTTGTGAATCATTTGGTCTGAACGGTTTCTGCTGTATTTGTTTGATTCACTAATAAGAACCAGTTCAAAAGAGTCATTTGTGTGGAAAAATTTGGTGTGCACTGTTTGTGTTTGTGTGTGTGTGTGTGTGTGTGTTTGATTCACTGACACTAACAAATATTGGTTCAAAAGAGTCAGTTGTTTGGGAGTAATTTGGTCACTGTTTGAGCTGTATTTCTTTGATTCACCAACGAGAACAAGTTCAAAAGAGTCATTTGTTTGTGAATAATTTGTTCTGCACTGTGTGTGCTGTATTTGTTTGATTCACCAACGAGAACAAGTTCAAAAGAGTCATTTCTTCGAGAAAAATTTGGTCTGCACAGTTTGTGCGGTGTGTTTGGTTCACTAACAAAAATTGGTTCAAAATTGGTTCAAAAGAGTCATTTGTTTGGGAATCATTTTGTCTGCACTCTTTGTGCTGTGTGTTTTGAATCATTAACAAAAAATAGTTCGAGAGACATTTGTTCAGCAATAATTTGTTTGTCACTGTTTGTGTTGTACAGTATGAGTTTGGTTCACTAACAACACTCAGTTTAAAAGAATCATTTGTTTGTGAATAATTTGTTCTGCACTGTTTGTGCTGTATTTGTTTGATTCACTAACAAGAACCGGTTCAAAAGAGCCATTTGTTCATGAACAATTTGGTCTGCACAGTTTGTGGTTTGTGTGTTTGATTCACTAACAAAAACTGGTTCAAAAGAGTCATTTGTTTGGGAATCGTTTTGTTTGCACGGTTTGTGTTGTTGTTTGTGTGTTTGATTCATCATTAACAAAAATTTGTTCAAGAGAGACATTTGTTCAACAATAATTTGTTTGTCACTGTTTGTGTTGTACAGTATGAGTTTGGTTCACTAACAACACTCAGTTCAAAAGAGTCATTTGTTTGTGAATAATTTGTTCTACACTGTTTGTGCTCACTAAGTAAGAACCAGTTCAAAAGAGCCATTTGTTCGTGAACCATTTGGTCTGCACTGTTTGTGCTGTGTGTGTTTGATTCACTGACACTAACAAATATTGGTTCAAAAGAGTCATTTGTTTGGGAATCATTTGGTCGCCACTGTTTGTGTTGCGTGTTTGATTCACTAACAAAAACTGGTTCAAAATAGTCATTTGTCTGGAAATAATTTTGTCTGCACTTGTTTGTGTTGCGTGTGTTTGATTCATCATTAACAAAAATATGTTCAAGTCAGACATTTGTTCTGCACCGTTTGCTCTGTATGTGTTTGGCTTGCTAACAACTCTCAGTTTGAAAGAGTCATTTGTTATGAATAATTTGTTCTGCACTGTTTGTGCTTGATTCACTAACAAAAGTTGAGTCATATGTTTAGGTTAGACTTTTTCGGATAAAGAAAAGCAAGTTGGCCAAAGAGTTTTTAATGTTATGAATGGAGCTAGATGCTAATGCAAACATGCAAACAATGCATAGGTTTCTGAGTTTTTAAAATGCATTATGATTTGATAATATGTACTAATATTGCCATATAGCAGGGGTTTTCAACAGGGGGTCCGCAGCGGTACAGCAGGGGGTCCATCAATGATTCAACAGAAATACAATATTAAATTAACTTCAACCAAATGCTAAATGTCTCATTGTTCAAGTCTATACATCAATACTGATTATTTGAATGTCTTTGCTGTGTTAGCATCACAGCCAATATACTGTAAATACATCAATATGCGACTATACGTATGATATTACAGTACAGGCCAGGCTTGAAATCAGTTTGTACTTACCAAATACTCAAAAGTATGAATATGAATTGTGTTGCCGTCTGTTTTTGAAGTTTAACCTGGAAGTCTGAGATTTGAATAAGATCCTGGTTTTGTAAAAATAAGAGTAAGGTTTACTCATGACCTTCAGAGAGCATATTCATGTGGCAGCTGGCGTTTTGTCGTATGAAAACTTGATTGTTTTAAACTTTGAAGGATTTTGACGGAGTCTGACGTGCGTCTTGACGGCAGAACTAAAAAAGAAACATCTAGCGAGAAGACACCTTTAGTCTTCTGTCATTCTCTCACTGTCACCCACATTCTCTCCATCTCTGGTATAAAATCGCAGGTCTCCTCAGTGAGAAATGTCTGCGTGTTGCTGTCTGGTGTAACTGCAGATGGAAAGCATTTGTCCGAGGATCCCTGGAGATTTGGGTTATATGTGTGTTGAGGGGGGGGGCTTTCATTTCTTTTGTCTTCAAATTAAATTCACCTGACTTTTCCCTCCGCTCGGACACTCTGATTAATTCCAGCAAGTTGTCTCTTTACATTAGGGCGTGAGCGGACCGGACCGAGGCTAAGCAAACCAATCTCGTCTTGTTGCCATGGGAGCGCTTTCCTTGCGCCGTTGGTATCTTGAGCTTGGCCCACCACCAGATCAAAAGCGCACCAACTTCCTGTTCCTTCTGTGAGGGCTGTGAAAGTGCCTCAGATGGAGCCTTTCGCTTTGACTCTGGTCTACTGTTAGAATTATATACAGCAGGGTTTTTATAGTTAAATTGCCCCATTATGCTTTTTCGGATATTGGCTTTCATGCGGTGTGTAATATAGCAGTTTGTCAATGTAAAAGGTCTGCAAAGTGTCAAAGATCAAAGTGCAGATAAATGGAGTTATTGTCTCCCAAATGAAAAAATACCTGAAATGAGTCATGAGCAATTCCAGTCTCACTTCCTGCATGAACCTACGTAGGTTTTGCATAATGCCAGTCTTAATTGGCTGCCCGCGAACAACGTCTACTTCGACCCTCAAATGCTGTAGTTGTAGCTGAGACTGGAAGAGTTTGGTTTGTGTCGTCGACATGCTGTTTTCTGTGCTGCACTTCCAAAGTATGAGGACTTGAGCTTGAAATGATACGGCAAAACCGACGCCATCATTACTGTGAATACTAGAGTTGTGGAAGCCTCTGAGCTGAAGTTCCGATATGCTAATGAGTGTTTCGTTTCTGGCATGGGCTGGAAACCAGTTGGGTTGGAGTTGGTTTGTCTACATTGGACACACTGTATAATTTTGATTCACTATAAAGAGCTGGCTCATACAGTCATTTGTTTGGAAATCATCTAGTCTGTACTGGTTGCAGTTTGTGTTTGATTCACTAAAAAAAATATTATAAACAGTCGTTTATTCAGGATTCGGACTACACGGATTGTTTTGTTAAGGATCTGATTCATTAAAAAGTAGAGATGCACCGATATGAAAATTTTGGCCGATACCGATAACTCTTTATATTTGAAAGCCGATAACCGATATATTGGCCGATAAATCATTTTTCAGAGCCTGATTACAAAAACAAAAGTTTCACCATTAAAAGCCATGTCCCAAGAACACAATTATAATGTTCTCATTATAATATTATGTAGCCTATATGACAGACTTGCGCTGCACATGTTGCACTTAACGGTATTTTCCTTTTGAAGTGATTTCAATTATATTTCAAGCAATTCGAAACCATCATGGCGGACAGTGCGCACTTGAAGCATCTCAGCTGAAGGAAATAATCTGTTATTAATAGGCTTTAATATATCAGACAAATTTCCTTATTGGGCAGATAACGATTACATTAAAGGGTTAAAAATGAAAATAATGTCATTTATTATTCGCCCTCATGCCGTTCCACAACCTTAAGACCTTTGTTCATCTTCGGAACACAAATTAAGATATTTTTGATGAAATCCGATGGCTCAGTGAGGCCTGCATAGCCAGCAATGACATTTCCTCTCTCAAGATCCATAAAGGTACTAAAAACATATTTAAATCAGTTCATGTGAGTACAGTGGTTCAATATTAATATTATAAAGCGACGAGAATATTTTTTGTGCTCCAAAAAAAAAATAAAAAATAACGACTTGTATAGTGATGGCCGATTTCAAAACACTGCTTCATGAAGCTTCGGCGCGTTATGAATCTTTTGTGTCGAATCAGCGGTTCGGAGCGCCAAAGTCACGTGATTTTTAGCAGTTTGCCGGTTTGACACCATCATGATTCGACACAAAAGATTCATAACGCTCCAAAGCTTCCTGAAGCAGTGTTTTGAAATCGGCCATCACTAAATAAGTCGTTATTTTGTTTTTTTGGGGCACCAAAAATATTCTCGTCGCTTTATAATATTAATATTGAACCACTGCACCCACATGAACTGATTTAAATATGTTTTTAGTACATTAATGGATCTTGAGAGAGGAAATGTCATTGCTGGCTATGCAGGCCTCACCGAGCCATCGGATTTCAACAAAAATATCTCAATTTGCGTTCTGAAGATTAACGAAGGTCTTACAGGTGTGGAACGGCATGTGGGTGAGTAATAAATGACATTATTTTCATTTTTGGGTGAACTAGCCCTTTAATAATGAACACATATTGGCCGATACCAATATGGTGGCCGATATATCATGCATCCCTATTAAAAACAACTGTTTCATAAGATTCATTTGTTTGGGAATTGGACTATCCACCTTATTCCTGACGAGCCTACTGTGTTTTGAATTATGGGTGGCACTTCCGGTTTGGGGAATTTCCATTCAAAAAGACTGAAACGAATCATTTTGAATCATAAGGTTGCCCTACAAATAAAGCTTATCCGTCAGTTTGACTGAATTTTTATTGAAGTTTTATTTTCAGACATCATGAGAATTTAAAAGCCATGTCCCAAGAACACAATTATAATGTTCTCATTATAATATTATGTAGCCTATATGACAGACTTGCGCTGCACATGTTGCACTTAACGGTATTTTCCTTTTTGAAGTGATTTCAATTATATTTCAAGCAATTCGAAACCACCATGGCGGACAGTGCGCATTTGAAGCATTAATATATCAGACAAATTTTCTTATCGGTCCGATAACGATTACATTAAAAGGGTTAGTTCACCCAAAAATGAAAATAATGTCATTTATAACTCACCCTCATGCCGTTCCACACCTGTAAGACCTTTGTTAATCTTCGGAACACAAATTAAGGTATTTTTTATGAAATCCGATGGCTCAGTGAGGCCTACTCAGTTTAAAAAAAACCAATGGTATTATTGCGTTCATAGAGCGAGACTTTCACTGATTGTTTAAAGCTTAACAGAAGTTACACCCATAATTCATGCAAAGCGTCATGGGGCGTAGGAATAAGGTGGATACTGATCACACTGTATGTTTTTGATGCACTGAAAACCTGCTCTTAAGGCTTTTTTGAATAAAACAGCTGATATCGATGACCTGTGTCTAGCTTATAGCTCCAATATATTTTACTTTTTTATTTTTGTCTTTTTAAACAACAGAGATCTTGAGATAGCAGACGAAACAATAGGAAGAGAAGCCAAGAGAACGGGACCAAAGACAACACAAGCTGGACTCAAATTCACCACACCACATCTCCACCTGGGCTCTATATTAATGCGCCAACCCTTTCAACAACACAGCAAACAACCTGCAGGTACTTTTTCCAAGAAGTAGTATTGCTCATTGTGTTTTATTTTTTTATAGAATGTTGCAGTATTTATTATAAATGATTTTGCACATCATTAATTTTTAAAGTCTCCATGAAAGGGAAGTTGTGAGACTGTTCTTTCCTATTTTGAGGTATATCCGAGTGAAACGACTTCTCGAACAAGAAAAAAAATGCAGGGCAGGACTTGTTTTTGTCTATTGGAAATTGATTGGATCTTTAATCAAAATAGCTTCCCCTTCCTCTTGCGGCAACATCTCTTCTCTTTTCTGATGATGAGGGCGGGGCAACCTGTCACTCACATGAGATTGACCAATAGCAAATTACAACCATCCAATCAATTCCCTGTGGACAAAATCAAATTTTTTCTCATTCAAGAAGCCATTTCTCTCAGACATCCATCACAATAGGGAGGAAAAGACGATTTCAACTTCAGTTTCATGCAGATTTAAAGCTTTGCATGGTAAAATCAATGTAACAAACAGCCTCAGGAGGCTTTATTCGGAAGCGCCCGTCACCATCTGGCTCATGCCCTGTGATGCCGCCTCCTCCGGTGTTGTATCGGAGATGCCCATCTTAATCAGCGCACCTGTCCAAGCAGATGTCCACAGGGATTTTATTTATTGATCGCATGTGCCGCTCGACCGCCTCGGCGAGGGTCTCAGGATGAACTCCTGGGGTCTCGGAGGAAATGAGAAATCATTGCAGGTGTTCTTGCTCATATCATTTGTTTTTTTTTTAAATATCTGATAAGCTTGCATGTGCTGGGTTTGTGTTTTATTTGTACGAATCAGGGCTGACTCAGGTTAGGCTCCGCAGCTGTTTTTCCAGGTACAGTCCAGCAGCCTTGAGCGAGAGGAACGAGCGTAGCTTTGACAAAACACCTTGTGAGAGTGAAATCTGTCTGTTCGCTCCTGCACATTCTGTATTCGGGTTCTCAAGGTGATGCACCTGTCGGCCGTCTGAAGTGATTCTCATTGTGAGGGTTTCTGTCAGGAAACACAGTGTCTTCAGGCGATGGCTTGTTAGTCTGGAGGTGGGATTCTTGTTTTGAGTGCAGTGAGTTCTGGGTTCAGTAGTGGTTAAAGTCAGCATGAAACAGCGTTTACAACCCAGTGCAGTGTGTAGGACAGAACATGATTAGGTTCATCAGGAATTGATTTGATGGTGAAAAGTGGGCGTTCCTCATCAGAATGGAGACAGTGAGTAAATTTGCAGCCAGTGGACGTGGACCAGTGGTCGTCTCTTCAACAAATTAGACGAAACCTTTTGTTGCTCAACAACAACAAAGCTGGAGAATCTCACACAGCCAAAATGATGATTGTCAATAACGACGTTCAGCCTTACATTGTTCAAACCGGAGTTTTTTTGTTGTTATATTTTTTTTTAGGGTTAGAAAACAACAAAACAAGTAGAAAAAGATGACTACATTTTAACAATGGCTATAATTAAATGATTGTAATTAAACTATTCTATTGGCAGCAATATCATGACAAAAAGTAACACTTCAAGAGGTGTTAAAGGGGTGGTTGATTATGATTTCACCTTTTTAACTTTAGTTAGTGTGTAATGTTACTGTTTGAGCATAAACAACATCTGCAAAGTTACGACGCTCAAAGTTCAATGCAAAAAGATATATTTTCTTTTACAGAAATCGCATTTAAGGACTACATCAAATGACTACAACAAGCTTCTTTCCAGGTTAGTGACATCACTAATCCTAAAATGTACATAAACCCCGCCCCCGAGAACACTCAACAAAGAGGGTGAGGCCATGTTGGGCTGCCAATGGGTCATTTTACGCCGGACTGCTTCACAAACGAAGGTCAATTCAACGCAGGATTTACACAAAAGATTAACATGACGGCACATGCACATACAGAGTTGAATCAACTCCACAGCAACTACATAAATTTATCCACTAACCATTCAGAAACGTCCAGTTTCATTCTAAAAGTTGTAACTTCTTCCTGAGTCTCTCCATCAGTGTCGACTCCGGTTTGATCAATGTAAGGCTGAACACCGTTACTGACAATCCTCATTTTGGCTGCGTGAGATTCTCCAGCTTTGTTGTTGTTGAGCAACCGAAGCGCGAGCTGTTAAAGCTCCGCCCCCTTCTGGAAAGGGGGCCGGGAGCAGCAGCTCATTTGCATTTAAAGGGACACGCACAAAAACGGCGTGTTTTTGCTCACACCCAAATAGGGGCAAATGTTATACATGCTTTACATTAATAATAACCAGCTGAAAATGACCATATGATCTATTGGTAAGACATAAGAAACATTTAGAAATATTATTTTCAATATCCAATCAATTCCAGTTGGATAAAATCAAGTCACACATCTGTTAATGTAAGTTAAATGGGTTGCAAATGTCAATTGACGTTCACTTCAGATAATGAGTAGCTTGGCAAACTACAGTTCTGAAGGATCTTTCCCAACACTCTTTCCATCAGCACCAGGAGAGGAAAGTGCAGCTGAGGACGCTTTTTTGTTGTTGATTACCGGCATGCGGTAATTTGAACAAGAGTTGGTCTGACTCACTCCAAAGCGACTGTCCTTTGCAGCATATTCACTTAGCTTAAAGAGAGGACAGACACTTAATTAGCAGCGTTTGTTTTAAAAATGGTAAATGATTATCTGTGCGCTGGAGGCTTTCAGGTCTGCGGTTTTTCAGCTGGCCTTCAGGACGCAGCATCTGATAGAACGTGTAGAGCGCACACACATACATACACATACACGGTTAGCTTGATCCCTGCTAATCTTGTCAGCCATCAATATGTTTGTTCAGTGCAGGTATCAGTGATTGATTTTTTTTTTCTTCTCTAGTTCGATGCGATTCTGAGTGAGAGACCAACGGCATCCAGACCTCCGTCTCTCCTCTCATTCATCATGTCCTTGTTTCTCCTTCTCTCTCGTCAGATCTTTTCCCCTCTTCTTGTTTTTCTCTCGCCTAACCCTGATCTGAGTTCATGCCCATTGAGATTTAGCATTAACAAGCTTTTAGCATCTTCATGTGAAGTTTTAAAGATCCAGAGGATGTTCTTAACCTCTTGTACTTGTTTGTGACTTTGGTCTGTTTTTAGCAGTTCTTGCTAAGCCAAGCATCAATATCACTGTTGCTCATTGTCATTGTTCAAATCCATAACACTATTAACATTTGATATTTGGCATTTAACTTTGTGTTTGTGCTACAGACGCACATGATTCCAAGGAAGAAAAATTAAAGAGAACTGAAATTCAAGGAAATTAATGTATTTGTGATTTTAACGAGAAATCAGATAGATGGAACATTCTCCAGTGTTACTATAGGAACTTCAGAAGGTTTTACTTCAGCATCAGGCTTTAAAACTCATTTTGAGTTCATAAATCTTCACTAACTGGAACATGTTGTATAAACTGACTCATTTGGGAAGAACAGACAGCTGTGAGTGTATGAACAAATGTTTTCCTTCCTTTCACTGATCTTCTGTGCGCAGGTTAATAAACAGATGACAGGAATGTCTGGATGCCTCATTGATTAGCAATAAACAAGTTTTGTTCAAATCAAATCATGCTTTTTGAGTTGCTTAAAAATCTCTTCAAGATACATTCTCAGGTCTAGACTAGGGTTGCAAAACTCCAGGAATTTTCAAAGATGGATATTTTCCATGGGAATTTACTGGAATATATGGGAATTAATGGGAATTAAAGGAAACGTACTGAACATTTGCAAAATTGCAAGTTAGCCATGATTTCACTTTTTCAACTTTAGTTAGTGTGTAATGTTGCTGTTAGAGCATAAACAACATCTGCAAAGTTACGACGCTCAAAGCTCAATGCAAAGGGAGATTTTTCTTTTACAGAAAACGCTTTTTAAGGACTACAACAAACGGCTGGTAGGGACCTTCCTGGGTTAGTGACATCACTAACCCTAAAATTTACATAAACCCTGCCCTCGAGAACACGCAACAGAGGGGGTGAGGGCATGTTGGGCTGCTTTAGAGAAGAGGAAGAGATGTTGTAGAGTGTTGTTACCATGCCGTAATTTTACGCCGGATTACTTCACAAACGAGGGTCAATTCAATGCAGGGTTGCTAGGTTATCACAAGAAAACCTGCCCAATTGCTACTCAAAACTAGCCCAATCACGCTTCAAGGGGGGTCCCCCAGTAAAAATACAAGTTTTTGTCGGGGTTCCCCTGGTAAAATTCGCATTCCAGGGGCTAAATATCATGTTATTTGGGGTCACTTCAACCCGCGGACATGAAAAACAACCCGCGGCAACAGTATTAAAGTAGCTTAATTTAGCGGGAAAACCACGGAATTAACAACACTGATTCAACACTGGATTCTGGAAAGGGGTCCGGGAGCAGCAGCTCATTTGCATTTAAAGGGACACACAAAAAGCGTGTTTTTGCTCACAATGATCTGTGGGGTATTTTGAGCAGAAACTTCACAGACACATTCTGGGGACACCAGAGAATTATATTACATGATGTTGGTGAATCACGTTCAGTCACTGTTTTGGCCGAGGCTTGCTCGCGTCACTATGGAGTGCGTGCGTACGCGCAAAAGTTGCTTGCTGCAGTTCATTTAACAGCCACTGATGTCACTAAAAACAAGGTGAAAAACTTCTGAATTCCATATGTAGCCCCTTTAAAATAAAATGTATATACACTACCATTCAAAAATTTGGGGGTTATAGAATTTGTGTTTAAAGAACTTTAAAAGAAAAAAATAGTGGAAAAAATTCCACTAATCTAATAATTCAGTGTACATCTGTGGTCAGCACAAGTATAATGTCTTATAAAAAAAATAGACACTCATTCCAGTAGATCCCCAAAACTATATGATTATGGTGGGTACAGTAAAAATGTTATTTTTAAAATTTGTATTTGTACCAGATAAAAAATTTATGTTTGTATATGATAAAGTTTATATAAACTACCCCAAATTTCCAATTAATCCCCTTTAATTCCTGTAAATTCCCATCTTAACTTACCATGGAAAGTTTCTAGAAATTTACCGGAAATGTTCCGCCTATTTGCAACCCTAGACTGAACTTTATGAAAGAACCCTATTCTAACAATCTAGGAGATTAACTGATATGATCTTGTGTTTGATAACTGAATCTTTCATATGAATCACAGTCCAACATGTCTGAATGAAGTCATCATGGTGAGATGTGAAACAAATGGCAAAGAAACATTAAATCGCTGTTTATCAGTGTGGTTCACTTCAGTTTGCTTTAGAGCGATTGGTTTCTGGTTCACGGGACTGACAAACCTTTAATGTGCTGGTAAAATGAAGCAAGTAAAGCTTCAGTAGGTTCCGTCATGCTGCTGTCGCGCCCCACAGAGAGAGACACAGAGATGGAGTGAGACAGACACTGAGAGGTCTTCTGGGCCACAGTATGTGATCAAATATAGTCTGATCTTCACACCTCATAAAACTCGCTTTAAGATTCTGACTCGAACAAGAGGAAATGGCTGCCTGTCAGAGACAGTGAAGCTTTATTGGAAATGTTTCTGCTGTTTAAAATCCTCAGGAGAATGTTTGATTACTGCTGAATGAGTGCGACACTCGCTGTTTGTGACTGTGAAAACAGGTAACTCATCTGAGGTCCACTTTGTAGCTTATTCAGGCCACTTACACAGGAAAAGACAGCGGTTTGCTTTCTTATGTGTGTTGTTCAGGAGCAGATACGTCTGAAATTGATGATACCACAATAGACCGACATGCAACAAGTACCAGTACTTGAGTCAGAGAACATGCAATGTTTTGCTTGTGAATATCTACTTTGCATGCTACTAAATGTCTCAAGTCTCAATAATAAGTATATATATATGTAGTGTTTGATTTTTCGATACATATCGATACTGAAATATCTGAAATGCTTTCAATACTCATTTTCCTCAGAATAGATACACAATACCAGCTGCTTTTTTCTCTCTCATCTCTCCGACAGCAAGTTGACACACAGACCCGCCTTCCCTCACTCACTTGTTTCATTTTTTCTGGATGACTATTGTCGGTGTTACAGGGCTTGAATTTCGGCGTGGGATTTCGCATATTGCGCATAATTTTACTCATCCCAGCTGATTTTGTGCTCACACCCAAAGTGCGCCACATAAAGCCGCCTCTCAGTACTATATTGAGTTCTTTTTCACTGCTTATTGTGCTTAAACAGTCAAATACACTCAGAGTCATTTACTCATGAATCCAACTACGCTGGTCACACTGCATGTTTGTTTTTGAGGACAGCTACATTTTTTATGACGTTATTTATTTTGCTTCGGCTCTATAGATTCAAAGAGGGTCATTGTAGCATTGTAGCAGCCCAATGCCTTACAATCCTCCCTGAAATCACATGAAACCATCCAATCAGATTGAATGTTGTGATTTCAGTGAACTCTTGGCATTTTCGTGTGCCGATTGCATCAGACGGTGAGTGGGCGGTTTGTGGGTGTGCGTCTGAAACCCAGGCTCCTCTAGATCTGGTTAGAGGAAAGTCTCTTTGCTCTTTCAACAGACAGCATGAGGGCTTTTGATATTGACTTAGTTGAGAGCCTCAGGTCTATGGATTGTTCTGAGGAGGTGCTGAAATCACAGATGACCAGCGCTGGAGTAAATGATGAGAAATAACTCGATTCAGCCTAGCTTTCTCGCTCTGATCAGAGGCAGCAGGAGTAGGGTTTGGGGAACAGGCACTAGTGCTATTAAATGTGACGCCAACATTTAGATCCGTTCGTGCTGGCCAGATCTCCAGAGCTATACTTAGGAGGATAGACATATGGACTATATGTAATCATCCAGTATTCGAAAAAACAGGATTGCGCTCTGTGTTAAAGGGATAGTTCACCCAAAAATGAAATTTCTGTCATCATTTACTCACCCTCAAGTTGTTCCAAATCTGTATGAATTTCTTTCTTCTGCTGAACACAAACGAAGATATTTTGAAGAATGTCGGTTGATGATCCATCAACTGTTTCTTTAAGTAAATGAATAAATAATGATAGAATTTTCATTTTTTGGTGAACTATCCCTTTAAATCCATACAGATATAGCTGAGAGCGTTTCAGTATTTATTGCATTTTGATCAGTTTCGCATAAAAATGTAATTTTATTTCTTAAACTACAACGCTCAAACCAGCGTAAATTAGGGATGCACAATATTTTGTTACCATATTGGTTATTGGAGATCTCAACAGTGGCTCAAGCTGTGCTCAGATTAGCAGTGATACCAAAGTCAGAGATCTCAATATGAGCTCAAATGTATTTCATCTTGTTTTCAAGTTTCAGACATGAAAATGAGATGAGATACCAAAAGAGGGTTTTTGCAGTGAAGAACCATCGATCTGTGAAGTTTAACATCATTATACCCCACAGATCATTTATAATAGCTTGTCAAATTTGCCCCTATTTGGGTGTGAGCAAATACGCATTGTTTTTTGTGTCCCTTTAAATGCAAATGAGCTGCTGCTCCCGGCCACTTTCCAGAAGAGGGCGGAGCTTTAACAGCTTGCGCTTCAGTTGCTCAACAACAACAAAGCTGGAGAATCTCACGCAGCCAAAATGAGGATTGTCAGTAAAGGTGTTCAGTCTTACATTGTTCAAACCGGAGTCAGACACTGATGGAGAGACTCAGGAAGAAGTTACAACTTTTAGAATTTAACTAGACATTTCTGAATGGTTAGTGGATAAATTTATGTCCTTAAAAAAGCCATTCCCTTTGCATTGAACTTTGAGCGTCGTAACTTTGCAGATGTTTATGCTCAAACAGCAACATTACACACTAACTAAAGTTAAAAAAGGGAAATCCCCTTTAAGAGTGTAATATTGTTCTCTGAAGGTCAAAGTTTGCTCTTTTGCAGAAGAGCGAGACTCTCATATAAACTGAAGCAGCACACAGATTTGTGAGCGGATAGGTTGGAACTCTCTTATTTACTCTCTCTCTCTTTCTCTCATTTTCTCTCAATCCATTCTGATGGGATTTACAAGCAAGCAGTAATCCGTAACCGCTGCAAAATCTGCGGCCCACTACGCAATTCTATCTCTCTCCCTCTCTTTTTCCTCTTTCCTTTCTTAATACTAAAAATAATTTAGCTGCTTCAGTGGAGGACGCTGGTTTTATCCCCAAATCTGGGCTGAAAAGGGGCGTGTGTCTGTTGGCAGCAAGTATTGTGCAGAATTAGTCTGTGACAGTCTCAAAAAGGCACCTCGCTCTCTCTTTCTCTCTCACTTTATTTCTTCCTTCTTCAGCTGAAGCATTTTAAAAATGTCAAGGATTTACCCTGTTGCTAAGCGGTTCACAGACTCTGTGCTGTTTTCCCGGTCCGTCATATGAAGTGTTGTGAGTCGCGGGCGCAGGAGTCTGGCGGCCATCTGGAAGCGGCTTCTGCCTGACAACCCACTTCAGATTCACTCACACGACACATCTGTGTGTTTATGATCACCGACTCGAGGCATGAAAACCACCACATCTGTCATGAGTATGGCGACTGTGCGGTTTTCATTGCATTTAGTTTGTGTACGACGTGTAAATGACACATATTTGTTTTAACAGGGTGTAACAGATACGTAACTTATTTTTCACATACATTGAAAAAAAAAATTATATAGGATTTAATATATAATATATACTCACTGCAATAATGATCCAGTCATAGACCCTTAAAGGGATAGTTCACCCAAAAATGAAAATTATCCCATGATTTACTCACCCTCAAGCCATCCTAGGTGTATATGACTATCTTCTTTCAGACAAACACAATTGGAGATATATTTAAAAATATCCTTGCTCTTCCAAGATTTATAATGGTAGCGAACAGGGGGCCTGTTTTGAACCCCCCAAAAACTTCATCCATCCTTCATAAATATAATTCATACGGCTCCAGTGGGTTAATAAAGACCTTCTGAAGCGATGCGTTTTTGGAAGAAAAATATCCATATTTAAAACTTTCTAAATTGAAATAACTAGCTTCTGGCGGACGACCGTACGCATACTGCGCCAAACGAGTAACCCCTGACCCGATGTATGACGCAGGAAGTAGGGGTATCGTAATCTTAGACGCATCTCGCGGTTCAAACAAATATGGCTGAGCAACAAACTCAACCTCCTCTTCTCTTATGTCGAAATTCTCTGATGTTTCTCTTTAAAAATTCTCATTTTAGACTTCTAATTCGAGACCAGTGTTTTGTTTTGCTCTATCCTCTGCATTTTAGCATTCATCATTGCATCATGCGTCAGGTCAGAGGTCACTCTTGCGCCGCAAATCAATGCGTACGGCCGTCTGCCGGAAGCTAGTTATTATAATTAGTAAAGTTTTAATATGGATATTTTTCTTACAAAAACCCATCGCTTCAATTCAGAAGGCCTTTCTTAACCCACTGGAGCCGTATGGATTATATTTATGATGGATGGATGGATACATTTTTTTGGGGGGCTTTAAAACACGCCCCCCATTCACTATCATTAAAAAGCTTGGTAGAGCCAGGATATTTTTAAATATATGTCTGTGTTCGTCTGAAAGAAGATAGCCATATACACCTAGGATGGCTTAAAGGTGAGTAAATCATGGGATAATTTTTTCATTTTTGGGTGAACTATCCCTTTAAATATTTGCCTATTTAAAATCAAACAGTGACTTTATTTTTGGTCAGGCAGTGTGTGTGTGTGTGTGTGTGTGTGTGTGTGTGTGTGTGTGTGTACATGTATATTATATATAATATTATTACATGAAAAAACGTAAACTAAGCCAAAATTAATTGAAATATTGCCTTGGCAACTACCTAAAATAAGTTAAAGTACTAAAAAATAAAATAAAATAAAAATAAATAAAATTAAAAATTGCAAAAGCATTAAAACGATTAAATATTAAAATAAATTACAATGAAAATGAAATGTATAAATAAAATCTCATTCAAAAATATTAATAAAAACTAAAATACTAGCCTATATATAATACTAGTGTATATATAATACTAAAATACTAGCATATATATATATATATATATATATATATATATATATATATATATATATATATATTTTTATATGTAATGGACATTATAACATAAATATACCCAATTGAATCCTAATCAATTTGAATTGAACTCTGAAATGAATCAATTTGAGAGCTTGTGAATTTAACTAAATTATATCCATCCATACAACTCTCTATTGTACAGTGTAGTGCTTCTCATCTTTAGACTGTTTCTGTCTTTTCATTAGGATTCACTCCAAATTATGAAAGAAATTACTAAAGGGGGTTTTCAGAATAGAGGTGCACAAACAGTCATTCTATCAGTAAATGTGACTGAATCCAGATGATTTCAGTGGTAAACGCGCCTAAGACTTTGCAGTAAGTGAGCATGTGGCCTCATAAGTGTGCTTGCTGAATGACCATCAGTTTAATTCCTCTCTGACCCTGAAGGGTTATGAATTATTCACCCAGAAGGCTTAGAAACCCTCCAAACTCTCTTTTTGGCTGTTTGTTTGCCTCTTGTTGGCCAAACAAGCGTGGTAAAGTGGAGAGACACTTTAATTTTTAGAGGTATCGAGACATCTCCCGTCATGTGGCTGCTTCCTGATGGGCAGATGTGGATGACGTCTGCTCAATGATTCTGCGAGACGGAGCATCTCACATTTCTGTGTTTAAACACTATCCGAGCATTTCCTCCCCACCGATATCACATCTGCTGCTCACAGCCGTGGGATTAAACACAGATGCTGAGGAGAGCAAAGGTCCCTCGCTGTAGGACCCTCAAGAAGAGTCACACAAACAGACTGTATGTAGGTTTATATATATACATGAATAATCAAATGATTAGCTGTGCAGATTCATCTGCTTTCAGAACCGGTTCTCGATCCTCAGCACTAGTCAGGTGATTTTCTTGAATTAGTGATAATCACGTTGATGTCTTCCCTTCTGTGCAAACAATGTCAGCCGTTATGTAAAGTCCAGGGACTTGCAGGAAAAGATCTCGCATAATCCACACGGGCTCCTGATAAAAGAGCTTCATCTCTCTCTTTCTTTCATGATTAAACCATCAGCCGTGGGTGGAGAAAGAGAGAATGACAGTATGATTCAAATGGATGGCGAGATAAAGAGAAAATCATTATGCTGCTGATGCCAGGTTTCTCATGACAGGGTAGATACGGTGAATTATTGCAGTGATTGTTGGTGTACGCGATGTGTATGTGTGCCGTCTGGAACAGAGATTTTATTTCGCTAAATAATGGAAATTCTGTAATCATTTACTCACCCTCATGTTGTTCTAGACCTGTATGACTGTTCTGTGAGAAACAAAAGAGGAAATAGTCATACAATGTGTGATGAAAACACCATTGAGTGAGTCAAACTTGAGAACAAAACATTGAATCATTGAGTTCATAAATGAAGAATTCAGATTGGAATTGTGAACTGGATCAGTTGATTTGTGTGTTTTATTCGCGATAAAACACAGATATGACCGCTTCACCCAACGGTTCTGTGTATCACTACACAACACCCTTAGCAACCACTCTTAGCAACGTAAACATATGTTTGTTTTCATTAATATTGCTCATTTTATCATAGTAGAGTATTGTGAGAGAGAGAGATCCAGTGTACCTGCATTTAGATATAGCGGTTTCCCTCAGGTCAGTCCTATGTTTGTAATAAAAAATCCGTTTGAATGTCCGCTGCGATATCTTATTGTCTTGCTAGTCAAAGCATTTGTCAGTTGCGTCTTGTTCCGTGTTCACAAGTTTCGGTCCTTTCAATGTAAAAGTCTTCTCTACTGACTGACTCACTCATAAAGACAGTCTTTGCCGCCATCTATTGGCGGAATAATGTAACTTCTTTTGCTGTTCACGGTCAGAGAAGAAAGGCTTTTAGTGATTTTGCTTCATAAAAGTTGCATTGATACATATATTTTTTGGCTTTAATATTTGTATTGTGTGGTAACCGTTTTATAAAAGCAATAAGCCTCATGAAGCCGTGGTTTACAGTAAATTTATAACAGCTAAGGGGTAAATTTATAACCGCTCCAGTAAATTTATAACCTCTCTGCATCATGCCTAACAACCAGGGTTGCCAGGTTTTCACAACAAAACCCACCCAATTACTCCTCAAAACTAGGCCAAAAATAGCTCAATCGCATTTCAGGGGGGTACCACGGTAAAAATGTTACCCCCCTCTGCATTGTAAAAAACGCTATATAAATAAAGGTGACTTGACTTGACTTGACTTTGCGTTTTTGGCGGCGCTCCCCTAGTAAAATTCGCATTTCAGGGGCTAAATATCACGTTATTTTGGGTCGATTCAACCTGCAGACATGGAAGAACTTCCATGATTTTTAATGACAGCACCAAGTCTTCTAGGCATGGAATGAACAAATTGGCGACATTTTGCAACATCTATCTTTTTCCATTCTTCAAGAATGACCTCTTTTAGAGACTGGATGCTGGATGAAGAGTGATGCTCAACTTGTCTCCTCAGAATTCCCCATAGGTTGGGTTCAGATCAGGAGCCACTGAATCACTTTCACCCTGTTCTTCTTCAGAAATCCTACAATGGCCTTAGATGTGTGTTTAGGATCATTGTCATGTTGGAAAAGTGAACGAAAACCAAGGGCACGGAGTGATGGTAGCATCTTCTCTTTCAGCATAGAGCAGTACATCTGTGAATTCATGATGCCATCAATGAAATGCAGCTCCCCGACACCAGCAGCACTCATGCAGCTCCACATAAGGACACTGCCACCACCATGTTTCACTGTAGGCACCATGCATTTTTCTTTGTATTCCTCACCTTTGCGACGCCATACAGTTTTGAAGCCATCACTTCCAAAAACATTTATCTTGGTCTCATCACTCCAGAGTATAGAGTCCCAGTAGTCTTCATTTTTGTCAGCATGGGCCCTAGCATACTCTAGGCGGGCTTTTTTGTGCCTGGGCTTTAGGAGAGGCTTCTTTGGTGGACGGCACCTATGCATGCCATTCCTCTGCAGCGTACGCCGTATTGTGTCACGGGAAATAGTCACCCCAGTTTGGCTTTCTACTTCTTTAGATGTGAACTTGCACGTCGATTTTCTTCAATCAGTCGTCGTCAATCAGAAGACGCTCCTGTCGAGGTGTTAACTTCCATGGACGACCTGGACGTCTCTGTGAGATGGTTCCATCTTTTTTACATTTTTGTACCACTTTTGCTACAGTATTCTGACTGATCAGTATTCTTTGCTGATCTTCTTGTAGCCTTCACCTTTCTGGTGTAAAGAAATTATTTCCTTTCTCAGGTCTTGTGCAATTTCTCTTTAATGTGGTGCCATTGCTGACAGCATGAAATGGGAAGGGGTTTTAACACCCTTTTATAGTCAACTGTCTGCTGGACACCTGTGTAATGAAGAATTAGACTCGCCTGTGGTTGAATTCTTGTTAAATTAGACATTTGTAGTCTAAAATTTAGCTTTGCTCCAGAGACTTTCAGTGGGGTGTACTCATTTTTGCATCACCCTAATTTGAGTAAAACTGAGAATCTAAGTTATATTATTAACCTTACTTTCAAGTTAAACAGATGTTATATTAAACTTAGTCTTGTCAACATTTTGGAAATTGTTTTTGTGTTCATTGAGATATTGTTTAAAATGTTACTTTTCAAAGGGGCTGTACTCATTTACGCTGAGCACTCTAGAATATGAGTCTTATGAACTACTTTTATAGTCATTTTTGAAGCCTTTAAAATTAAAAACTTTATAATAAATAATTAAATTCAGACTTTTTTTTCAATGAAAGATGGCAGAGTTGATGTTTTTGGTAAATAATGGCAGAGTTGATGTTTTTGGTGAACTGTCTCTTTTAGATAAACTCACTCTTACTTTGCAGAAAAAAACTAATCATTTTCATTTTGCCGTCTCTCACTCGCTCTCTCTTTAGGTTTGTGCGCTGTTAGCTGCTTGTGTAGTGCGTCGCGGCTCATTAGAGACGCCGTTTCTGTGACTGAAATGTAAAACTGTTAAACATACATTAACTTTAATAGAGACAGCACTGCTCTGAGATTAATATTGCTCTTGAGTCGACTGTGTGCTGTTTGTGCTCGTGTTTTCATGGCTGAGAAAGCTTTAAAGTCAACATGAAATCAAAATGGACTCCTATTACCTTCTAAATGCACATTTGTGGTCTTATTGTGCACAATTCATCAGTCCAAAGACAAAAATGGCATAAGATTCTCTTTAACATTCACTCTGAATGACACATTATAGCAGTAGAATTGGTTATAAATGCCGTTTAATGTTGACTTTGGTGGTTCTCCAGTCATATTTGCTGAATAAAGTCACCTGGAGACGAGAAACTGAAAGACATACTCTTGTTTGATGCGATTTGAGATCTCATCTCTGACTGTGAGGAAGTCTTTTAACATCTGCAGGCTTGTACATGCATAAACCAGAAATTCACATACACACAAAGGAAAGCAATGCAATCTGTTGCAAATACCAAAGAGCCTGACAGGAGGCCCGACGTGAGAGGTATGACATATGTATGAAGTGTATATAGGAGAGAGTGCTTGGAACAACAGTTGTTTTGGCAGAACAATTTGGTGCAATGATTCCAGCATTGTGAAATAGCAGAGGAAGCCGTGGCGGGGGGAAATGGGTTTCTGTTTGATTGACAGCTGGAGAGATGGTCCTGTCATTCTCAAACTTTGACAGTTCTTCTAAACATGGGCAGAAAAAGGCACAGACGCCCGAATGAGAGGTTGAAAACGAATCATTACAGGTGACAGCATATCCAAAGAACTGACAGACAAACATCCTGTTTGTGGAAAGATTGGATCAGATGGAATGTTGGCATTCTTTCCCCAAAAAATAAAAATACATGGTGGTACAATGAGGGTAATCAGATTGTTACTTTATTATTCACTTACAAAAATGTACCTTGGGACAGTGATGGTATCACTTACGATGATAACACTTACGTAAGGGTTTGCCATGCTACTGAATGATTACTATCTTCATGTACCATGCTATTATCTGTTGGTAATGAAAGGAAACCAAATGGATGACATACTAATTAATAAAGAAAAAAAGCTACAATTTCCAGGTGAAACACATCAGAGGTCATGTACTATAGAAGTCTTAAAGGTACAGTAGCAAAACCTCATTTATTTGTAAACACACACACATACACACATACTGTACATATATTAGTAAAACATTGTAAAACAGATGAAGTAAACAGAAAATAATTTATTTAAACAAAATTTAAAACAAATTAAAACATGGTAGAAATACCATGTTTTTAATGTATTTATGAAATAATGTATTAATAATAATCTTATGTATGTATATGTTTGTGTATATATATTACATTAATACTAATTAATAATTATATATAAATAATTAATTATTATTAATGACAGGTCTTTTTTTTTTTTTTTGTCCAAAGGCCTTAATAATAATAATAAAAAAGATATGACATCCAAAGTATGTGAGGTAGTAAAACTAGATCTCTTTTAAATATATAAATATATTTTGCTGCATATAAAGCTATTTTAAACATTTTGAAGTGTAATAAGGTCATTCGGTTTAACCGTCCAAAGGTCAAACAGCCATTTAATTTGTGATTAAAAATATCTTAAAATTTAATAAATGTATATATTTAAAAAATTAATGTTTTCACTTGCTCATACGCATGTCCCGAAACATCAGGTCATTTGGTTCAACCGCTATAAAACATGGAAAATGTTGTAATATGTAAAAAAACTTGTACTAAATATAAAATGTTTGACTGTCCTTTTGCTAGCTAGATTTTTGTCAATATTGTCATTTGGTGTAACCAAAAGTGTCATTCGGTAAAACCTACATTTTGGTTGAACCGAATGACTTTTTTGGTGACAAATTTTGTCCATATTGTAAAATATGACAAAAGCAGTGTTAATTGATTATATAAAAAAACACAGAATCTCATTGTTAACACTTAATAAAACTTCAAAATTAATTATATCTCCATTGGGTTTTTTTTTTTACACTTTTAAAAACCTTATTTGTCAATGACCCATATATATATATATATATATATATATATATATATATATACACTACCAGTCAAAAGTTTGGACATGGTAAGATTTTTAATGTTTTTAAAAGAAGTTTCGTCTGCTCACCAAGGCTGTATTTATTTAATTAAAAATACAGTAAAAACAGTAATATTGTGAAATATTATTACAATTTAAAATAACTGTTTTCTGTTTGAATATATTTTATAAAGTAATTTATTCCTGTGATCAAAGCTGAATTTTCAGCATCATTACTCCAGTCTTCAGTGTCACATGATCCTTCAGAAATCATTCTAATATGCTGATTTGCTGCTCAAGAAACATTTATTGTGTACAATTGTACAAAATATTTGTGTACAATATTTTTTTTTTCAGGATTCTTTGATGAATAGAAAATTCAAAAGAACAGCATTTATTTGAAATATAATCTTTTGTAACATTATAAATGTCTTTACTGTCACTTTTGATCGATTTAATGCATGCTTGCTGAATAAAAGTATTAATTTATTTAATTTCTTTTAAAAAATAATAAAAATAAAAATTCTTACTGACCCCAAACTTTTGAACGGTAGTGTATAATGTTACAAAAGCTTTGTATTTCAGATAAATGCTGTTCTTTTGAACTTTCTATTCATCAAGGAATCCTGAAAAAAAACTGTTTTCAACATTGATAATAATCATAAATGTTTCTTGAGCAGCAGATCATCATATTAGAATGATTTCTGAAGGATCATGTGACACTGAAGACTGGAGTAATGATGCTGAAAATTCTGCTTTGATCACAGGAATAAATTACTTTATAAAATATATTCAAACAGAAAACGGTTATTTTAAATTGTAATAATATTTCACAATATTACTGTTTTTACTGTATTTTTAAATAAATAAATGCAGCCTTGGTGAGCAGACGAAACTTCTTTTAAAAACATTAAAAATCTTACCGTGTCCAAACTTTTGACTGGTAGTGTGTGTGTGTGTGTGTGTGTGTGTGTGTATGTATATATATGTGTGTGTGTATATATATATATATATATATATATATATATATATATATATATATATATATATATATATATATATATATGACATTCAGTGCATAAAAAAAAAAAAATCTATAAAATTCCATTACATGAAACATTCGCCGTCAACAACAACAAAAAAACGCATCTTGATTCTGAATTATAACTGATTATAACTGAACACTTGTCTGACATCATAAGTGGTAAAAAACTCCATTGCACCAGGCTGGACACATGTTTTGTGGCAGCACCTGTGCCCGCTGTGAGTAGACACAGGAAGCGATGGCGGTCTCGATAGAGCCCTCAGTACAGCTTCTCATCTCTTGTTTGTGCGCTGCAGGCTTGGAAGGGGCCGCTATAAGTTGCTTGTCTTGCATTATCTCTCGCATCGCCTCCACGACGGCGGCCCACAGGCATCTCTGACAGGAAATTGATGCGCTGCTCCTCCAGAGACTCACGCTCTTCCCTCGAAAGGATGAGTTCAGCTCCCTGTTGAAGTAGAGCTGTCGTCTGCGCTGTCAGAAACACACACGCTCGCTCCCGCGGCGTCTCTACAGAGAAAACAGGGGAGTTCAGATGTTAGACAGGGTGATTGAGCACCGAGCTGAATTTGAATGGGGAATGTTGCCCGCTAATGTGTGCGTTTCTCACAGTGGGTGCTGAAGCTGTGGAGGTGTCGAGGTTGGTGGCGAGAGCTTCTTACACCAGGATTGACATCCCTGGAGCCGGGCCGGTCTGCGATCGGATCACTCAGGTGGAAAAATGGTGGTTTTATCAGGGGTAGTGGAACAGATAGCGGAGGCACTGAATCGGTTTATGGAGACTTTAGAGTCTGGATGGAGAGTTTTGCTGTTTAGGGGTCAGTGACAGAGCTGTTCTTCTAAACATTTCGGTCACTTTCAAATGATTTGCTGCTGCATTGGCTTGATTTTACACTTCACATCTCTTAAAATAAAATCTTAGGAAACTTTAAACCAGGCCTTTGTTTAGACTTCTAACCTTAAACTTCAAAATTTGGTGTGTAACTTGGCCTTTTCCGTATAAAAGAAAGTGAATTGAGCTTCAAATGGACAGAAACACTTCAAAACAGTATCATAAAATGGTAAGACTTGTGCTCTGTATTTTAAATGAATAAATGAATATGTTGTTCTTTATTTTGAATGGTATCTGATAGATGCATATGAGAGGATTGTGTTGCAGCTTCGTTTCAAATGCATGGAAAGTAAATGAGTCACCTAATGGAAGAGAATGATAATAAAGCTCAGTGCTGGTCTGAACGACAGAAGCTCTTCAGACTTCCTTATGACGGAAAAGAGTGCAATTATTCATAACTGAAGGAGCAAAACAAGCGTACTGATGTCTGCGGAAATGTGTTCTGGGTTTCTGAATATATTTGATCGTTTGTATGTATTTTTGCTGAGGGAAAAAAAACTGAATAATCACAAACTTCATTTGAACAATGGATATTTTTACTCTATCCTCATGGCAAAAGAAGTCATATTTCATGCGAGTTTGTGGTTTGAATTGAATGCGATTTGATTAAAAGGCTGTGTGCCACAAAATAATGACAGGACAACGTTTTTCTGTTGATTTGTCCTTGCAGCTGCATGAGCAGTGTAGTTTGATTCACAAACAAATGACTCTTATGAAGCGGTTCTTTTTTAAACAGCGCAACTTGTTTAGTCTGATTCACGAACAATTGACTCGTTTCTTATTAGTGAATCAAATACATACAGCACATCCAGTGCAGTCTGATTCACAAACAAATGACTCTTCTGAGCTGGTCCCTTTATTGAATCATTTTGAATCAACGAATACTTCACTGAATGAACTCATTCAACATTTGCTCTCTATTGTATCTCATTGGCGTCTCTGAGAAGAAATTGAGATATTGAAGAGAGGTTAAGATATTAAAGCGCAACACTGCATCTTTCCAAATCTAAATCTGCTGGTGACATAATGTGGATTTATTCAGCGGAACGTGTTTTGCAGCCGCACACATGACAGCAGATTAGTGGGCGGCAGAACGACAGGAAGTGCATGAGCTCCGCTCCTCCGCAGCGCATGATTGGACAGGAGCCTTTCTGTTTGTATTTTAATGCTTAACCTTAATAAAACTATGATTACCAAAAGCATGTGTAATAATGGATTAAGAAGAAGCCAGTGTGGGGGATGAGAATCACATGATAGTGGGAATAAAGACATTAATGGTGATTATGAGAATGATTGAACTGTACAAAGACTCGTGTGTGATGCTTTCTTTTTAGTCAACATGAAATTAAAATTGACTGTTTACTTTCTTTTCGAATTTCAGCAAAAGATGAACGCAACATTTACTCATTTACTTTTTTGTTAAATGTTAGTATCATTTTTATTTTCTAAATAAATGTGCAAAAAATCCATTTTATGCAACATTTGCTAAAAAAATACATATAAATATTTGTAACATTTGCTATATATATATATATATATATATATATATATATATATATATATATATATATATATATATATATATATATATATATATATATATACAGGTGCTGGTCATATAATTAGAATATCATCAAAAAGTTGATTTATTTCACTAATTCCATTCAAAAAGTGAAACTTGTATATTATATACATTCATTACACACAGACTGATATATTTCAAATGTTTATTTCTTTTAATTTTAATGATTATAACTGACAACTAAGGAAAATCCCAAATTCAGTATCTCAGAAAATTAGAATATTACTTAAGACCAATACAAAGAAAGGATTTTTAGAAATCTTGGCCAACTGAAAAGTATGAACATGAAAAGTATGAGCATGTACAGCACTCAATACTTAGTTGGGGCTCCTTTTGCCTGAATTACTGCAGCAATGCGGCGTGGCATGGAGTCGATCAGTCTGTGGCACTGCTCAGGTGTTATAAGAGCCCAGGTTGCTCTGATAGTGGCCTTCAGCTCTTCTGCATTGTTGGGTCTGGCATATCGCATCTTCCTCTTCACAATACCCCATAGATTTTCTATGGGGTTAAGGTCAGGCGAGTTTGCTGGCCAATTAAGATCAGGGATACCATGGTCCTTAAACCAGGTACTGGTAGCTTTGGCACTGTGTGCAGGTGCCAAGTCCTGTTGGAAAATGAAATCTGCATCTCCATAAAGTTGGTCAGCAGCAGGAAGCATGAAGTGCTCTAAAACTTCCTGATATACGGCTGCGTTGACCTTGGACCTCAGAAAACACAGTGGACCAACAACAGCAGATGACATGGCACCCCAAACCATCACTGACTGTGGAAACTTTACACTGGACCTCAAGCAACATGGATTGTGTGCCTCTCCTCTCTTCCTCCAGACTCTGGGACCCTGATTTCCAAAGGAAATGCAAAATCTACTTTCATCAGAGAACATAACTTTGGACCACTCAGCAGCAGTCCAGTCCTTTTTTATCTTTAACGCTTCTGACACTGTCTGTTGTTCAAGAGTGGCTTGACACAAGGAATGCGACAGCTGAAACCTATTTCTTGCATACGTCTGTGCGTGGTGGTTCTTGAAGCACTGACTCCAGCTGCAGTCCACTCTTTGTGAATCTCCCCCACATTTTTGAATGGGTTTTGTTTCACAATCCTCTCCAGGGTGCGGTTATCCCTATTGCTTGTACACTTTTTTCTACCACATCTTTTCCTTCCCTTCGCCTCTCTATTAATGTGCTTGGACACAGAGCTCTGTGAACAGCCAGCCTCTTTTGCAATGACCTTTTGTGTCTTGCCCTCCTTGTGCAAGGTGTCAATGGCCGTCTTTTGGACAACTGTCAAGTCAGCAGTCTTCCCCATGATTGTGTAGCCTACAGAACTAGACTGAGAGACCATTTAAAGGCCTTTGCAGGTGTTTTGAGTTAATTAGCTGATTAGAGTGTGGCACCAGGTGTCTTCAATATTGAACCTTTTCACAATATTCTAATTTTCTGAGATACTGAATTTGGGATTTTCCTTAGTTATCAGTTATAATCACTGAAATTAAAATAAATAAACATTTGAAATATATCAGTCTGTGTGTAATGAATGAATATAATATACAAGTTTCACTTTTTGAATGGAATTAGTGAAATAAATCAACTTTTTGATGATATTCTAATTATATGACCAGCACCTGTGTGTGTGTGTATATATATATATATATATATATATATATATATATATATATATATAAAATAAAAAAAATATTTTTGATTCATGATGTATATAATTTATGCAACATTTGCTTAAAATGCATATAAACATTGTTTATATAGATATACAATATATACAAATAAAATATACAATTACTCAAAACATTATGCAACATTTACTATATATACATACATATATATATATATATATATATATATATATATATATGTATGTATATATAGTAAATGTTGCATAATGTTTTGAGTAATTGTATATTTTATTTGCTTAAATTTTTTTAGTAAATGTTGAATAATATTTTTAAAAAGTAATTGTTAAAATAAAGTGTGTGTATGTGTGTGTGTGTGTGTGTGTGTGTGTATATATATATATATATATATATATATATATATATATATAAAATCAAAAAAAATATTTTTAATTCATAATTCTTTTAATTTATGCAACCAGGGCTTGACATTAACACCCAGCAAATGCGGGTAGATTTCAGCTGTGGCGGGTAAGACAGACACTCCCACTAGCCACTTTGGCGAGTTGAATATAATTTCAGCCTACAGCCTAATGAAAGGTATCCAAGCACGTCATAGCACAAAATTACAATCCGATCGCAATTCGTTATCGATTAACTTGCAGTTAGTGAAGGCGGGATCGCGTTGAATGACACAACAGAAGCGCTTTCTCGCGTGCTCTCTCTCTCTCTCTCTCTCTCTCGCGCGCGCGCGCGTGCGCGATCAGTTCTTCTTGCACCTGAATAGTCAAATACACGCACACACAGATGTCAAAATGCTCATCGTGTGGAGTATCTCGCATTAAGACAGTCGGTTATGGCTTAAGTGGACGTAAACAGGTGGGTAAAAACTGGATATGTGTCAGTATATATTACATACATGCATTCAGCAGCCCAATTAAATACCTGTCTGTCATTAATGTTAATCAAACAACAGAAGATGTTAAATAAACCTACTGTATCTGAAAAAAAGAGTTTAGGCTATTTAATTTACTATTGTATTTGTAATTTGCTAATTTGTTCTTTTTATATAGCCTAACAAAAATAACTTATACAATTATAAAATTTATCATATTATGGTCATATTACCCACCCCTTGCCCACCCGTACATACCAGCTGATATACCATGGCCTAGTCTTGATTTGGGTGGTCAATCTGCATTTGAAAATTTGAAAGGGTTTTAAATCTAGCTAATCAGGTAAAATGACTCAAAATCATGTAATTTTAGCATGTCAAAGTCAACTTTATTCATAGAAAATGTAATTTCCCATCAGCAAAATTGTGGCCAGTGAAAATGCTGAGTGGCTAGTAACTTTGGAAAACCACTAGCCACAGTGGCTGGTGAGCAAAACAGTTAATTTCAAGCCCTGTATGCAACATTTGTTTAAAATGCATATAAACATTGTTATATATATATATATATATATATATATATATATATATATATATATATATATATATATATATATATATATATATTATAGAATTTCTCAAAACTTATTTATATAAATATATATATATATATATTTTTTAATTTGTTAAAATTTTAAAATATTATAATTGTTAATTTATATATAATATATATACTTCTCATCAGTGCACATTATTTCAAAGAAATTTGTCATTGTAATCTTTGACTTTTTGATGTCACTAGAAATAATTTTTCATTTAATAATTATTGACATTCCAGTGTTACTGGAAATATGTGACATTAGGCAAGTAAAATAGTATGTTAATGCCGTTTCATGTTGACTTGTATTCTATTTTTGAGAATTATTTATTTGTGTAGCATATTTGTAAGAAGTTTTCAATTCAAGTTTTTTTTTTGCATTTGACCCAGTTCCATATGCAGAGCCTGTTTTTTCCCGTAGGTATACTCAAAGTGAACGAAACACGCAGATACTCTCATTTTTGGCCACAGTTTTGTTTTAATGCATTAGCTCTCTGTGGGATGTGACTCTTTGTTTAGTGTTTGTGTGTTTTAGAGCTGTGAGATGATCAAAGCTCCTGCATGCCCCTCTGTTTGTCTCTGAACCCCAGAGCTCTGATTCGCCAACATTAAAAACGTCTGGAAAATCTCCCGCTGAACTCAGAAACGCAGCGTGTGTTTCAAACTTTCGCAAAGATGGACGGCACAGTTTATGCGTTCACTTGGTCCAGATAAAGAGCTTCCCGCAACACACATGGTTCAGAAAGATCAGCCTCCCGCTCCTCCACAAACACTCCTTCCTAACTCATTCTCCTGGTTTAATGAGTATTACTCAGTATTGTAGAGATTACCGCCCTCCAAATCCCCCCAGCCTCCTCAGTCGCCATCGTTTTACGTGGAGAAATAAACCGCTCCCCCCTCCAGATGTAGCCTTTTCACTCACTGAGAGATGAGGATTTAAAATCTGCCGCTGTCAGCCTCCTTTAGAACGCTTCATAAGCATCTTTGAGACAAAATTTCACTAAGCCGGCTGCTTGCTTGCACCATTCACGTGGACCGCACAAGTGTTGTGCTTGTGAACGCAGTTCCATTTTCATAGTAATCACTGTTTATTTTACATCAAGGGCTGGGGAAAGACCCTTTCTTGATGTTGTACGGTGTCTGGATCGAGCGTTTCTTTTGGAGTTTCGCAGACGTTAGATGTTTGTCTGAGCGATCATATTTTACTTTTAAAAGTAGCGTTACTTTTAAAGTAGATGTATAAGGATTTACTTCTTTATAGGTTTTACTTTTTGGGTTGTCATACATTTGAAATGCTGTGTTTTGGCTTTTATAGTGTTTGTAAATACACTTGAATTGTGGGCAACCTTTTCAATGGCTGATATATAGGCTACAGTTATTATTGTTTTTCGTGTTGTGTAAAATTATATATGCATTTGCTGTTTGCATGCAACTGTTTGCTGTCAATAAATGAGAAAACAAAGTAACTTGTTACTTTGTAACAAAGCGTTACTTGTTTGAAAAAGTAACCCAGATATTTTGTTGTAAATTTAAAATGAATGTTACTTTACTCGTTATTTGAAAAATGTAATCTGATTACTTAACTCACGTTACTTGAAAAAGTAATCTGATTACTTGACTCGCGTTACTTGAAAAAGTCATCCGGTTACTCAACTCATGTTACTTGAAAAAAGTAATCTGATTACTTAATTTGCGTTACTTGAAAAAGTAATCTGATTACTTATCTTGCGTTACTTGAAAAAGTCATCTGGTTACTCAACTCGCGTTACTTGAAAAAAGTCATCAAATCATCTGGTTACTCAACTCGTGTTATTTGAAAAAAGTAATCTGATTACTTAATTTGCGTTACTTGAAAAAGTAATCTGATTACTTATCTTGCGTTACTTGAAAAAAGTCATCTGGTTACTCAACTCGTGTTATTTGAAAAAAGTCATCAAATCATCTGGTTACTTAACTCGCGTTACTTGAAAAAAGTAATCTGATTACTTAATTTGCGTTACTTGAAAAAGTAATCTGATTACTTATCTTGCGTTACTTGAAAAAAGTCATCTGGTTACTCAACTCGCGTTACTTGAAAAAAGTCATCAAATCATCTGGTTACTCAACTCGTGTTATTTGAAAAAAGTAATCTGATTACTTAATTTGCGTTACTTGAAAAAGTAATCTGATTACTTATCTTGCGTTACTTGAAAAAAGTCATCTGGTTACTCAACTCGTGTTATTTGAAAAAAGTCATCAAATCATCTGGTTACTCAACTCGTGTTATTTGAAAAAAGTAATCTGATTACTTAATTTGCGTTACTTGAAAAAGTAATCTGATTACTTATCTTGCGTTACTTGAAAAAAGTCATCTGGTTACTCAACTCGCGTTACTTGAAAAAAGTCATCAAATCATCTGGTTACTTAACTCGCGTTACTTGAAAAAAGTAATCTGATTACTTAACTCGCGTTACTTGAAAAAGTAATCTGATTACTTATCTTGCGTTACTTGAAAAAAGTCATCTGGTTACTCAACTCGTGTTATTTGAAAAAAGTAATCTGATTACTTAATTTGCGTTACTTGAAAAAGTAATCTGATTACTTATCTTGCGTTACTTGAAAAAGTCATCTGGTTACTCAACTCGTGTTATTTGAAAAAAGTAATCTGATTACTTAATTTGCGTTACTTGAAAAAGTAATCTGATTACTTATCTTGCGTTACTTGAAAAAGTCATCTGGTTACTCAACTCGTGTTACTTGAAAAAAGTCATCAAATCATCTGGTTACTCAACTCGTGTTACTTGAAAAAAGTCATCTGGTTACTCAACTTGTATTACTTGAAAAAAGTAATCCGATTACTTAACTCGCGTTACTTGAAAAAAGTAATCTGATTACTTAACTCACGTTACTTGAAAAAAGTCATCAAATCATCTGATTACTTAACTTGCGTTACTTGAAAAAAAGTAATCTGATTACTCAACTCGCGTTACTCGAAAAAAGTCATCTGGTTACTCAACTCGCGTTACTTGTAATGCATTACCCCCAACGCTGCTTGTTGCTTCCTAAAAAGTAATCAAATTTCAGTATGATGTCTTCTCTCTGTTTTGTTCTTAACCACACTGGCACCCATTCCCAGCTTCCTCTGTCCCAGGATGCCAGTCATGGGGGGTGAACAAGATATCCGGTTTATCTGGGTCGGAGCCAGGAATCTTTAGAGAAAAGTAAACAGGAAAAAACCGGCTCGTTCCTGGGGGAGCCCTGCGCCTTTATATGGATCTTTCTGATTTCCATATGCTAAAATCGCAGTTAAACATCTATAAATCAGGCCCTGTGTGCCATGCGCTTTTGCATGCATGAATTTTGAATGGCAGCGCAACTACAGTGGTTTCTCAGGAGATGATGCCGTCCCCGATGCCACGGTTTCTCCAAGCACGTAGGAAAATCTTTGAGAGAACTTCTACAACTTTTGTGTAGAATCCCTCGGCATTTGCCATTGTATCGCAGGCTTTATAATGACATTCAGAGATGGTATAAACACTCATTTTATCTTTGAGGAAACACAGCAGGAGAGAATTGTGCTGTTTTTGTTGCGGGATCCGTTGCAGGAAAGAGAGAGATTGAACATGGGGGTCTCTGTTGCCCTAAAAACTTGAAACACTTTGCGTTTGAATGTGTTTGTCACAGGTTCAGAAACAGGTGTTTTTAGAAGTTTAATTCTGGAGAGGTTTTAACCGTAACTCAAATGTTAATGAGATAAGCCTCCAAGCGTCTGGATCACAGAGGAACTCGCTTATCTGGTTTGCAGTGGTGCTTTTGCAGGGTTGAATTAACAATAAATAAATAATAATGCTAAAATT